>CP089460.1:600000-925182 GCA_026636295.1 Medakamo hakoo
CGGCGCTGAGCGCTGTGTACGGCGTCCAGTTCACCAAGCTGCTGGCGTCGATCGAATCCTCCTTCCTGCCCGCGCTGGCCTCGGGCCCGGACGCGGAGGACGCGCGGGCCGTCGCTGTGCGGTTGCGGTCCTACATCCACGGCGGCGGGTGGCGGACCACGCCGGAGGGGAGGGACCTGCCGGAGACGGACGCGAGCGCCAGCGAGCGGGCGTGACGGACGCGAGCGCCAGCGAGCGGGCGTTGAGAGGGTGCGGGGGGGGGGGTCGGTGCAGAACAGCTCCTAGCCCCTTCAGACACGAAATTGGCCCCCCCCCGTGCGCCCTCCTCTTCGCCTCCCTCTTCCCGCTGCCCATCTTATGCAGGCCTCCTTGGCCCGCGCCGCGACGCCCGGCTGCACCCGCGTGCCCCGCCGCACCGCCGCCACCCCGCTCCAGCGGTCCGCTGCGCCGCGCCGCGCGAGCCTGCCCCGCCGCGCCGTGTCTGTGATGGCGTCAGCTGGCGCCGCGAGCAAGAGTGTGTTGGGGGCGTAGTGTGTTTCGGTGGGGACTAGGAGATCTCAGGCAGCGTCCGCGCTGGACGGAATGCGGTGTGGGTGGCCCGGCCGGGCGGGAGGACGGCCGCAATGCGCTGCGCGTGGTAGAAAAGGCTCGCGCGCACCCTGTGCCTACCCTCTCACCCACCAGCGTCCCCCCCTTCTGCCATCCCACTCAAAAACAGTGCGCCGCGCCACCGTGGAAGACCGGGCCGCCCTGATCGCGAAAGTCGACACCTTCATCTTCGACTGCGACGGTGAGGGTCGAGCGCGGAGAGCGAGCAGGGCGAGACGCGCACGCACTGCCCATCCCATTCCATCCCTCACCCACCCTCCCCTCCCCTCAACCCCCCCAGGCGTGATCTGGCGGGGCGACTCCGTCATCGACGGCGTGCCCGAAACCCTGGACATGCTCCGCGCCGCGGGCAAACGCCTGGTCTTCGTCACCAACAATTCCACGAAGTCCCGTGCCGGCTACCTGAAAAAATTCACTGACCTTGGCCTCAACGTTTCGGCCGAAGAAATTTACTCGTCGTCTTACGCGGCGGCCGCCTACCTGAAGTCCATCGACTTCCCCGCCGACAAGAAAGTCTACATCGTGGGTGAGCAGGGCATTGCCGACGAGCTGGACCTGGCCGGCATCAAGCACATCGGCGGCCCCGCCGACGCCGGGAAGACTGTTGAGCTGTCGCCCGGGTATGCCATGCCGCACGACCCGGACGTCGGCGCGGTCGTCGTCGGCTTCGACCGCCACCTGTCCTACTACAAGATCCAGTACGCGACGCTGTGCATCTCTGAAAACCCGGGCTGCCACTTCATCGCCACCAACACGGACGCGCGCACGCACCTGACCGACGCGCAGGAGTGGGCGGGCAACGGGTCCATGGTCGGCGCGATCAAGGGGTCCACGCGCCAGGAGCCGACGGTCGTGGGCAAGCCCGCCGAATTCATGCTGGCCGACATCGCGACCCGCTTCGGCCTGCGCCGCTCCCAGATCTGCATGGTCGGCGACCGCCTGGACACGGACATCCTCTTCGGCGCGCACGGCGGCCTGACGACGATGCTCGTCCTGTCCGGCGTGACGACGGAGGAGGCCCTGCTGGCCCCGGAAAACTCCATCCACCCCAACCTGTACACGGGCCAGCTGTCCGACTTGCTGGCGGCCAAGGACAGCCTGGTGACGGCGTGAGTGTGGGAAGAGGAGGGGCGGGAGAGAGCAGAGAGGCTGGGGTTGGGCTGGGGGGCGCGCTGTTGATTCTTTTTTATCCATCCCGTGGTTGTGCGACGAGGCTCTCCTTCTTCACGCGTGCGCGCACGCCCTGCCCTCGTCCGCGTGCGTGCAGGGAAGCCCCCAAAAAGAAAAAAACGAGTCCCAGCCGTTTCTACACACACGCACACACACAGCCAGCCAGCTCCGCCCACAACCTCAGAACAAGAACACCACGCCATCAGGCGCGCGCGCTTTCTGGTCTTGCGCCACGCATTCCGCCACCCACATCAGGTTGCGGATCTCCTGTTCGCGCAGCCGCATGTACGCGTAGAAAATGGCGTAATGGAACTGGCGTTCAAAGGTGAGCGCGCACCGCCGGGCTTCCTCCTCGAACAGCACCTTGTCCAGCGCCGACGCTTCCCCGTACCCCAGGCGCGCGAACAGCGCCCGGTATGGCGGGCACCGCTCCATGGCGGCCCGGATGGCTTCAAAGTCGTCCGCCCCCGCCAGTTCGGCGTGGCCGTGCGGGTACAGGGCGCCCAGAGACGAGTACAAGCGGCGGCGGTCGTCGCGCGTGAGGTCCGTGCCCAGCGAGTTGAGCGTGATGTTGAGCGCCCGGCGGTCGGCCTCGAACGCCAGCAGGCCGCCCATGAGCTCGGCCGTCGCGCCGCCCAGCTTGGCGCAAAAGGCCGCAAAGCTGTCGAGGTAGGCCCGGTAGAGCGTGTTGCGCAGGACTTCGACGTGCATTTCGTCGAGGTCGTCGGCCGAGAGGGCGGCGCCCTGGAAGTAGGGCGCCAGGGGCGTGTCGCAGAGCACGAGCGTGTACAGGTCCCGGACAGAGGTCGCAACGGCGAGGGAGGCCAGGCCGTCGAAGCGGCCCAGCGGGTGCGCCTTGTCCAGCAAGTCCTGCACATCCCGGTCGTGGAGCGTGCCGGAGACGACGAGGACGACGTTGTCGATCATGTGGCCGTGCGTGCAAAAGTCCATGAAGCGGGCGAGGTCGCCGCCGGCAGCCGCCCTCATCGTCGCCCAGTCGTCGACGAGCTTAGCCGTGGCGGCGTCGACGATGGTGGAGGGTGTGAGGCGCGCGTCGGCCGCCGCGGCGAGGTGGGGGCCGTAGTCCGAGCCGGCCAGGTTGAGCTTGACGTCTTCCAAGGATTCGCATTGAAACAGGGCGGCGTAGTCGGCGGAGGTGAGCAGGCCGGCTTTGTGGCCGCGGACGATGCCCTCTGTGTTTGTTGAGAGGGGAGGGAGGGGGTGCGGGATGGAGAGGTTGAGAAACCGATCGAAACAAATGCCGCGCGCTTTGCGCGTCCCGCACGCGTCCTCGCGCGTGTCTTTCATGCCCACGCCACCCACAGCGCCCTACGCCTGCCTCCACGCAACTCACCGAGGTAGCCGTCCTTCAGGTTGAAGGTCAGGGCTTCCAGGCCGGCCATTCTTTTTTTCTGATGAGGCGCGCAGAGACGAAAAAACTGACAGGAGAGAGAGAAAAGCTGTTCCGCGTCAAGCGCGCGGGACAGGCTGGTTCCGCCCTCCACGCGCTGTGTGATTGCGTGCCGGGCGCAGGGTCAGGAGGAGGGACTGCCCTCAAGTAAGGCCCCGCTTTTTTTTCCCTTCTTTTTCGCGCTTTGAGAGCGAGGGCCGACGGCGCAAGGGTCTGAGCGCTCAGACCAATTTCGCTCCCCGTCCCCAAAAAAACTTCCGACACACACCGCAAAGCACCCACATGCTCCGCACCGCTGGGCGGACCGCCGCGCGGCGGCTCAGCGCGACTGCTGCTGCTGCTGCTGCTGTGCGCCAGGGGAGCGGCAACAGCGGCAGCGGCGCGGCACGCTCGCCTGCCGCACCGCCGCCGCACCGCATGCCTAGTGCTGGCGGCGGCGCGCCGACGAAAGGCCGGCCGCCGCCCGGCCAGCAACACCGCCCACGACACGCGTCCACGTCCAGCGTCGACCGGCGCCCACCCCCACCGTCTGCACCACGCGTGCCCATGAAAACCATCCAGTCCTTTGAACCGGAATGGTCCGACAAAGACGAAGCGGCCGTCGCGGCCGCCATCCAAGCGAGTGGCGGTGCTGAGGCGTCTTCTTCTTCGAAGGCGGCCAGCCACCCGCCGCTGACGACGCCACTCTTAGCATGGAGCGAGGACGAGCTGAAAGCGCTGGCCGTGGCGGACGGGCAGGTGCGAAGCGTGGAAGCGGGTTCCCGGAACGAGGAAAAAACGAGGCCAGGCGCGGCGTTTTTTTTTCTCAACCTCTTTCCATCCATCCACAACCCGTGCGCGCACACACCCAAAAACAAAACAGGGGGCCTACCGCGGCAAGCAACTGTACGATGCCCTGACCTCTGGCGCGACCTCCCTGGAAACAGCGACGTCCCTGCCCAAAGCGTGGAGGGAGTCGCTCGCGGCGCGTGGCGCCGTCACCGGCCGCTCGTCCATCCATGCGGTCGCAACGTCGTCCGACGGCACGACCAAGTTTCTCCTCCGCCTGGCCGACGGCCACGTCGTCGAGTGCGTGGGCATCCCGGAACGCCTGAAGAAAGGAGAGGCGCCCGGTCCTGCGTCGCACCGCCGCCTGACCGTCTGCATTTCCTCCCAGGTGGGGTGCCCCATGCGCTGCGCGTTCTGTGCGACGGGGCGCGGCGGGTTTGCGCGCAACCTGGCCGCCCACGAGATCTGGGAGCAGGTCCTCCACGCGTCCACGCACTTTGGCCCCGCCGGCTTCCGCGTCTCCAACATCGTGCTGATGGGCATGGGCGAGCCCCTGCTGAATTTGAGGGCCGTCGTGCCGGCGGTGCAGGCCCTGACCGGCCGCCTGGGCATCGGCGCGCGGAAAATCACTGTCTCCACCGTCGGCGTCCCCCAGGCCATCGCCCGCTTAGGCGCGGCGTTGGGCGGCCTGCAAGTCACGCTCGCGGTGTCCATTCACGCGCCCACCCAAGCCCTGAGGGAAGCCCTCGTCCCGTCGGCGAAAGCCTACCCGCTGGCGGCGCTCCTGTCCGACTGCGAAACGTATTTCAGCCTGACGGGCCGGCGCGTCACGTTTGAGTACGCGCTCTTGGCCGGCGTCAACGACGCGCCCGAACACGCGTCCGCCCTGGCCCGCCTGCTGCGCCGGCCCGGGCTCCGCAGCCACATCAACGTCATCCCATTCAACCCTGTGGAGGGCGCGCCGTTTTCTGCGCCGTCGCGCGCGGCGGCGACCGCTTTTGCGGCGGCGGTGGAGGCGGGCGGCATTCCCGCGTCTGTGCGCACGCCGCGTGGCCAGGACGCGGCTGCGGCGTGCGGCCAGCTGCGGAACGAGCACCAGAAGACGCCGCTGGGTGAGGGCGTGGTTGCTGCCGCGGCGGTGTGAGGGATGTGGGAGTGCAGCAGGGTGCAGAGAGGTTTTGATTTTTTTGCAAGGCAGGAACAATGAAGAATTTGATTTCTTTTTGGCATTCGTTGCCACACAGGCACACACACAGGGCAGAACAAGGCAGGGAGGGACAGGGCAGGCGCACAAAAAAAGAATGCAACCCATGCTATCGGACAGAAAATAAATGCAGGGGGGGGGGGGGGGGCTTCTACGCTGGGCCACCGCCACCCCCACCGCCGCCGCCGCCCGCCAGCTCCGTGCCGGCAAAGCCACGCTCCCGCGCCCGCTGGCGCCCGGCGCCCTGGCTGCCACCACCGCCGTATGCGCCGATGAAGGAGATATCGTCGGACGGGACGCGGCCGGCGTCGAGCACGGCGAGCGGGCCGTCAGCGGGCAAGGCCAAGCCCAGGGAGGCGAGCGAGACGTCGGCGTCACCCAGGCCGGGCGGCGGGCCTGGGAGCGGCACCCACGCCAAGGACCGGCTGGCTGGGGATGCGTCGGGTGGCGGCCGCCGGAAAAAGTCGGCGTTGGCCGGGTGGACGTCCAGCGCTTCGTACGCTTTCAGTTTCAGTGCGGCGAGCGTGTCGGTGGACGACAGTGTCAGCGTGGCGACCGCGCCGGCCGCGTCGCCCGACGCGCCGGACCGGCGCTTGGCTGGGCGGGCCGGGCCACGCCGGGTGGGAGGGGGGCGGGTGCTGCTCGCCGCGGCGGCGGACGCCGGGCCGGGCGGCCCGCCGACCGCCGCACAGGCGTTGGCGGCCGCGAGCGCGGCGGCGCCCATCAGCTGCACCTCCACCTCCTCGTCCTCGTACACCAGGGCGGCCGCCCGGGCGGCGGCCGCCGCCGCCGCGGCGGCAGACGGACACACGGGTGGGCTCGGGACCAGCGCGCCGATTGGGCCCGCGCTGCCGGGCGTGATGGCGACGACGGCCGTGGGGGTGACGACGGCCGTGGGGGTGGGCGCGGCGCCCCCCCCGCCACCGCCGCCGCCGCTGCCTTCCAGCCGGGCCAGCGCGTCGGCCTGCCCCGGCTCGACCGCCTCCCACGCTTCGCGCTCCACGGCCGCGGCCGCGGTCGCGGCCGACCCTCCCCACATGGCCGACCCGGGCTGGACCCAGGACCGGCGTCGGGCGGCCAGCGCGGGCGGCGGCACGGCCAGGGCGCGGCCGGCGAAGGGGGCGGGGCCGTCGCCGCCGTGCGCGCCCGGCGGGCAGCCGCACAGCAGGCCGCCCACCGCGTCGGCCAGCGTCCCGGGGCGACGGCCGCCGCCCTTGGCGTCGACCCACTCGCGCCAGGCCGTTGTCCACGCGCGCGGCAAGAGCGCGTACCGAGACCCGGGGACGAGCGGCGACGCGACGCCTTTGGCAAGGGACGGGGCCGCGGCTTTCGCGCGCGCGGCGGCCGCGCGGTCGCCCTCCGCTTCCGCGTCCGCCGCGGCCGCCGCCGCGGCGCACATGTCGCACCGGCTCGTCGTGTCGACAGGCAGCTCGACTAGCGCGGGGCGGGTGGACCCGTCCCCCGGCTGCTGCAGCGCCGCACACGCGTCGCGCCACTCTTGGGCCATGAGCTGCCACACTTCCGGCGTGACGGGCGACCGCCGGGGCCCGCCCGGCGCCAGGCCGCCGTGCGGGCAGGCCAGCCCCTCCGTCGGCTGGGCGGGCCAGGGCGAGGCCTTATCGGCACTGGGCGGCAGGGCCGGCCGCACCGGCAGCGGCGCCAGCGCCGCCGTCGTGAGGCGGACGCGGCGGGACCAGGCCACGAGCGCGGGCGCGGCCACCCAAAAGTCGCCGGGCTCGGGCGAGCGGTTGGCGGCGGCGGCCGCCGGGTTGGACGACCCACCACGGCGGCGGGTGGCGCCAGGGGGCGGGCCGGCCGCCGCCGTTTCCGCGACCTGGGCGTCCAGGGCGGCGGCGGCGGCTTCCGCGGCCGCTGCGCCCGCGGCCGCCGCCTCCAGCACTGGGCGCGCGCACTCCCAGCACAGGGCGTCGCCCGTCAGCACAGGCCCGCCGCCGCCCGCGTCCGTGCGGGCGACTTCCCAGGTGTCAGCGAGCGGGACCAGGGCCGCGTCGGCGAGGCGTTCCGGGTCCAGGCGGCCGTGGGACGCGCAGAGGAGCGGGGCGACGTCGATCGGGCCGGGGTGCGCGGCGTCGCTCGCCCACCGCGCCAGCCACGCGCGCGGCAGCCAGGCCAGGGCGGCAGGGCTCGCGTTCAGGGCGGCGGCGGCGCCACCCTCCGCCCGGGCGGCGGCTTGAGCGGCTTTGAAAGCCGAACGCACGGCTTGGCGGCGGCGCTCGGCCGCGGCCAGCGCGTCCCCCCGCCGGGCGAGCGCTGCGGCCGCGTCTTTGCGAAAGGCCGCCGCCGCGTCCGCCATGGCCGCCACCAGGTCCTCTGGCAGCTTGACGGGACCGGCGGACGCTCCCGCGTCCGCCCGGCGGTAGACGAGCATGTACGCGTTGGCGGACGTGATGGTGGTGGAGGGCGGGGCGCCGCTTGCGCCGCCTGCGCCCTCGCCAGCGGCCGCGGCGCGGGGGCCGCCACCGTCCACCGGCTCGCCGTCCGTGTCGGACGAGACGACGACGACGGGCGAGGCGGACCGGGAGGAACGACCACGACCGCGGTCGCGCCCACGCCCACGGCCGCGCGTGGCGGCGGCGGCGGCGGTGCTGCGCCCGCGCCCGCGCCCGGGCGTCGAAGCAGCAGTCGCGGGCAAGCCGTGGTCGGCCCGGCCGGCCGCGCCGCCGGGCCCGCCCTCCAGGCGCGAGACTTCGCCGTCGTCAAACCGCCACCAGATGAGGTGTGGTGGTGGGGCTGTGCCAGCGGCGGCGTCGGCGGCGTCGGCGTCGGCGTCGTCGGCGGCGGCGGCGTTGCCGTTTTCCAGGCCGCCGTGAGGGTCGCCACCACCACCACCACCACCACCACCACCAGCACCGGTGCTCGCGCCCTGGACGTGCGCGACATAATGGCCCTGCGTCGCGGACGCGCCCTTGTGCAACAGGACGGCGACCAGGTCGTAGTCGGCCGGCGGCGGCGGCGGAGGAGCGGCGCCGCCGTCACCGCCGCCGCAGCCACACTCCACGAGCGCGCCCGCGGACAGGCGGACCGGGAACGAGATTTTGTCCGACACTTTGACGCGGTCGCCCCTTTTCGGGTCGAAGACGAAGCGTTGCAGGGCCAGGCAGAGGGTGGGGGGCAGGGAACGCAAGACCGTGCGCCGGGTGGCGGCCGACCGGGCGCCGCACTTGCCGCAACAGACGTCGGCCAAGATCTCTTCACCCAGCGACGCGGACAGCGCGGTCGCCAGGTCTAGGGGGGCTGCAGCGGGCCGGCCGCCGCCCTCGCCAAGCCGCACAGGCACGGCGAGTTCGGTGAAACCCTCGACCCGTGACGACGCGTCGGACGCCTGGCCGCAGGCGGTGCAGGTGGTGACGTGGGACAGCGTGCCGCGGAAGGCGGCGCGGAGGGCCGCGGCGGCCGCGGCCGCGCCGGCGCCGCCGCCTGCGCCCTCCAGCCGTTCTTCCAGCAGCGTCAGCAGCAGCTTCCAAAACTCTTGGCCGTCCTGCTGTTCCGCGACGTCCAGGCCCAGAGCGGTCGCCAAGGGAGCCGGGTCGGCGACGGCGGCCGGGCCGGCGGCCATGGACGCGAGCAAGCGGCGGACGGCTGTGACGGGCGGGCCGCCCGCGCCCGGCGGAGCGGCGAACAGAGCGGTGGCAGCCGCGGGTTGAGCCGCCAGGATTTGTAAGGCTGAACCCAGGTAGCACGTGTTGCCCAGGTTGGCCAGGCCGGCGGGGGTGGAGGCCTGGCGCAGGGGGCGTGGTTGGTGTGAGCGGGCGGAGGGGGCGTTGAGGAAAGGGATGGATGGGGGAGGTCGAGGGTGTGTGTGTGTGTGTGTGTGTGTGTGTGTGTGTGTGTGTGTGTGTGTGTGTGTGTGTGTGTGTGTGTGTGTGTGTGTGTGTGTGTGTGTGTGTGTGTGTGTGTGTGTGTGTGTGTGTGTGTGTGGGGGGGTCTGCGCTCCTTCCAATGCCGTACCTGCCGTTCTTCTTCCGCGTCCTCCACCTCCAAGCCGGCCGCGACGTCTGGCTTTTTCGCCCACATGCCGGCCTTTTTGTTCGCGCCCGGCGGGGGTGGGGCGAGGGCGGAGACGCAGGACACGGCGAGGCGGCCGCAACAGGCCTTTGGTGGGGCGGCCGCGCCGCAGCGGGTGGACGCGGTCTCCTCGCCGACCAGGGCGGCGTACAGGTCGCCCGCACGCGGTGGGTTTGGGGAGGTGCGGGCGGCGATGGCCGTGGCCTCGCCCGCCGCGGCGCGGGCCGCGGCGGCGACGAGGTCGCCCGAGGGCGGCGGTTTTTTGGGAGGCATTCAACGAGGGAGTGGGCTGGGCCTGGGGGCGGTGCGTGAACAAACAAGGGACAAAACCCCCGCATCAATAACACGTCCCCGCCCGTCGTTAGAGGGCCCGCCACACACACACACACACGCACACACACCACACACGCACACCCGCCTTCATCCACCCCCACCCCCATCCACCGCCATCGGCGCCGCCCCACCCCCCCCACCCCCATTCTGCTGCTGCTGCTGCTGCTGGCTCTCTCCACCCCCACCCCCGCCCCCACCCCCGCCCCCACTTCCGTCATCCACCCGCGCGTACACGCGCTGCACCAGGGCGCCGTGCCGCAGCTTGACCGCCCGCAGCCGCGGCAGCGGCGGCACGGCCCGGTACATCTGCACCGTGTTGTCCATGTGCATGAGGTCGCCCGGGCGCACGCCCCAGCCCGCCAGGTCGTCGTCGGTGGTGAAGGCGAAGCCGAGGCTCAGCCACGTGCCGCGGGTGATGGGGTCGTCCGTCGCGCACAGGAGCAGGCGGGGCAGGGCCAGCGCGCGCGCGATGGCTTCGATGCACTCCAGCAGCGCCCGGCCGTACCCCCTGTTGCGGCGCGCCTCGGCCGTCGCGAAGAACGGGACTTCCAGGTACCCGGGCGCGGACCGGATGGCGGCCGCGCAGATGGGCTTGCCCGCCGGCATGAGCAGCGGCAACGGCCGGCGGGGCGCGCCCAGCTCCGGCACGCCGGGCGGCGGCCCCTCCGCGTCGTACGCGCCCGGTGGCGGCCACGCCGGCCGGAAGCGGGGGATCAAAATGACCGCGCGGAAGCCGCCAAAGTCCAGGTCGTCCGCGTCGGCGAAGGCGGCGCCGCCGCCCGCGTCCGCGGGCGAGGCTTCCGCCGTCATGGTCCAGTCCAGGTACTCGTGGATGGTGGCGGCCCGGGCTTCGGCCGCCTTTTTCGTGCCCGGGCGCGGGGGCGGCACCTGGCCCGCCTCAAACGCGCGGAACAGGAAGGGCAGCTCGTCCCGGGCGGCGCGCGCGCCGGCCCGGCGGTCGCCGCCGCGCTGTGGGTCGGGGTTGTTGGGTGGTGGTGGTGGTGGTGGTGTGGGTGTGCGCATGCGCGCGCTTTGATGTGCGGCCCGCCTGGGCGGGCGGTGCACGGCACAGAGGTGGCCCACCCTGGGCACACCCCCCTCCCCCCCTCCCGCCCTCCCCCAAACCCAACGCACCGGCCCTTTCACACTGGAATAATCGCGCAGCTCGTACATCAGCCCCGGCCGGCCCGGTATCTCGTACGGCTCATTCATGGGCAGGGCGGTGAGCGGTTTGCGCGCCTCGTCCAGGACGGCCCGCCGCGCCGCGCGCTCGGCGGGCGGGAGCGTCGGGTGTGGTTGGGCCGCGATGGGCGGCGCGACAGGCGGCGGCGGGCCGCCGGGGGGGCCTGGGGGTCCTGTTGAGGGACCCCGCATGTCGGAGGGGGCGGGAGAGTCGCCAGGCTCGGAGGCGGACGGCCAGGCTGCCGAGGAGGGCGCGGCCGAGGACGGAGCTGGTCGTCCGATGGCGGCACCAGACGCGAGCGCGCCCGTGCTCGGCGGCCGGGGGGGCGGAATCTCCATGCTGCCGCGCCCAGTGGGAGGTGCACACGCCCAGCCCGATCCCTGGACGGTCAGCAGGCGGAAGGGTGCCGGTCCTGCGGCGAGACGGGGCAAAAAGTCGAGCTCGCCGCGTCTCGGCGCAGTTTTTTTTTTTTTTCGCCGACCGCGACTCTGCTCTGCACCCCTCCACTCCGCAGTCCCACCCCGCCTGGACAAAGCGAGAAGGTGAGGGGGGAGGCATTCGCTCCGCCCACCGCGTGCCTGCCCACCAATCCCACCCCATTGCCCGCCTCCCCGCCCACCCAGCCGCACTGGAAGCCAGCTCAATCCAATCGGCCCCCGCCCCGCGATCGTGTGGGGGACGGAGGCTGCCCGTGCCTCCACGAAACTTCACCCCCAAATCACACGTCACACGTCCGCCCACACGCCGACCCCCACAGTTCCTCAAACACACGACCATGTTCTCCAAACGCGTGCTCATCGCGCTGTCCTGCCTGCTGGCCCTGTTTGCCGTGAGCGTGCAGGGTGAGTTTTGTGCGCGGGGTGGGGGAGGAGCGGGAAAAAAAAGTGAATGCATGAACTGCCGGACGCCAGCGCCCGCCGCGGGCTTGGATGGGCTCAACTGGGTGCGACGCTCAGTCGGACGGATCACCACGTGTGTGTATCACAGTGTGAGAGCAGCAGGCGGTGCAAGATCGGCCGTGCGAGGGCGTGCTCGCCCCCGGGAATGAGGCGCGCGCGCGGCTTCCTCGCGTGCCACAGCCTTGCCCTTGCCTCTCTCACCTCTATCGACACCCCCCTCCACCGTGCTCCAGCCCGCACGCTCGCCCAGACCCGCGTCTCCGCCGGCGACTTGGGCGGCCGCCCCGCCCCTCCCGAAGTCTCCACCGGCCCGACCGGCACGGTGGAAGACAACGGCTCCGGCGGCAACGGCGTCCCGTCCGACGCCGCGGCCGACTCCCTGGCTGGCGGCGTGCAGGCGGTCGACACGCCCGACGTCAAGGCGACCGGCCCCAAGCAGTCCGACCCGGGCTTCGGCGCCGCGACGGCCACGCCCGTGGAATCCGCCCAGGCCGTCGCGGCCGCCCAGTCCGGCGCGTCCATCGCGTCGTCCCGCAACTTCGCCTCCGAGTTCAACGGCGGGTCCCTGGGCTCTGTCCAGCCGCGCCTGTATGGCGCGCCGAACTGGGGTGGCGGGTCCGCCAACGCGCCGCCGCAGGGCTACGTCCCCGTCAACTGGCTGAACGCGGAGGTGTACGTCATCCCGCGCCGGTGGGCCAACAACTTCTTCTCGGCTGTGTCCGGGATTGGTGAGCTGCTTTCGTTTCACGTGGCGCGTGGGGGGTGGAGGGAGCCGCACCACCCCTGCGCAGCGCGCGTCTCACCCCTGCCACCCGCGCCCACCGCACCCCCCATCCAATGCCACAGGCGCCCGCCAGCTCGTCAACGTCGTCTTCTCCAACTGGGCCGCCCAGCTCAACTCGTGGGGCCCGTCTCCCATCTACCGCGCGGTGCGTGCGGGGGGCGGGGAATGGAGGGTTTTCAGGGCGCGAGACAAAAATCACACACCACACCGCTCACCATCCCACCATCCCTCCACACTTCCCCAACCCAACAGCCGTCCCTGTCCCAGTCCTTCTCCTGGGGCGCGTACGAGTTCATGTGGTATGCCGCGACCACGGGTGAGTGCTGCCTGTGTCGGCCCCCCCCCCCCCCCCCCCCTCAATTTTTCGCTTTTGCTGCGAAGTCCGTTTCCGTGACGACCACTCTCACTTTTCCGCTTTTTTTTCCATACGCACAGGCTCGTGGGGCTTCAAGACGCCGGCGACGGCCATCGTCATGCAGGACGCATTCTCCAACCAGCTGGCAGTGAAAGTGCACACGACGATCAACTGTGCGTGCGTCCCCATTCTGCCAAGGGCGTGGGAAGGGGTTGAAAGGCGTGGCTTTTTTCCATCCCTCACGCCCACACCCTTTCAAACACACAGTGCAAACGTGGGAGGTCGTCAACGTGCGTGTGGACGACTACCGCTTCAACGGCAACAACTGGGGCAAGTAAATGCCTCCGTCCAAAAAAGAGAGCACGCCCGGTGGCGTGAGAGGGCCCGAGGTTGGAAGGCCATCGGAACGGCCCAGGGCCTCTCATCCTCTGCACGTTGATCATTCCATTTTTGCGAACGTATGCATGAATGCGTGTGTGTCCCCTGGTCCAGGGAGGGCGTGGGCTGTGGTGTGCCCGGGCGCCGTGTTGTGTGTTTTCGGGCGTGACAGGAGGGCGAGGGAGAGGTGTGTGAAGCCGCGGGTTGATGTGTGAAGCCGCGGGTTGATGCTTCTCCCCACTCCTCCCATCAAGGAAAGACTTCCGAGACCGTGCACCCGCCCCGCACCCAACCCGCCCCAGCTTTGAACCAGATCCAAGCTTGCGCGTATTCCCCACCCATTGCAAGGTAATGCAGGCCCGGCCACAGCCATCTCCTATCCAGAAACGCCGAGCGCACGAAATTTGAGGCCTGCAGCATGCCTGACCCTTGTAGCCTCCCTCAACACCACAGGCTCGCCCGCCCCCCCCAACCACTAAATCCCGCGTCAGATGCGACGCACGTGGCTTCTGCTTGCCGTCCTGGCGTTGGCGGCCGTGCCGCCGATGGGTGAGTCGCGATTTTTTTGTGTCGGACCAAGAGCTAGCACGGGCATGCGACCGGCCCGTCCGTCCTCACACCCTCTCCTCTGTCCATCCCACCCACCCATCTCTCCATCATCCCAGCCTCCGCCTCCCGGTCCGTCCTCCAAGCCGGCGACGCGGCCGCCGCCACCCCACCTGCTGCTGGCATGATGGACAAGATGGCTCCCGGCGGTGGCGGTCCGCCCGCCGATGACGGCGGCGGCGGCGGCGGGTCGAAGAAACCTCCGCCTCCACCTCCGCCCACCAGCCCGCCTCCTCCGCCGCCCACGCCGCCTCCCCCACCTCCGACGACGTCGCCAGCCGCGCCACCGCCTGAGACGACAACTGTTCCACCGGCCACCACAAAAGCCGCGCCAGAAACAACGCCCGCCGCCACGACGACGAGTCCGCCCGAAACGACGACGCCCCCGCCTTCCACGACGCCCGCGCCCGCGCCGGCTCCTGCCCCCGCTCCGAGCCCGCCGGACGACAAGAAGAAGCCGGACGACAAAAAAGCGCCGGACAGCGGCGGTGGTCCGACTCCCGTCATCGTCGTGCCGGGGTCCGACCCCATCCCCCTCCCGCCGCCGCCGCCAGGCCAGCCGTCCGGCACGCCGCCGCCCGTCGACGACGGGCCCAAGGGCCTGCAACCTGACAACGGCGGCAAAACCTCGTCCGTCGTCCCCACGGACGCGGTCGCCGACTCGGACTCGCGCGGCGCGCAGGGCCTGGGCGAAGTGCCCAACGTCGGCAACGCGCGCCAGGAAGACCCGGGCGGCAAGCTCGGCGCGCTGGGCGCGTCGACGGGCGTGCCCGTCGAATCCGCAGACGCCGTCGCGTCTGCCCAGCAAGGCCAAGTGAAGGCCAACCAGGATTTCGCGGCGCTGTTCAACGACCCGCCGCCCGACTCCGGGCTGGACAGTGCGCGCCGGGTCGGCAACCTCCCCGCCTGGGGCGCCGTCGAAAGCGGGGCCTACCAGCCCGGCTCCGGCGGCGGCTTCTCCCACGGCCTGGACTGGATCCGGGCGCCCGTCTACATCACGTCCCGCTACGCGCCCGGGCCCGGCCTGTTTTCCTTTTGGAGCGGTGCCGGCGCGTCGTACATTGTGAACATCGTGCTCAACGGGTGGGAAGCCCGCGTGCGCGGGTGGGGGCCCACGCCCGTCTACCGGGCGCCGCCCGTCGCCTTTTCGTACTCCTGGAGCGCCTGGGACTGGGTGTGGTACGGATCCCGCTAGTGCGTTTTTTTTTGTTTTCCCTTTTTTTGGGGGCCCTTTTTTGTTTCCGCCGCGGCGGGGCTCTCTCGACCTCTCCGCCCGCATCGCCTCACCCCCTCCCCTCCTCCCCCGCTTGTTTTCCCTCCCGCCTTGAAAACACGCACAGCGGCGGCTGGGCCTGGAAATCGCCCAACCTGGGCCTCGTCATGACGGACCAGTACGGGAACAGCCTGCTGGCGACGGTGCGCGTGACGATTAATTTGAGGACGTTTGAAATCTACGCGGTGCGCGTCACGAACGTCGAGTTTTACGGGAAGTACGGCGGCTGACGGGGTGCCGTCCACGATGAGAGAATGCCATCTCGCAACCAGAGGTTGGTGGATGGAGTGAAGGTGAAGCGCGCGGGAGACCTGAGAGAAAGAAAATAAAGACGGCAGGGACGGCTGCCTGCCCCGACGCGTGCGCAGCAAGAAGACTCAAACCGCTCGTCCAGCGAGTGCTGAGGTTTCACGGCGCCAGTCTGTTTCACGGGCGTCGCGAAAAAAAAAGATGAAGGCCGCGCTCGTGGAAAAACCACTCCCCCACCAACCCCGCCCGCTCACACGCACACGCCTGGGCGTCTGTGCGTGTGTGCGCGAGCGCACACTCCCACCTTTCACACACCGCTGCTCTCCGATCCGAAGCTGTTTGAAAAATAAAAGGGAGAGCGTGCGCGGGTGCCCTGTTTTTCCACCCCACCGCAGTGTGTCAAGGTTGAAATGAAAAAAAATGCGAATGTTTTGTTTGCATCAAGTGCGCCCCCCCCACCCCCACCCCACCCCACCCGTCCGACCCCTCCCTCTCTTCCCTGCCCCTCAACGTCTCTTCACAGCTTGACCTCGACGTCCACGCCGGCCGCGATGTCCAGGGACATCAGCGAGTCGATGGTCTGGGCCGTGGGCGAGGAAATGTCGATGAGGCGCGAGTGCGTGCGCGTCTCAAACTGTTCGCGCGAGTCCTTGTTGACGTGCGGGGAGCGGAGCAGGGTGAAGATGCGACGCCTGCGTGTTGTGTGGGGTTGGTGGGTGGGTGCACGGCATGTGAGTGGGCGGGGCCGGTTGTGGACGGGCACGCCGGGTGCGGCTAGGTTGGAGAGGCGGGTCGGGGGGCGGCCGATGCACAGTTCACGTCCGGCGCAAGGCCTCTCGTGCCTTCCATGCCCCCGTGCTCAGCACCGCACGGAGCCCAGGCCTGTCCGGCATGCTCTGGTGAGCGTCAACGCCAGGCGGAGCCCCTCCCCGGCAGCCTCGCGGCCAGGAAAGGACTCTCGGCGCTGCGAAAGCCACACGCGCGGCGGCGCACAGAGGGCGGGCGTGCCGCCCGGCCTCGCCGTCGCGCTGGACAATGGAAGCGTGACGCCACTCTCAGCGCAAGACAGAGCGTCTGAAGCTCATTGCGGGGGCCAAGCGATGGGAAGACCCGCGGCCGCCCCACGTGCCGGCGGCCGCATGCGCGCACCCGCCGACGGCGGCTCGGCTAGGGGCGCCGCCAGGCGCGGAGAGAGCAATTCACGCACGGCCCGCCGGAGGAGGCAGGGCTTAAGAACGCACTGCAACCGCGCTCAAAGGCTACTATGGTGCCCAGACGTGGGTCCGGGCGGGGAGCAGAGGGGCGCGGCTCGAGGCACGCTCCGTCCGTGCGACGGCAAAACGCGGCCCAACCGGCGGCGGCGGCCCGAACAAAAAAAAACACGCACGCTGCCCGCCCGCCCGCCCCCACCGCACGCCGCACACAAACCCTCCCCCTCTCAAACGCACTTGGTCGGCAGGGGCACGGGGCCCGACACAGACGCGCCCGTCGCCTTGGCCGCGTCCACAATCGCGGCCGCGGACTCGGTGATCAGGGCCTTGTCAAACGACTTGAGCTTGATGCGGATGGACTGGGCCGACGCGTCGGCGGACGGCGCGGCTTCCGCGACGACGGCGCGGCGGGCCTGGGTGCGCGGGGCCAGCGGCCGGGCGGCCGGCAGGGGTGCGAGGGCGTAGACCATCGGTGTTTTTTGGTGCGTGTCGTCTGCCGCGCACGGAAAAAAAAAGGTGTGGCTCCGACGAGTCGCGCGGCGTGTGGGGCCTTGGCCTCGCCCACACGCACCCTCTCTCACACCCCGGCCCGCCCGCCGCTCCCCGCCCGCAACAGCCCCTTCAACCCGCCCCCACCGCCCCTCTTCCCTTCCACCCCAGGCGACGGCCCCCCCGGGCTCGACGCCGACCCGACCGCCCGCCCGTCCCCTCGCCCCGCCCCACCTGGAGGCATGACCGCCCGCAGCCGGGCCGCGAACAGCGCCCGCCGCTTCTCCACCAGGTCGGGGTGCTTGGCCGCCAGGTTGTAATACTTCAGGTAGCCGTCCCACGGCGCGACGGCCAGCCCCGCCCGCTGGGCCACCATGCGCTGGACGCGCTCGGCAAAGGACGCCGCCGACTCGCCGGGGCCCCGGGCCTGCGGCTCCAGAAAGTAGACGTCGCAGACGACAGCCCAGGACGTCATCAGCGCCAACAAGTGGGCGGTGAACGACTGGCGCTTGGAATTCCAAAAGGCGTCGACGAAGACGGGGTCGTACCGGATGGCGATGGGGCAGACGCGCGCGCCCAGGTCAAAGGCGCCCCGCTTGAACATGACGCAGTACCGGTTGTTGACGCACGTGCCCTCGGGGAAGATGAGGAGGGGGACGGCGTCGGGGCGGGTCACGTGGTCCCGCATCCGGGCCGCCACGAGCGCCCGGTCCTTGACCTCCGTCCGGTTGAACCACAGGCAGCCCAGGCAGCCCAGGGCGCGCGTCTGCAGGAAGCCGACCCAGCCCGGGTGCAGCTGCATGATGGCCGCAAAGGGGGAGAAGGCGCACAAGATCATGTAGTCGATCATGGACGTGTGGTTGGCGACCCACACGTGGCCGGGGCGGGGGGCGGGCCGGGGGCCGTGGTACCGGACGACCGCCGTCCAGGACGCCACGAAGATCTGGCACATGAACTTGACGAGGCCGCGCTGCCAGGCCGCCCGGCGGGACGGCGACCGCGCGGTCGCGAGCGGGGTGACCACAAAAAACGCGGCCGCGAAAGCTAGGAAGCCGACGACCAGGAGCGCGAGGCGCAGGGGGAAGAGGACGGCGTAGCGCAGCAGCACGCCGCCCGCCCACAGCGGGAAGAGGTACAGGTTCCAGTTCCACGGGTCGGCCTGTGGGTGGGTGGGTGGGTGGGGCATGTGTGTGCGGGTGGGTGGGGTGGGCATGTGTGCGGTGCGGGTGGGTGGGTGGTGGAGACAGTGGGGGGCGGGCGTGGGCCGTGGCCTCCCCTCGTCCCGGCCAGCGACTCCCACCCCCTCCCGCCTTTCCCGCCCACACCCCCTCCCCACCACCCCCACAACACCCGCTCTCGCACCGGCGCAGACGTGAAACACCGCAAAAAGGAGTCGTCCACCGCCGCCGCCGCCGCGTCTTGCAGCAGTGGAGAAATGTCCAGCAGCTCCTCCAGCAGCGAGCCGCCCGCCTGGGAGGCCAGGCGGCTCGCCTCGGCTTCCACGTACGCGGCTTCCACGGCGCGTTCTAGGGCGGCGCCGGGCGCGTCGGCGCCTGGGGAGGCGGGGACGGGGGGGGAGGGCGGCTGCGGGCCGGGCGTGGCGGTGGTGGCACCGGCCGAGGACGTGGTCGTGGTCGGTGCCACGGCCTGCGTCGCGCCCGCCTTTGCAGCAGCGCCGCTCCCGCCCGTCATGGGCGCGTCCTCAAAGTCCAGGACGCGCAGCTCGACGGACGAGAGCTCCTTGTTGCGCAGGCTGTGGATGGATGGGATGGGGGTGGAGGCGGTGGGAGAGGGGCGGGCGCAGGCGGGTGCGCGCACAAAAGGGAGGAGCGGCGGAGACGGAACGAGCGTTCAACCCCGTCGCCCTCCTCGCACCTCAGCAGGGGTCCGGACGGCAGCCGACTGGTCGTGCGGGCGGACAGCGGCGTCGGGTTGCCGCCTCCGCGTGGGGAGGAGCCGGACGGCGTCGGCATAGAGAAGGAGCGGGGCCGATGCGAGAGAAAAAAAGCCGTCGCCTGGAGCGGTTGTTTGGGCGCGCCACGTCCCCGGTGCCTGGATCGTGGGCCAAGGCCTCGCAGGATCGGAGCAGGCCAGCGGGTCTGAGCAGGCCCGCGACGTCGGAAAAAAAAGGAATGACGAGAATGAAGGGGGCGCGCACGCACTCCCGCCCCGCCATCACAAAATCAACATGCGCCGCCTGGCCGGGCTTGTGGCCGCGGCCCTGCGCGGCCCGACCCTCCGCTCACACCTCCACTCACCGGGACCAGTGCCCAGCTGCAGGCACTCCTTTGCGACCGCGCAACTACCGATTCGCAGCCCGGCGTTCGCCCGCCTGAGCGCCGAGGATGTCGCCGCGCTGCGGGCGGCCTGCGGCGGCGACCCAGCCTCCACCATCACCGACGCCACGTCCCTGGCCAAGTACGCCCGGGACTGGACGGGCGCGTACGCGGCGGCGTCTGCCTCCCTGGCCGTCCGCCCAGCGACAGCCGCCCAAGCGTCCGCCGTCTTGGCGCACTGCCACGCCCGGCGCCTGGCGGTGGTGCCCCAGGGCGGCAACACTGGCTTGGTCGGCGGCGGGGTGCCGGTGCACGACGAGGTCGTCCTGTCGACCGACCGCATGAACCGCGTGCTTGAAGTGGACCCGGTGAGCTGTGCGGGAGCAGTGGAGGGGGTGGAGCAGGCGGTGGGACGGCCGCGCCTGGGAAATGAAACAGGCGCACCCCACCCCACCCCACCCCACCCCACCCCACCCCACCCCCCCTCCATCAGTCCGCCGGCATCCTCCGCGCCGAAGCCGGCTGCACGCTCGCCGCCCTGGACGCCGCCGCCGCCGAACACGGCCTGGCCGTGCCGCTGGACCTGGGCGCGCGCGGGTCGTGCGCCATCGGCGGGAACGTGGCGACCGCGGCCGGCGGCGCGCGCTTTGTCCGCCACGGCCCGCTGCGCGCGTCCGTCCTGGGCTTGGACGCCGTCCTGGCCGACGGCACGGTGCTCGTCCTGGGCCGGGGCGTCCGCAAAGACAACACGGGCTACGACTTGAAGCAGCTGCTGGTCGGGTCGGAGGGGACGCTCGCCCTGATCACCGCCGTCACGCTCGCGGCCGCGGCCCGGCCGCGCGGCCCGCCCGCGACGGCGTTCCTGGCCGTGCCGGACTGGCCTGCCGCCTGCGCCCTGCTCGAGCGGGCCCGGTCAACGCTGGGCGAGGCCTTGGCGGCCTTTGAATTCCTGGACGCGCCGGCGTTGAGGCTTTCCCTCGAAAGCCTGGGGGGCGGGCGGGCCGGGTCCGGCCGGCCCGGGGTCCACCCCCTGCCGGCCTCCACCTGCCCGCTGTTTGTGCTTGTGGAAGCCGCGGGCGCGTGCCCGGCTCACGACGCCGACAAGATGGACAAGTTTCTGGAGGGCGCCCTGTCCGCGGGCGAGGCGGCGGACGGCGTGGCAGCGGCCGACGGCGCGCAGGCGGCCGCGCTGTGGGCGTTGCGCGAGGGCGCGCCCGTGGCTTTGAAAGAAGCCGGCGGCGCTGTGTACAAGTACGACGTCTCTGTACCCGTCCGTGACATGTGGGGCGTCGTGGAGGAGGCGCGCGCGCGCGTGGCCGGGCGCGGCAGTGAGGGCAGCACCTCTGGCGCTGCCGGTCCGCCGCCGACCGTCGTCGCGTACGGCCACCTGGGCGACGGCAACCTGCACTTGAACGTCTCGGCGCCGGGAGGCCGCACGCCCGCCCTGGACGCGGCCCTGGAGCCCTGGGTGTACGAAGCCGTCTCGGCGGCGGGCGGCTCCCTGTCCGCCGAGCACGGCGTCGGCCGCCTGAAAGCGCCATACCTCGGCCTCGCCCAACCGCCCGCCGCGCTCGCCCTCATGCGCGCCGTCAAAGCCGCCTTTGACCCACGCGGCATCCTGAACCCGTACAAACTATTTCCGGAGGTTGACGGTTGATGAGCAAAAAAAACGCACTGTAGCAAAACTCGCACTAACACAAAATGAGAAAAAGGCACTCGCTGCTGCCCGCCCGCACTCTCCCTCCCCTCTTCGCCCCGCCCCCCTCCATCTCTCTCTTCAACCGCGTTTCACTACCCCGCCCGCACACCACTCGGCTGCGGCACTGCCCCGCTCCTTGTACTCCGACCGCGTGAGCGACCGGGCCGCCCAGGCGGCCGGGTCGGCGGCCAGCGCCGCCCCACCCCGCCACGCGGCCAGGGCAGGCTCGGCCGGGACCAGCACGGTCGGCGGCGCCAGGTCGTCCGGGACCAGCGGCGTGAATTCCGCTGTGAACCGCGCTCCAAAGCCGGGGCACGCCGCGCCGCCGCCAACCAACAGCACGCGCGCCGCCAGCAGCGGCCGCACGTGCGGCGGCGCCGCCGCCAGCGCGTCCGCCGCCGCTTCTGCGATGCCGGCCTGGCCCGACCCGGCGTCGCCCGGGTGGAAGAGCGCCTCCGGGACCGCAAACCGTTCCAGGCCCAGGCGGATGACGTTCTCAGGGGGTGGGTCACTGCCGCCTGGCGCCGGTCGTTTCTTGGAGGCCGAGCCCGGGCGGTGTTGCTGAGGCGCGCCCTGGCGCGCGTCAGCGGCGGCCTGCGCCGCGGCTAGCCGCTCCGCGCGCGACAGCTTTGGCGGGACGGGCCGAGCAAAGCCCGCGCCCTTGACGGTGACGCCGTCGGGGAGGACGTACTCAATCCGTGGGTCGGACCCGGGCGCGGGCAAACGGTCGATGGACGTGGGCGGGGCGGCGGTGGTCGGGGCAGCACTCCCGCCACGCCCGCTGCCGCCGCCGCCGCCGCCTTTCCCGGCCGCCGCCACGTCGGCCGCGGCCGCGTACGGGTCCGCCGCCACGTACGCGACCGCGTCCTTGATGGCGCCCGCCAGGTAGTTTTCGCCCGCCAGGGACACGGCCCGAAACGTGATGGCTTCGCGCAGCAGGGACGACAGCGCCTTGCCGCCCAAGTCGACGCGGCGCACGGTCGCCGGCAGCACCCGCCCGTCCACGACCGCGGCCGCCGTCGTCGCGGAGAAGCCGACGTCGATGACCAGGGCCGTGTTGCAGGCGGCCGCGGCGGCCGTCGACGGCCCCGCGGACCCGTCCCGCCCCTCCCCGCACCGGGCCGCCAGTTCGGGCGCGGGGGCGATGCAGAGCGACGCGACGCCGAGCTCGTCGTACGCGGCCTCCTCCGCGGCCGCGAGCGCCGGCGGCAGGGCCAGCGGCGGCGCCGTCACCAGCAGGCCGCCCGCTTTTGATGGGGCGGGCAAGCCGGCGGCTTTACACCCGCGGGCCCACAGGGCGCGCTGCATGTCCCAGTTGACGACGTGGCCGCTGTGTGTGAGAGTTTTTTTTTTCGGATGGAAAAAATGAGGTGGGATGGGGATGGAAAGCGCGCGATGGGGTGGAAGGAAAGGGCGGCCACCACCACCACCCACACAACTCACCGGTCGATCGGCCGCCTCAAGGCCACGCCAAGGTACTCGCCCGCCGCCTCGATCTGGTCGCCGACCAGGCCGCTCTTAGAGACGGCATTTGGGTAGACGCTGCGCGCGCGCGTGTGTGTGTGTTGATGGATGGATGGGGGCGGGTTGAGCAAGTGAGCGCGGGCCGTCGGCATCGGCGAGGGGCCTCCCCTCCCTCCCCGCCCCACCAGCCCTCTCCCACCGCCACTCACATGCTCGGCGCGGGCTGCCCGCCTAAACCGAGTTTGATGGCGTGGCCTCCATTGTCCAGGACCAGGACGGGGGCGTCCGTCATTGTTGCTGTCTCTCCTCCGCCGCGCGAGAGAAAGGCGCGAGTGTGAAGCACACAGTTTTTCATTGCGTTGACTTCTCTCACGTCTGCCGGGCTTCTGGTCCACGCGACACGCGCACCCCGCGACCATGTGTCGCCCCAGCACGCGCATTCCCTGAATAAAAAGAAACGACACCGCCGCAAAATGTCGTCCTGGGCGCCGTCGCGGGCCGCCCGACACGTGCGGCGTGTCGACGCAGTCGCCCTCGACGCGCGGGCCGTCGGCGCCGCCGTGGAAGCTTTAGGCGGCGGTGACGCCCACCCAGGGTCACTTCCACTCCTTCTAGACGCCTACTGCGTCGTGTGGGCGGTGGGCAAGGGCGGGAGTGGTGCCGGCGCCGTGACGGAGCGCGGCGGTGCATTCGACGGCGCGCTCGACCTGGGCGCTGCTGCTGGAGGCGACACCGGCCGCGACGGCAACGACGCGCCCACCTCCTCCACCACCAACCTGACCTGGCTGTACACCAGTGAAGCCGTGCCACTCCCAGCCCACGGCGGCGGCGGCGGCGTGGTGCGGTGGGCCCCCCTGGACGTGGTCAGCGCGCTGCAAGGGCTGGAGGGTGGGGGAGGCGCGCCCGCCGTGCACTTGCACGTCCTGGCCCGGGCGCGCCGGCGACAAGGCAACGCTGCCGGCGATGCGCCATGGCCGACGGCACCGGGTGTGAGCGTGGCGCGGGCCGTGCCGCACCCGCCGGGCGACTGTGGTTGTGGTGCGCGTCGAGCCAACAAAGACACTTTCCTCTTGGCGTCCGCCACGCTGGTCCTGCGCGACGGCCGCCCTGCCACGCAACGCCGCCCGGGAGCGGGCGCCCCACCCGGCACGGTTGTTTTAACCATCGCGGGCGCGGGCCGGCTGGAGTGGCGGCCGGTGGTAGAGGGTGGAGGGGGGGAGGGTGGTGCGCCGCCCTCGCCGCACGCCGCCGCCACGCCCGCGCCCTCGCGCACGTCCACGGAAGACGCGGACGCGGGTCACCTGTCCGCGTCCGGCCAGCCGCCGCCCGCGTCGCTGTCAGCCGTCAAAGCAGCGGCAGCAACAACGGCTGCCCCGGCTGCACCATCTGCGGACGACGGCGCCGCTGCCTGGGCGGCCGTGGACAGGCTGGCGGCGGTGGGCCGGCGCCTGGCGGCTGCGCGCGCGTCGGCTGCTGCTGCCACGGCTGCGTTAGAAGCCGTTTTAACTCGCCAGCATGGGGGCGGAGGAGACGGCGCCGCGGCTGTGGCCGCTGCTGAAGCGGAGGCGGCCGCCTCTGCCGCCCGGGCCGACGCGGATGGCGCACAGGCCACGGCGGACCGTGAGGCGACGGCTGCTTTGCGCACAGCCTCCGCTGCTCGTGCCAGCGTGCTCATCGCCGCGTGGCGCGGCTTAGCCGCCGGCCGGGCCGAGCTCGCGGCCGCGACTGCGGCAACGCACGCCCGCCTCCACCGCGGCGCGCTCGGGGCCGCCACCCGCGCCCTGGCCGCACGGCGGGCCGCCCTGGTCGCGGACGCGGGCGACGCGCTGGGAGTTGGCATTGCACCGCCTGCGCTTGGGCCAGGCGGCGGCGGCGGCCTCCCGCCCGCCGACTCGGCCGCGTCGACGCCCTGGGCCCGCCTGGAAGCCGGCTGGTCGGGCGGCGGCGGCGGCGGCGGTGGTGGCGGCGCGGGCCTCGACGTCGACGGCGGTGCCGGCGGGTCGGGCTCCGTGTCCGGCAGTGAGGGTGGACACGCCACATCCTCGCCCTCCCGCGCGGGCGGCAGCCTGGCCGGCTGGCTGTTTGGCGGCGGCGGCGGCGGCGGCCCGGCGTCTGTCGCCGGGTCTGACGGCGACCCGCAACCCGCGTCCTCACCCCACGCCCACCCTCCTCCTGTCCGGCGCCGCCCGGCCCACCCGCCGCTGCGCTTCACCATTGGCGGGCTGCCCTTGGACCCGGGCATTGTGCGGGCCTGGGTGGGTGGCCCTGCTGGCGGCACGCCGCCCGCCTTGGCCGCGGGCAAGGCCGCCGCGCGCGCGCGCGCCGCGGTCGACGCTGCGGCCCTCGGCCACGCCGCAGCCCTGACCGCCGCCGCCGCGGCCGCCCTGGGCATCCCGCTCCGCCACCCGCTCATCGTGGCCGGCTCCCGGTCCGCCGTGCTGGCTGCGGGCCCGCCCGCCGGCACGGCCCGCGGGCGGTGCGGGGAGGGGAGGGGCGACGCGGTCGGCGCGGCCGTGCTGCTCCCCGGCGCGCTGCCGCCCGGCCAGCGCCTGGCCGGCGTGCACGGCGAGTCCGCCGCGCCGGCGCTGACGGCCGGATCGCCCGCCGCCGCCGTCGCAGCTGCCGCAGCGACAGGCGAGGGCGCGTTTCCGCTCTGGCCACCCGGCGACGGCGGCGGGGGTGGCGGGACGGGTCCCGCGGTCGTCGCGGCTGCCGCGGCCGCCGCCGCGTCGGCCGCCACCCTCACCAACGGCGCCGCCCAGCCGCCGCCCGCTCCACCTCTGACGTCCGACCCGGCCCGCTTTGCCTACGCCGTCTTTTTACTGGCCCGGGACGTGCACCAGGTGTTGGACGCGTTGGGCCTGGCGCCGCCGCCCGCGCCGGGCGCGGTCCTGGACGGGTTGGTCCGCATCGTCGCGCTGGCCCGCCAGGGCAGGGGGAGTGGGGCGGCGTGAAGGGGGCGGACTGTGTGTGCGTGCGGTGTGTATGGTGTGGAGCGTCCAGGCCGGGAAGGCTGCGGACGCACGTCGCCCCCCCCTGGGAGGGCGCAGGGCTGTTCAGAGTTCGTAGCGTTGTTGTTTTCATTCGTTTTTTTTTCACAAAAGATCAGCAAAAAAGTTGCCGCCACCGCCGGCCTTGGGCTTGCGGCCGGGCGGCGCGTCGTCCCCGTCATCCCCGTCCGCCTCGTCGTCATCGCTGCTGCCATCCCCACCGCCCTTCTTCCCGCCCTTGCGCTTTTTCGCGCCTGCGACCACGCTGCCCGCCGCGCTCGCCAGGGCCCGCCCATCCCACGCCCGCAGCTCGCGACAAGCCATGGCAATGGTGACGGTCAGAGGCGAGGCGGGCGCGCCGCCGACGGCGACGGCTTCCAGCGGGCGCGTTGCCTTGGCACCGGCCTTGCCGCCGTGCGCGGCTTCAACACAGCCCGCGACGCCCGTCGGCAGGATGCCCAGTGTGCGCAGCGCGCCGTCGCCACAGGCGGCAAGGAGGGCGTCGGGCGTGCCGGAGACGCCCGGGAGGTGGGCCAGGGCTTCGATGGACGGGCGGGCGGCCGCCTTGCCGGCGCCCACCCTCGGCAGCGGCCACCGGTCAGACACGCCGCCCCAGAAGCCCCACGACCACAGGCCGAGGACGCCGCCCGCCGAGCCCGACACCAGTTTCTTGCCGCCGCGGGCAAGGGCCAAGCACAGGAGCTCGTCCTCGTCCGGGTCGGACCGGGCCGCGACGGACGCCTTGCGCAGGTCGGAGACGGCGAGGACGCCGTCGCCGCCCGCGCTGACCGCGGTCGAGGTCGACGGCCGGCACAGGAGGGCGGTTACGTCGCCGTCGTGGACGGATGCGATGGTGAGGGCGGGCTTGGGTGACCGTGGGTCCCAGAGGGTGAGCGTGCCGGCCTCGTCGCCGGCGAGGAAGGATGACGACGGCAGCGCGCCGCCGTCGGCGTCGCCGGCCGCGACCAGGCGGGTGAACGGCGCGTCCGGGGACGTCGCGGAGACCAGGCGGCCGGACAAACGGCCGGCTGCGACGTCCATGGCGACGAGGGAGCCCGCAGCACACGTGGAGTACAACGCGCCGCCATCTCTACTGAAGCACAGCGCCCGGCCCGGGTCGGCGTGCGCGCGGATGGAAAAGGTCGGCGTGGTGGGCGTCGAGGCGTCGCCGTCGGCGTCAAACGGCGCCGCCCAGCCGATCAGGCGGCCCGTCACCAGGCCTGCTACTGCCAACGGCGTAGACGGGCTGACGTCACAGGCCTTGTTAGTGTTGTGTGGGGTGGGAGGGTGTGCGGTGTGAGGGCGTGGCGGCGGGGGGCATTGCGGAGACGGCGGCGGCTAGCAGGACGGCGGCGCATGCGCTTTTTTTTCGGTTTTAGGGCGCACCAAGCACCCCACGCTCGCCGCACCGTGGGCTGCGCGGGCAAGCCTAGGACGGCCGCGTCCGCGGAGGAGAGGGCGGCCATTGAGGGAAAAAGTGTGCGCGTTTTGGTGTGTGCGGGGTTTGACTGTGTGAGTGAGGAGGGACACGCGACCCGGGGCCCTCTCCAACCTCTCATGAGAAAAAACGTCCGGGCGCCTCGTGAAAACACTCACGCTCCCTTCCCAGGCGGCCTCGCCCGCCACCACCCGGCCAGCGCCGACCCGATCAACGAGTGCACACACGCAGAAATCGCCCCCGGCGCGCCCGCCCCTGCCAGCCCAGGCCACGCGCGCGCGGCCAGCACCGCTGCCAGCGCCGAATTCTGCATGCCCGTCTCGATGGAAGCCGTGCGAGCCGCGGTTTCGGGCATGCCAAACAGGCGGGCGCCCACGTACCCCGCACCAAAGCCGAGTGTGTGCAGCGCGGCGACGGCCGCGACGGTGCGGGCACCCACGCCGGCGAGCGCGGGCGCGGACGTGCCCAGGATCGCGCCGCAAACCAGGCACGTCGCGGTGACGGCGGCCAGGGGCGCAAAGGGCGCCAGCCGGGCGACGAGACGCGGGAAGAGGGCGGCCAGGACTGCGCCCGCTGCGAGGGGGGCGAGGACGACGGACGCGGTCGACCAGACGAGCGCGCCGGCATCCAAAGGCACAGTCGCGCCGGCCAAAAGCTTGGCCAGGGCCGGCGTGACGGCCGGCGCCAGCAGCGTGCTCACCGTCGTCATCGCCACGCTGAGCGGGACGTCGGCGCGCGCGATGAAGGCGACGACATTGGACGCCACGCCGCCCGGGCAGGAGGCGACCATGAGGAGGCCGGCGGCCGCGGCGGGCGGCAGGCGCGCGGCCCGCGCCACGAGGAGGCCGGCGGCGGGCATGAGGGTGTATTGGAGGAGGGCGCCCTGGGCCACGCGGCCGGGCGACGCCGCGATCGCGCCCAGGTCCTCCCCCCGCAACGTCGTGCCCATCAGGCCCATGGTCGCCGCGAGCGCGGGCGTGACGGCGGGCGTGAACCAGGTGAAGGCCGGAGGGTGGAGCAGGGCCGCGGCCGCGCCCGCGGCCAAGTACAGCGGGAAGTAGGAGGCGGCCGCGCCGGCTGCGGCGCCCAGGCGGGCTTCCAGGGACGACGGCGCGGCGCGCGCGGACACCGTGCGAGCGCGGCGGTGGTTGTGGGTTGGGGTCGGCCGACCGCCGACGACGGCCGCGCACGCATGGAGTTGGCGCGCACGCCGTGGCGGCGCCACAGGTCTGGCCACCGCTCCTCCCACCATCACAGTGCGGGCACAAGCCTGCGCACCTGCCCGGCTTGCAGGGGCTGTGGGGAGTGTCCGCATCATTGTTTGCGGGAGCCGTTTTTTTTTGCGCCGAATGCAAACTCGTGTTTGGCTTGATGCAACAACAACAAAAAAAAACACTCCGTCTGCCGCTTCGCTTCCACCGCCCCCAAAGACAAAAACGCACTCTTTCCTTTGCAAACCTCAAAAACAAGGCACACACACGCACACACGTTGTTGCTCTCTTTCTCTCTCTCTCTGCTTCACTTCGCCAGCGTCGTCGTCAGCGCGTGCGCCGCGAGGAAGGCCGCGCACCAGGCAAGGTACGGCGCCGCCGCCACAGCGCCGGCCAGCCCCGCGGCCGCGGACACCAGGCCCGGCCCAGGGCACACGCCGCCCACGCCCCACCCCGCCCCAAAGATCGCGGCGCCGGACAGCAGGCGGCCGTCGACCGCCGTCTTGGTGGGGAGGGAATAGCAGGTCGCGCACGCCGGCTTGGCGCCGCCGCGGAGGGCGGCCAGCACGCGCTGGAAGGCGGGCACCGCGACGGCCAGCGCGCCGGCCATGACGAGGCCCAGCGACGGGTCCCAGGCCCCGCCCAGGGGAGACAGGAAGGCGACCACCTTCGCCGGTTTCAGCATTCCCGAAACGCCTAAGCCAGCGGCAAAAAAAGCGCCTGTCGCCACCTCGGCCGCGGCCTCCGCGCCGGGCGCGCCGACGTTTTTGCGGCCGACCAGGGCCAGGGCGGCCAGCGTGCCGACCGCGACAGCGGCTACGCGGGCTGCCGTCGCGACCGCGCCAGCCGCGGGCGCCGCGTACGGCGCGACCGCGAAGCCGGACCCGGCGGCGCTCAACCCCACGGCCGCGGGCGCGCCCGACAGCGCGGCCGCCAGGGCGCCGGACGCCATCATCGTCGCGGTGAAGGCCGCGCTCCGCTTGGACAGGCGCGCATTGCCGCAGATGCCGTGGCCGGACGTGCAGCCGCCGCCCAGCGCGGAGCCGGCGCCGACCAAGGCGCCGGCGGTCAGGGCGCGGGCGGTGGTGTAGGTGGGCGGCAGGGCTTGCAGGGCGCCCGGGAGGAGGGGCGGGAGGGCCAGCGCCGAGGCGCCCAGCAGGCCCGCCGTGAACGCGACGCGGGGCGCGTCAAACTGGGCACGGGCCAAGCCGCCGGCGATGCCGGAAATGCCCAGGACGCGGCCGGTCAGGGCGAGGCGGCCGGCGGCGGCTGTTTTGGTGGATGGGGGTGGATGGGGATGGGATGGCGAGCGTTGGGACGCCGTCGCGACGTCGCGAGCCAAGCGCATGGCCCGCAAAAGTTTTAAAAACCCTCACTCACCTGCGCCCAGGGTGACGCCACCCAGCAGGGCCGTCTCCGGCGTGAACAGGGCAATCGACATGGTGTGCGTGGGCTTTGCGCGGAGTGGGGTTTCCCCGTGTGCAAGCACTTTGCGTGCGTCGACGAATCAAGCAACAATGAATAGTGGGAGAGGCGGGCTGCTGTTCAAGATGAATGAGCGTCGGGCCCGACGCTCACTGACACTCTTCTCTCGCATCAACTCTGTTTTGCTCGGCCGACGAAAAAACGTTCGTCACCATGTTCATCCTTCCCAACTTACACATCGTCGACGCGCTCTGCCTCTTTGTTGGCGTCTTGTACCCTACGTGCGTTTGACAGCATGAGTGACGGTGGCGGCGCTCCATGGCCAAGGGCCCGGCCCCCGGGCACTTCCTGCGCGCGCCGCGCGCCGCATGCCAACTCGTCGACGCGCGCGAGTTGGCCGTGCGGCGCATCAGTGTGCCGCGCGCTTGGCCGGCCGGTGCTTTAGCTTGACGCTTGTCTTGGTCGGGCTTGATGTTTAAATGCTCTTGCCGTTGGAGGCAGTGTGTTTGTGGGGGCGAAGCGTCCGGCTCGCTCGACGCGAGGCGGGCGGAGGCGGCGCGGTGCACGGTCCGCAGGGACGGCGCCGGGCGGGGTCCTCTGGTCGCGCCGCACCCCACCCCCGTTTTTTTTTTGTCCGTGCCCACCCACAACCCTCCCTCCCCCTTCCCCCACCCTCCCACGCCCCCAGGTACGCCTCCCTGCGCGCCCTGCAATCCCCCATCGCCTCGGACGACGCCCAGTGGCTGCTCTACTGGGTGGCGTACGTTTTCCTGTCCACGGCCGAGACGCTGTTTTTCATTGCAAAGTACATCCCCTTCTACTCGACCGCCAAGCTGGTGGTCCTGCTGTGGCTGGTCTCGCCGGCGACGCAGGGCGCGGAGGTCATTCACCGGCACGTCATCCAGCCGCTGCTGTCGACGTACGGCGCCCGGCTGTCGCCCGTCTTTGACCAGGCGGAGAAGGTGATCACCTCGCGCCAGATCGCCCAGCTGGTTGCGCTCGCGGAGGCGCAGGGCCCGGCCGCCGCGCGCGCCGCCCTGGACCGGGCGGTCAAGGACACCAAGAACCTGGTCAGCCAGGCCAAGGCCAAGGCCCGGTCCACGCGGGCGCGGTGAAGCAGGGAGTGTGTGGGGTGGGGGGGGGGGTGAGGGCGCCGTCCTGCCCCCCCCTCCCTACCCCCCCGCCCGCTCCCTCTCCTGTCCCTCCCCCGCCACGCCCGCGCGCGGCCAGGCTGTGCGCCTGACTCGGGCCCGCGGCAGGGAAGAAGGAGGCGGCCTGCGGAAAAGAGGGCGTCCCCCCACCATCGTCATGGGAGGCGGGCGGGAGTTGTGCTGCGCCGCACCCCGCCCCGCCCCCGCCTGGGTCGCAGTGGAGGCGCGAGTGGCGTGAGTGCAAAACACACACAGGTGGGGAGGCTGGAGGAGAGGGAATGTTGCTTGCAAAACACACGCACACTAATGCCCCAAGCACACACACGCGCCCCATACACACTCATCGCCCGCGCCCCCAAAAAGCCCCGACGCCCTCGTCTCTTTTTCGTGTTTTCATGCTTTGGTTCTTGCGACCACCACCCCTGCCTGCAAACAAACACACACACACACACACACACACACACCGGGAGGGGACACGCACACACACGCCCTTCAAAAAATCATACACACGCAAAGCTGCCGTCTCATTTGTAAAAAAAGAAAGCGGGGGAGAGGGAGGAAAATTGTTTTAAGTAAAAAAATTCTGGGAAAGAAAAGAATGGTAGCGTTGTTTTCTCTCGTTAGGTGGGGTTTTCAAAGCGTCGGGCGGGCCGGGGGGGGGGGGACTTGTTTCATCGGGGGGAAGGATGAGCCCACGCGCCCACGGCACTTCAGCCCGCCACGCTGGGAAGGGGGGGGGGACGCCGGTCAGAAAAGAGGGGGGGTGGCCCGGCCGCGCGCGCCTCACTTGCGCAGCGCGCCCCGGTCCGCGCGGACGAGGACCTTGCGGCCTTCCAGCTCGCGGTCGTGCAGCGCGGCCACGGCCGCGGCCGCCACAGCCGGCGACGCGAATTCCACGATGCCGTAGCCACGAGACTTGCCCGCCGCGTTGGCGGGGACGTCCGCGCGGACGACGTCGCCCACGGTCGCGCAAAAGGCGCGCAGCGTGTCGGCCGACGTCGAAAAGGGCAGGTTGCCGACAAAAATGGCGGCGTCCGACGGCGGCGCGGCGGGCGGCGCGGGCGGGCCGCGCTCGTGGGACCGGGTCCGCTCCCGGCCGGCGCCGCCGCCGGCGCCGGCGCCGGCGCCGCCGCCGCCGCCGCGCCCGCCGGCCCGGCCGCCGCGGTCGGGCAGGACGCCGACGAGGTCGCGGTCCTCCCGGTCTTCGCGCACGCACAGCGGCCGCCCGCCGAGCACCGAGTCGTGCAGTTTGAGGATGGCGGCCGCCGCGTCTTCCGGGCGCTCGAATTCGACGATGCCGCACCCCTTGGACCGGCCGTCCCGGGCCATGACGTTGGCGTGGACGACTGCGGCGTGGGCGTTTTGTGGGGGGGAGGTGGGTGGGATGGGGGTGTGAGGGAAGGGGGGGGGGCAGGCTGGGCTGAACGGGCGCTAGGCGCTCTCTGCCGACGAATGGTTTTTTCGCGCGCGCGCGCGCGCGAAAAAACAGAAAATCCGCACGCACCGGACCCGACTTGGCGGAAATGGTCCTTCAGCTCCTGCCACGTCGTGCGGTACGACAGGTTGGATACGTAGACCCGGCGGGCGACGGTGATGACTTCCTCTGTCGGTGTGCGGGTGGGAGTGTGTGTGTGTCGTCGGGCGCGAGGGAGGAGTGATCGGGGGTAGTTCGGGACGTTGAGGGGCGCGCCCGCGCCGGCGCGCCCCGCCCATCATCCATGTCACCCGCGCGCAGGCACGGCACAGATGCGTGGCGCACCCGACGCGCGCGCCCGCCCACCCAAAGCGCACCGCCGCGGTTGCCGACCGCGTGCCGCGCAGGCGACGCGCCGCGCTTTTCGGCTTTCACAATATCGTCCAGGGACATGGCGAGTTTTTCGTCGACGTTCGCCATTTTTGATCGGTTTGGTACGGTGCAGGCGTGGGGTGAGGCGGGAAAGAGAGGGCCGGAGTTTTTTTTGGGAAGGGCAAACTCCGCGGACGGGGCGGGGAAAAGATAGAGGGAAAGAAGGGTGTGAGAGACGCGGCGAGCGCTTTTGACCGGACTCGCCCGCGCCCTCCCCCCCCCTCTCTCCATTCCCCGTCCACCCCACACACCCCTCCAGCCATGGCCGACGCCGACGCCCCGCCACCCCTCATGCCGCCGCCGAAAGGCCTGACCCTGCGCCTGTGGCGCTCCCGAAAAGCACGGCCGGGAAAAGAAAGAGCGTCGGGCGGCAAAGTGGCGGCGTGGCGGGCGGCGCCCCACCCCGACCGCTCGCCTTCCAGCAGCGGGGGCGGGCGCGGCGGCCGCGCCGACGAAAACGGCGACGACGGCGGCGGCGGCGACGGCGCCTCGGACGCCTCGGACGCCCCGTCGTCCGACTGCTCGTCCTCGTCGTGCGGCCGCACTCCATCCCTGGACGGCTGGGGCGGCCGGCCAGCCGGGCAGCCGCCGCCGCCGTCCGCGGCCACCGCCGCGGCCGCGCCGCCCGGCAACCTCGCCGCGGCGACCCGCGCGCTCGGCCGATGGTTTGCGGCCGAAGCCGCCCGCTTCAATGCGGGCCACGCGGCCGGCCCTCCACCGGATTGCCCGCCGGGCTCGGAGGAAGAGTTCATCCTGCTGGCCGCCCGCCGGGCCCGGGCGGTGTGCGGGGCGGCCATGGCGGGCGTGGTCGGGCTTTTGGGGAGCGGCCAGGGGAGCGGGCGGGCGGGCGGGCGCGTGCGGCGGCCGGCCGCCGCCTCCACCCCTCCCGCCCCGGCCGCGCACTCTGAACAGGCCCGCTTGGCCGCCGCCGTCTGGCGGGCTTGGTCCCGGGCCGCGGCTGACGCCGTGGAAGCGCTGGCCGCCCGGGCGGCCGCCTGGCGGGGCCGGGCGCTGGCGGCCGAGCGCGCGCTCGCCAGCGCAGGCCCGGGCCGCGCGGGCGGCGCGGCCGGCGCCCTGCCCCGCCCGCCCGCCGCCTCCGCCGCCCTGGCCGCAGCGCGCCGGGCGTCGAGGCTGTCTGTCTTCATGCAACAGCAGCAGCAGCAGGGTCCTGGCGGGCGGCGCGGCACCGTCGTGGGTGCGGCCACCCCTCTGCCGCCTCCGCCGCCTGCGCCCACCTCACTGGAGGCGGAGGACGCCGACGTGGGCGGCGACCGGGCCGCCCTCGCCGCCGCGGCGGCCGAAGTCCGGGCCCTGACGTCCCGCCTGGCCACGGCCGAAGCCACCGCCGACGCGGCCGTCGACGCCCTGTCCCGCGCCGAGGCGGCGGAGGCGGCCGCGGCGGAAGCGGTCGCGCGCGCCGGCGCGCGCACCCCCCGCCCGCCGCCGCCGACGAGTGGCGCCGCCGTCCGCGCCCTCGCCGCCGCGGGCGTGGCGGACGCCGGCCCCGCCATCGCGGCCGCCGCATCCGCCTGCCGTGGCTGGGTCGCCCGCGACGTGGCGGCCCTGCTGCTGGGCGACGATCCGGGGTCGCGCGGCGCCGCGTTCGCCGCGCCCGACGCGCTCGGCTGCCTGGGCGCCGCAGTCGCGTGCGGCGCGCTGACGCCCGCCCGCGTCGCTGGCGCGCTGACCGCCCGCGACGCGGCCACGCTGCTGACCGCCCTGCCGCCGGGCTCCCCGCACGCGGCCTGGCTGGGCGCGCGGGCGAGCGCGGGGTTGGGCAACGCCCGCGCCGACGCCCTGGCCCTCTTCTTGTGCGGCGCCGACGCGCGCGGCCGGCGCGTGCCCCTGGCCGTCTACGGCACGCTGCCGGTGCGTCTGGGGGGCGGGCCAGGCCAGAGGAGCTGCCCTGAGGACCCTGGAAAACACGCATGTCTGTCCCTCTCCCTCTCTCCCTCCCTCTCTCTCAGGCACGCTCCACCCCCTCCTCCCCCACCACCCTCAACCACGCAGACGGCCGACGACGGCGCGGTCGAGCGCGCCGTCCTGGAAGCGTCGTCGCCCACGTCCGACCGGGTCGCTCGCCTGGAACGCGAGGTCGCCCGCCTCACAGCCGGCTTGGAAGCCGTGGCCCGGGCGGGAGGCGGGGGTGGTGCTGGGGAAGGCGCCCCGCCCGACGCGGCGGCGGCCGCGCTCGCGGCCGCGGCCCTGGCGGGCCACGACGTGACGTCACCCGCCGTGGCCGCCGCCGCGGCCGCGGCCGCCGCCGCAGCGTCGCCCGCGCCGCCGCCGGTCCCGTCCGCCCGCCCTGCGCCGGGCTTGGAAACGTTCCTGGCGGCGTTGGACGCCGCCGCCGCCGCCGCCGGCTCGGCCGACGCGGCCGACGCGACGACGTGGAAGGCCGGCTTCCCCGGGCTGGGAAACTCGACGTCCATCCCCCGCCTGCTCCGCACGGCGTCGCCCCGCATCCGCAACAAGGGCCTGTCCAAACGAGAAACGGAGCGGACGGTGAAGGAGGTGTGGCGGGAGCGGGAGGCGGCGGCCGCGGCCGGGGCGGCCGCCGGCCGCGAGCCCCTCGTCGACTTTCTGTACGCCCACCTGCAGAAACGCCTGGGCATTCCGACCGCCGTCGTGGAGGCGGGGTACAACCTGGTGTACGGCCTGTGGAAGTACCGGTGGGACGCGGACTGCGAGCTGTTCCTGGCCGTGCTGGCGGGGCGGGTGCGGGAGGACGTGCACGCGGCGCAGGCGGAGCTGCAGGCGGACATGTCCGCCATGCTCGCGGCGGTGGAGCGGGCGGTCGCCGGCGGCGGCGGCGGCGGCGGCGGGGGAGGGAGCGGCGCCGGCCCGCCTGCCTCGCCTGCCACCTCCACGGCCGGCACGCTGTCCAAAGCCGTCCTGCGCGACGCGCTGCGCGCCTACTTCCGCGTCGGCGCGCCCGGCGGCAAGTCTGCGCCGCGCTTTGACGCGCTGGTCCAGGCGCTCGACGCCGTCGCGCCCGGCGGCCCGGGCGCGCGCGTGGCGCACGCCTCCCTGTTCGCGGAGGACCGGGAGTTCAACCAGGGCGAGTTTGCGGAGGCGGTACGGGACCAGGCCCTGGCCGAGAGGCTGGAATTCTTCGGGGAGGTGGAACGCGCGCTCGCGGCGCGCGTGGCCGGGCGCGGCGGCGGCGGCGGCGGCGGCGGCGGCGGCGGCGGCGGCGGCGGCGGGGAAGACGGCGCCGCCGCCGTCGTCACGCGGGCCGACGTGGCCGCCGCCCTCCAAGCCTGCGACGCGGGCCTGTCCGCCAAGGCTGCCTGGGACCGGGCCAACGACGCGTTCGAGGTGGGCGTGCCCAACGCGCCGGCGCCGGCCGTCATGGCCCGGCTGCGGGCGGGCACGGGGCGGCGCCTGCGCGCGTCGAGCGCGGCGTCCGGCAGTGACGGCTCCGTGTCCGGCGGGAGCTTCAGCGGCGGCGGGGCGGGCGGGTCCCTGCTGGCGGCTGGGCGGGGCGGGCGCGGCGGGCCGGGGCTGCTGCCGAAGAAGGGCGGGCCGCGCCTGTCGCCCGCGGCCCTGGCGGCCGTGGAGGCGGTGCGCGCGGCGTGGGGTGGTGGGGGCGGCGGCGGCGGCGCGGCCGCGCGGCCGCGGATGAGCGTGCTCCCACCCGGGCTCAGCCGGGCGGGCCGGGCCAGCATCTTGCCGCCGCCAGCTTTTTCACCGCCGCCGCCGCCGCCCACAGCGTGAGTGTGAGTTTTTTTCATTCCAGCTGTCATGGTCACACGAAACACAAAAAAGCACACAGGACGGGGGGACAAAGGCAGGGCACGCAGGCACGTTATCTCTCTCTCTCTCTCTCTCTCTCTCTCTCTCTCTCTCTCTCTCTCTCTCTCTCTCTTCTATGCATCGCTCGCCGGCCCGACCAGCAGCCGCCGGCCAGGGCCACCACCGCCGGAGGGCGGGCGCGGGGACGGGGTGCGCCCTTCTGGCGCAGGCTGCGCGCGGCGCCGTGCCGCGCGGGCGCGCGCCGCGGCGGCCGCGCCCGCCCAGCCGGCCGCGCCGACCAACAGCACCGCGCCGGCCGCGCCGCCCAGGCCGGCGGCCACCTTCCGGCGCCGGGCCGCGGCCGTGACAGCCTTGGGCACGGACGCGACCGCGGTGGGCGGCAGGCCCGCCCCGGGCGCCGCGTGCGCGCCCAGGGCCCGCGTCGTCCGCCCGAAAAACGTGTCCGGGTCGGACACGAAGCGGGCCATCGGCGCGTCGGCCGACAGGCCGGCGAGCGCGGCAGCGGCGGCGGCCGGGTCGTCCGCCCCGTCCGCCGGCGTGCGTGGCCCTTCACCCGGGCGCGGCGCGGGCGAGGGCGGGACGGCGGACGGCGGCGGCGGCGGCGGCGGCGGCGGCGGCGCGGCCAGGGCGGCCGTCACATTCACGGCCAGGACGCGGCGGGCGAGCGCGACGACGGGCGAGACGGCGACGTCGCCGGGCGCGCACGCCAGGGCGGCCGCCGTGTCGGCCGCGACGAGGCGGCCCAACACGGCGCCGGGCGGGCCGTCCACGCCCGCCCGCCGGGGCACGTCGGCCAGGCCCGCGCCGGTCAGCACCAGCTCGAAGGAGACGAGCAGCGCGGGCGCCGACTCTGGGTCAACCGTGCGGCGGGCCGCGTCCCCGCACCGGGCCGACCCGGGCGCCAGGCTCGTCGTGTTGGCCGGGCAGGGCGTGCACAGGCGGGACCCCGCGCCCGGCGCGTGCGAGCCGGGCACGCAGGGCGCGCACCGGTCGGACCCCCACCCCCGGGCGAACGTGCCGGGCGGGCAGGCCGCGCAGGCGGGCGCGCCGGGGCCCGCCGCCGCCGTCCCCGGCGGGCACAGGCCGCAGGCCGGGGCGTCCGGGCCGGGCGCGGCCCGCCCGGCTGGACACCGGGCGCACCGGGCGGGCGGGGCCAGGGCCGCCGTCGGTGCCGGTCCGCCCGCCGGCGCGGGCGGCGCGCGCGGCGTGGCCCCGCGGCCGGCCCACTCCCCCTCCGCCCCGCCCTCGCCGCCCGCCCGTTCCAGGGCGAGGGCGTACGACAGCGCCGTGACGCCGTCCTCCGCCGTGACCACGATGGGGACGTGCGCCCGCTGGCCCGGCTGAAGCGACCGCACGCCCAGCGACGAGGCGTCGCCCGCTGCAGCACTGGCGTTGGGGGTGGCGGGCGCACTGAGGACGCGCCCGCCCACCTCCAGCGTCACGCCCGCCACGCCCGGCGCGGCCAGGCGGGGGACCAGGGTCACCGCGTCCGCGCCGGGCGGCAGCGTCAGCAGCAGCGGTTCCGACGGCGAGCACGCCCGGCTGGCCGGGTCCGTGTCGGAGCACAGCAGCAGCGTCGTGTGGGACGGCGGCGGGCGCGGCGGCTGTGGCGGCGGCGCGGGCGGCGCCGCGGCCGCGCCCGCCGCCCCGGCCGCGCCGCCCGCCGCCCCGGCCGGCACGGCGGCGGCCAGCTCGGCCAGGCGGGCGTGCCCTTCCTCCGCCAGGCGCACGACCGTCAGCCACAGCGTGGGCGGCGGGGCGGGACCGGCGGCCGGCCCGCCGCCGGCGCCGCCGCCGTCCTCCCCGCCGCGGGGCGGCAGCCCCCTCCCCCTCAGCCAGCCCCACCCGCTGAAGAAGCGGGCGTGCGCGGCGCGGGCGGGCGTGCCCGCGGGGCGCCAGGCCCGGGCCGCGCCCGCGGGCGTGACCACGACCGCAAACTCGTTCTGGCCGGGCGACAGGGGCAGCGTCCACGCCCGGCCGCCGGAGGCCGCGCACCAGGGCGGCGGCGCGGCCGCGAGGCGGCGGCGCCCCGGGCCGCCCGCCGCCGCCACGGCACGCTCGCCGCCGCCCACGCGTTCCTCGGCCGCCGCGGCCGCAGCAGGCGTGGTGCCGTCTTCTAGGCCTGCGGCGGCCAGCAGCGCCGCCGTGGCGGCGGCGGACGCACTGGGGGGCTCGAGCCCCACCCCGGCGGCGCCGCCTGGCGCGCCGGGCGGCAGGACGGCGCCCGTGCTGCCGTCCACCACTTCCACGCCCGCGCCTGGCGTGGATGGCGCGAGGCAGAGCACGGCCGTGCGCACGCCGGCAGGCACGGTCGCGCCCACTTCCAGGCCGGCGGGGGAGGGCGTGGCAGGCGCGGCGCTGTCGTTGGCGCCGGAGAGGGCGAGCGGCGCGGGCGTCGACGGCGCCGACGGCGGCGACGCTTCGAGGGCCAGGACGGCCAGGCCCGCGTCCGCGGCGGCCCGCAGCGGTGCCGCGTGCGTCGCAGCAGCGGCCGCACCCGACCCGTCAAAGCCCGCGTCCGGCGCGGACGACGGCGACGCCGCCGCCCAGCCCGGCGGGCACTGGTCGGGCCGCACTCCCGACAGGGCCACCAGCCCGGGCGGGCGGGGCGGGCCGCCGCCGCCGCCGCCGCCGCCGCCCTCTGGCCGCACCGCCCACGACCGCAGCAGGCGGACGTCCAACACTGCAGCCGCGGACGGCGGGACGGACGCCCAGTCGATGGGCGGCAGCGGCAGCGCCAGCGTGGCGTTGGTGGCCGTGGACGCGCCAAGTGGCAGCGGCGTGAACGTCGCACAGCCGCGGACCGCGCCGCCCGGCGCCACGGCGCCCGCCCCGAAAAAGGGAGCGGCGTCGCCCGCGCGCGGCACCAGCTCGTACGCGATGCGGAGCGGGACGGGGGCGGGCAGCGCCGGGCCTGTGAGCTCGACGGCCAGGGAGGGAGGCGGGCGGGCGGCGGCGGACGGCGCGTCCTCGGCCGGGCGGGAGAGCGCCAGCGCCGCCTCACCCACCAGGCGCGCGCCCAGGCGGAACGCGGCCCGCGGCCCGGCCGTGATCACGGCTTCCACGGGCGGGTGGCCGGGCAGGGGGGGCGGCATGCCGGACGCCGGCGCCGCCGTCAGCACGACCGCGCAGGTCGGGCACAGGGGGCCGCCCCCTTGGAGCGAGACGGAGGCGGTGGCGCGGCGGCTGCCACCCCTAAACTCCAGGCTGGACGGAGTCACGACCACGGCCGGCGCGGGCGCCGACCCGGCCGGCCAGCCGACCAGCGCCGCCGACAGGGTCGCGCCACACCCGCCGGGCGGCAGCGGCGCGGGCCCGGCCACCTCAAAGGCGGCCGTCCAGGCGTCGGCGGCCGACGCGTTGTCCGCCAGGATCAGCGGCGGCACGGCGCGCAGGTCTGGGCCGCCGACGTCGACGGAGACGGGCGACGACCCGGCCGCCGCGCCGACAAAGGCCTGGCCGTCCAGGGAGAGCGCGACGGGCGCGCGGCCCGGGCAGAGCGACGCGCCCTCCACCGGCACGCTCGCCGCCAGCGCCCGCCCGCCCGCGGACCAGGTCGCCGGCAAGTCGACGTGCGCGCCGTCGGCGCCCGCTCCCACAAGGCGGATGGCGGCGGAGGGAAAGAGGGAAGCCAACAGGGCGTCCGCCTCCGCGTCGGTCTCGGGCGCGGGCGGCAGCGCGGCCGGGCTCCTCCGTTTTTTGCCGGCCGGCGCGCTGCTCCGCGCCCAGGGCGCGACGCGGCGGTCTAAGAAGACGGAGACAGCGGTGCCGGCGGCGGCGCTGCCACGGGCCAGCGCGCCTGGCGCGACCGCGGCCGGGCGCGTGTCCGGGACAAAGGTGAAGGCAAAGGGGGCGTCGTCCGGGGACGACGCGTCGGGCGGGGGCGCGCCGCCCCCTCCCCCGCCCGCGACGACGACCGCCGCCGCACACCCACCAGGCGCGGTGAGCGTCAGCGTCACCCGGCTGGCGCGGCGCAGGCCGCCGCCAGGAACGCGCAGGTCCCACGGCGGCGCCTCGCACGCGGCGTCCCAGGGGCCGGGCGCGGGCGACGACGAGCCGGCGCGCGCCGGCCGCAGCGGCAGCGCCGTCGCCGCGCCGCGCCGCCCAAACGCGCAGGAGACGGCGCCACCGGGGACGAGGGCCGCCAGCGCGGGGCCGGAGATGGGGACGAGGCTGCCGCCCGTGGCCGGGCCCGCGGGCGGGGCGGGCGGCGCGGCCAGGGCGGCAAACGGCGCGGACGGCGACGACGGCAGCGCGACCGCGGTGGGCGGGCGCGGCGGCGGCGGCCCCTCCCCGCCGTCCCCGCCTCCCTCCTCCTCCTCCTCCACCGCCGGCCGCCACACGAGCGCGGGCGCCACGTCGGGCGCCACGCGCCGCGGGCGGGCGCACGCGTACCACCCGTCCCGCAGCAGTCGGCGGGCGGGGGTTTCGGCCAGCAAGCCGTCGGCCGCTGCTGTGCTGCTGCTGCCCGCCCGGCCGCGGCGGCCGCCGGTGGGTCCGTCGACGAGGGCGGTCAGCGCGGCGGTTGCATTGGCGCTCGCGTCTTCGTCCGCCTGGGGTGCGCCGGCCGTGGGGCCGGGGGACAGGGCGGCCTGTGGAGGTGGGGGTTGCGTTCGGGCGGGGAGTGAGAGACCTTCTCCAGAAGGTCGGGGAGGGCGGGAGCGCGGCGCGCGCGCGGGCCGTGAGACGAATGGGCCTCTCTCATCTCACCATCGCCGCCCGCAGGGCGTCCATGCCTTCGCCCGTCATGAAACGGCACACCGCGCCGCCAGCGCGAGGCGGATCCCCATCCACCGCCAGCACGACCGCCCTGGCGTCGGGCCGTGGCCAGGCGGACGCCGCGGAAGAGGACGGAGGCGCGTCCACGCCGCTGCACCCCCCCCCGCTGAAGGACGCGAGGACGCGGCCGGCGGGGGCGACGGCCGGGCGCGCCGCCGCTTGGGACGTGGATGCGAAGAGTAGGCCTGTCGCGCCGACAAGGGCCGGCCAGCGCCCGCGGCGCCGGCGCGGCGGCATGATGGCAGAGGGAGAGCACGCGCGCGCGCGTGCGCAGGGAGCAAGCTTTTTTTTTTCTTCGTCTGGCCGCAAAACCCTCCGCAGTCGTCACAACCTCCTCCGCACACACACTTCACGCCCGCGCGACCGCCCAGAAGAGGGCCACCCCGCCCGCCTGAGACAGCAGGGCTGCCGCCCACACCGTGGCATGCGAAAAGTCGCCTCCCCTAGAAGTCCCCTCCAGCCGGTGCGCGGCGGCCAGCCACGCCGCCTGGGCCACGGCCCAAGCACACCCGGCCGTCCACAACGCCCCACGCGCTGTGCTGCGCTGGCCCCACCCGCCCTCCACGGCCGCACTGGGCAGCAGGGCCGCCCACCACATCCAGTACTGGGCTGTGACGACGCGGTTGAGCGTGACGAAAGCCAGGGCTTGCAGGGCGCACGCGGCCGCGACGCGCTGCGCTTTCCAGCCGTGGAGGCCCGCCGCGACGACGGCCACGGCCTGCAGCGGCGCCGTCAGCCAGGCCGTGTCGGTCAGGAGCGCCCGCCACCCGCCCAGCCCGGCCGCCGTCCCCAGGTGCGCGCCCAAAAAGGCGGGCGCAAAGGAGTGGCGGGCGTCGGCGCGGGCGGCGTGGTGCGCGACGGCCGCGGTCCAATACGGGCGGCCGCAGGCCGCGAGGGACGCCAGGGTGGCGGACCCGCCCACCAGGCCGGCGCCGCCCAGGAACAGGAGGACCAAGGGCGGCGCATGCTTGCCGCCAGACGCGGACAAGTGCAAGGCCAGCGGGAGGGCGTGGAGCGCGGGGACGAGGCGGTGGTAGGCCGCGGCGCCGAGCGCGCCACCGCCGGCCAGGGCGGCCAAGGCAGCCGCCCTCACCCACCCGTCGCCCGCACACCGCCGTGCGGCTTTGACCCCTTTCACCGCCAGCAACACCAGCACCGCCGGCACGGCGTCGGCCGAGCCGCGGGCCGCCAGCGACGCAGAGATGGGGTTGAGGGCCCAGGCAGCCGCCGCGGGCCCCCCGCTCGTCCCCCCTCCGCCGGGCGTCAGGGCGGCGATGGCGAGGTCGCAGGCCGCGTACACGCCCTTTGACGCGGCTGGGTGGAGGCGGGCAGCCGGCGCGGCCAGCAGGGCGACGGTGGGAGGGTACCGGAACGCCGGGTCGGCGTAGGGGGCGCAGGCCGAGCGGGCGGCCGCGACCGCCGCCGCTCCACGGAAGGCGACGGCGTGGTCCACGTCGGTGGTGGGAATGGACGGGTCCAGGGACGGCGTGGCGAGCGTGAACAGGATGAGGGCGGCCCGCAAAGCCGCGCCAAGGAGGAGGGCGCTGGCCGTCATGGGGGGCTGCCTTCACATAACCGAAACAGTGAGGAGGGGGGAGGGGACAGAGGAGGTCGCGCCGACTGTTTTTTTCCTACACTCCCGTCAATAATTTTCGCCGTCGGGGAGAGGAGGAGCTCCAACGGCCTCCCATCCCCACGCATGCGGGCCGCCGCGAGGGCGCTAGCGCGCGCCCACCGCAGGCGAGCGCACACCGGGCGTGGAGACGGCGGCGGGCCGCCTGGGCCGCGGCGGCAACCAACAACCGATGCGGCGACCGACCCGGCCGCCCGCCTCTCATTTTTCGAAAACGCTCGCCTCATGGTCGAAGGCGAAGCAGGCACAGCTCCCGCCCGCCCACGCGTCGTTGGGCGCCCCGCCTGGCACGCCTGGCAACTGTTTGTGGCGTGCGTGCCCGCGGGGGTCGTGTACGCGGCCGTGAGCGCGGGGCGGGCGGAGCGGCTGGAAGCCGAGGCCGCAGCGGCGGCAACCAGCGCTGGAGGAGCCGTCGCGCCGCCACCGCCGCCGCCGCCGCCCGCCGCCGCGGATGTGGCGAGCCTGCACGCGCGCATTGCCGCGCTGGAAGCCAGGGTGGGCGCGGCGGAAGCGGCCACGCCGGCGCCGCCGCCCCCGCCGCCCAGCGACGACGATCAGCCTGCTGGCAGGGGCGTGGCCGCGGCCGCGGGAAGCTGGGCCCGCGCGGCCGGCGGGTGGCTTGGTTCCTTGGCAGCACGGAGGCGAGGAGGCCCTGGGGGATCTGGGGCCGGTGGGGAGGAGTAGAGCGTGCGCGCGCGCGACCCTTCTTTGTAGACGCTTAGACTCAGGCGGGAGTGTGGGTTCTCTCCGGACCGGGGGCAGCGCCCGTCTCCACTCCACAAACGCACGGCCCGCGCGCCGCACAATTCTCGGGAGGCCGCCCCCGGCCCGCGGAGCCTCACCCGCGGACCAGGCCGCCACCCCCTCACAAGCTTGATAGGCAGGGCCTCTACTGTGCGTTTTGACGGGCTTTGTGACGTGGAACCCCGCAGCACCGTGTCAGCCCGAGACGGGCGCGCACACTCGCGGCCGCGGGGCGCTATTTTCCGCGGCAAGCAAAAAACAACTCGCACGCGCACCGCCCGCCCCAGCCTCCTCACCGCCGTCCACCCTTCCAAACCCTGCCACAGTCATCCCCAGATCGCCTACTACACACCCTTGGCCGTGACGCCCGCCAAAGCCCAGCGCCGCATGGCGGACGAGCCGTGCTGCTCCAACGGCAGCGGCGGCGCCGCGGCCGCGGCCGCGCCTGGCCGCCCGCACCCGCCTGCGCCGGCCGGCCTCCTGTCCCGCCTGCGCTCCCGCCTCTTTGGCGGGGTGGGGACCGGCCGGGCTGACAATGTGCAGCCCGCCACGCCACCGCCAGGCGAGCGGACGAGCCCCGCATCGGCCGCGCGCGAGCGCGAGCGCGCGGCCGAGCGCGCGGCAGCCCTGCCGACCGCCTCCTCTGTCGGCGACCTGGCCGGCCTGGCCCTGGGCCCGCCCCTGGCGCGGCGCCCGTCCTCCTCCACACGACGCCGGTCCGCGCACGAGTTTGACCGTGGACGACTCCACGCCGGGCGGAGTCCCGCCCTGGCAGCCGCGGCCGCGGGCGTGGCCGCGCGGCGGCCGAGCACTGGCGGCGGGACCGGCGGTGGCGGCGCCGGCTCCGGCCGCCCGTCCGGCGCGGGCGGCGGACCCGCCCGCCCTCGCCGGCGGTCGTCCGTCAGCACGGTCGCGTCCGCCGAGGCGCGGGACACGCCGTCCCCGCCCGCGGTCGCCGGCGGCCTGCACCCGGGCGCGGCCGTGCCGCCGCCGTCGCCGCGGGCGTCGTCACGCCCCCGCCGCCGCTCGTCCGCGGCCGACGGCGGGTCGTCCGCCGAGCTGGCGGCCATGTCCACGGTCGTGCGCCGCAGGCAGGCCGCTGCTGACGCGGCCTGGGCTGCCGCCGCCGCGCCGGCCGCGCCGGCCGCGCCGGCCGACCCGCCGCCGGGCTGCCTGCTGCACCTGCCGCCGCCCGGCGTCGCACTCCACCCTCCTCCTCCTCCGCCGCCGCCGCTTCCGCCGGCCTTGCGCCACTCCTTCTCCAACGGAGACTTGGAAGCTCGCGCCGCCCTGATGCGGAACGCGGGCAAAGCCGCGCCCGCGCCGCTACCGCCGGGGATGCCGCGCCCGCTCGCGCGCGGGCCGTCGCCGGCGTCGTCGGGCGGCGGCGGCGGAGGGCAGGCCGCGCCGACGGCCGGGCTGGACTCGGACAAAGCGGCGCTCGTCGCCGGGTCGGGCCTGTTTGCGTCGGCCGAGCCGAGCAATGCGAACGACTGAACTTTTTTTTATAGCGGCTGTGTGTGCCCCCTCCTTTTATGGAAATCATTGCCCCCCCACCCCCCCCCCTTCATTTTTTTGGTGTTCGCTTTGTGCCCTTGGACATGGACTGGTTTTGCGAGGATGTGGGCGCCTCCTTCTGAATTCTTTTTGCCTGTATGTGCGGGGTGCGTGTTTGTAACCCGGACATGATGATGGCGTCTTGACTTTTTTTTTTTTTTTTTGCGCCCAGCGTCGGGGTTGGGACGTCTCTCTCTTCATACCTATCGAGCACACACTGCATGCGTCTCGTCGTCGTCCGTCTCACCAGAAGCCTGCATTCCCGCCCGCCACGCGCCATGCCCCCCGAGTCGATGCAGCCTCCACCTTCCCTCGCCTTTGTCAGCGCGGCTGATCTGCGGGCCAGGCTGGCCGGCGGAGACGCGAAGGACAAGCCGCTGGTCGTCGATGTCCGGGATGCAGGCGAACGGGAGGCCGCGATTGCGGGCGCCCTCCACGTTCCCGCCCACAAGCTGAGGTCCGAAGGTCCAGAGGCGGACGCCGCGCTGGACGACCTGGTCAGGTGAGGGCGGTGGCACTGGCGGGACGGCAGGGGAGAATGATTTCGGTTTTTGTGCGCGTGCCCAACCTACCACCCACCCGGGCCGCCTTGTTCTCCCTCTCGGGTTCTCCCACGCCCGTCCCGTCGCGCTCACACGCGCACACCCACTAACGCGCCACACAAATACACAGCACTGCACGCCGGCAAGGCGCCTCGGAAATCGTGTTCCACTGCGTCTACAGCCAGCAGCGCGGCCCGGCCTGCGCGCGGCGCTTGCACGAACGCCTGGCCGCCGTCGCGGCGGATGGGACGGACACGGCGGCCGGCCCGCCTCCACGCATCGCGGTGCTGACGGGCGGGTTCACCGCGTGGGAGGGGCAGTACGGGCGGGACGGGGACGTGACGGAGCGGGTGCTGTAAAAAGGGAGGCGCGCAGGAGGAGGGCAGGACAGGGCAGGCGTGGCCTGGGGGCGTGCACGCCAGGTCGAAGGGGGGGTGAGAAAGCTCGCTCGCGCCTCACTCCCTCCATTTGCAGCGTGGCGCCAGCCATGGTCGCCACCACGGGCGACCAGGGCAAGCAGCCGCCCGGGTTTGTGGTGCGTGTGAAAAGCCCGGGGCCTTGCCCGCCCGATGAGCTGGGCGAGGGCGGCAGACGGGGCGGCGGCGCGGGCCGCGTCCCCCCCTCCGGCCCGAATCCGGGCAGCGTCTGTCGCGAAAAAGTGGTCGGACGCGCGGACCGTCTCCCGCTCTCACGCCTTTTCCCCTCCACCGCACCGGCAGGATCCCGAGGTCTCTCGCGTCGCCCTCGCCGGGTTGCGCGCGTACCTCAAGACACGAGGTGAGTGGCGGCCAATGAAAGTGGGGACGGGGCGTGGCCGCCTTTTGCGGCGAGAGCTGCGTTTGCTCTACCCGCCCAGGGTCGAGCCGTGGGTCGAGCCATGCGCACGAAAGACTTCACCCCCCCGCCCCTGCCCGCCCACCCCTCCCAGGCATCCACGATCTTCCGCCAGGCTTCTCCGTGCGGCTTCGGACACGGCGTGACGGGGCCAGCAAGGGCACCAATGACGTGGTGCGTGTGCGGCAGCGACGGATAGCGGACGGGCGCGGGCCCGACGCGCTGCGCTCCCCTTTTTCGTGTCGCCGCCATTGAGACCGGCTCGGGCGCCGCCTCACCCCACGGCCTGGGACGTCGTCGGAACGGACACACTGCTTCACCAGGCCAGAGACATGGCCTCGCATGCCACCCCGTGATGGGCGGCGGGACGTGCAGGGCTGGCATGGCCTCCCCCTGGCGGCCGGAAGGGGGGCGGCGCGCGCGCGTCGAGTGGAGCGCGCACGCCTCGGCCAAGCATCGCCGCGCCCCGCCTCCGCCCCGGCACGGCGCCCGCCCGCCTCCCCACACCCCTCACCTATCCCCGACCCCTCATTCGCGCGCACAGTACTTCTACGGCCCGTCGGGCGAGCGGTACCGGTCCCGGCACGAGGTCCGTTTTTGTGTTTTTTCTGTCGAGCGGCGGAAAAAAAAAGGGCCGGAGCCGCAACCGCCGCGCGCCCGCCCCTCCCTCACGCCCCACTCTCCCGTCCCCCCCCCCCCCCCCCCCCCACCACCCCACCCCCCACCACCCCACCGCCCCTGTGCCAACAGGTCGCCCGGTCCCTGGGCGCCGCGCCCACGCCGGCGGACGGGCCCATGCCACGCCGCCCGCCCGCCCTGACCAGCGAGGACGAGGCCGGGCCCGGCGCGCCCCCCGCACCGCCCGGCCCGCCGTCCCCCGCCTCCGCCAGCACGACGGCGGCGCTGGAGGCCAAGGCCGCCCGCCTGCTTGTCGACAGGCTGCGCGCGCACGTGGCCGGGCTGGGCGGGACCCTGCCGCCGGGGTGGAGCGCGACCGTGCGCCTGGGCGGCGGCGAGCACGAGGCCGTGTTTGTGTGCCCGGACGGCGTGCGGCACGCCAGCCGCGACGCCGCGGCCGCGGCGGCGTTGGGCCGTGGCGGCGGCGGCGGCGGCGGCGGCGGCGGCGCCGACCCGTCCAGCACGCGGGCAGAAGCCGCCGCCGTCCCGGAGGACGACGACGCATGCCTGTTGCTGTCGCTGCCCGCGGCGGCGGCGGAGCGCGGCGGCGGGAGTGGCGGTGGGGCGGGCGCGCGCGCCCCGGCTGCGCCCGGCACGGGTGCCTCCACCCCGGCCTGGCCCGCCGCCCTCGCCCCGGCGCCGCCGCCGCCGGCCGTCGGCGCCGGCTTGGACGTCTGGGCCCGCGCGGCTGCTCTGGGCCCGGCCCCCGCCTTCCACCGCTCGCTGCCCCGCCCGCCGCCGCTGTTCAAGGCGACGCCGGCCCGGCCCGCGGGCGACGCCGTCCTGGCGGCCGCGGGCGGGGACGCGTCGTCCGTCGACCCGGCGGCCTGGCGCGCGGCGGCCGCGCGTGTCGCGGCCGACGCGGCCGAGGAGGGCGTGTGGGCGACGACGACCGCGGGCGAGGACGAGACCGACGGCGGCGAGACGGACGACGGTGGCCGGGTCGTCGTCGACGGCTGGCTGCCGGCGGCCAAAGGCGGCGGCGGCGGCGGCGGCGGCGGCGGCGTGTCCCTCACCGCCTGGGCGGCCGGCGGCGGCGGGCCGCGCCCGGTGCGCTCCGACTCGCCGTCGGCCGGGTCGGCCGACGCCTCCACCGCGCCGCCGCCCCCTCTCCCCGCCCCGACCACGGACGCGGCCGCCGAGCTCGCCCGCCTGCACGCCGCCGCGTCCGCCGCCGGCGTGCGGCTGGAGGGCGGCTGGAGCGTCGACATCAGGGTGCGGAAGGCGGGCAGTTCCCGCGGCGCGGCCGACGTTTACTTCTACTCGCCGTCGGGCGCGCGGTTCCGGAGCGTCGCGCAAGCGCTGCGCTCGGCCGGGCCGAGCCGCTTGGGCGGCGGCGGCGGCGGCGGCGGCGGCGGCCCGGCGGGCAAGCTGCCGCGCGAAGCGCCGGACACGCCGCCGGCGTCTCCAGCGGCTGCGGCTGGCGGGGTGGGCGGGTCGTCCGAGGAGGCCGCGGCCGCCAAGCGGCCGCGGGCGTGATGGAGAGAGAGCCTTAGATCTGCTGCTGCTGTTGCTGCTGCTGCTGCTGCTGTTGCGGTGCTGCGGTGCTGCCGCGTTGTGTGTGAGTGTGTGTGTGTGTGTGTTTACCTTTCTGCTGCTGCGTCTGGGGAAAAAACGGCAGAGAGACTCTGCCCGCGCCCCGTTCGCGTGTTTCGATACGACCAACAAACCGACCCCATCCTTTTGAGAAGAGAACCCCTTTCCATCGAAACGAATAACTTTTTCTGTGTGCTTCTGTGTGATCTTTTACGGCGAGAGAGAGAGAGAGAGAGAAGAGAAAGGAGAGATGAGGGTGTGTGGCGGCGAGGCGGAGAGAGCGTCGGGCGCGCCGCCGCCTGGGAACGATGTGGTGCTGTGAAAACGAACGTGCTCGCCCTCCAGCCAGAGACATCTGTTGCCCGGGGTTTGGTCTTCTCGCCGCAAGGCAAAGAGGGCGGGTGGGTGGGGGTGCATTATTTGCCGGGAGGGCGCGCGCGTGGCCTTGCACGGATGGATGGGGGTGGTCGCCCCCGCCCCCTTTTTCATTCACCAGTTTCGGCCGCAAGCAACTGCCCAGTCGCGCTGCAAGAAAACGCATGCCGCGCGCGCCGCGCCGTGGCGCGGCGCCTGCGCCGCCTGCCGGCCGACCCAGACGTGCGACAGGCAGGCCTGATTACGCGCTCATGGACGGCCTGGCCGACACCGTCTTCACGCTCGACGTGGCGGGTGCGGGGACTGTTTTTTTTTTCTTCGCGCATCGCGCTCGCGGGCCAACCCCGGCCTCTCTTGCTCGCGTGCGAGCGCTCGCACGGGCAGGCCGTCGTCTCTCGCACGGGCAGGCCGTCCCGCCGCCACGATCCCTCTGCTCCCTCACACAAGCGCTCCTCCCTGCCTGCCCCCCAAACAGACGCCAAAGCCAAAAGGCTGGCCGCCGCGACCAAGGGCAGCGGCACCGCCAACGGCGGCACGCCCAAAAAACCGGGCCGCCCACCAACGCGCTCCACGCCCGAGCGCGCCGCCGCCGCCGCGCGCAAAGCCAGCATCATCCAGCGGTCCGACTTCGCGGCCACCCTGGCCCGGGCCAAAGCCCAGCTGTCCAAGGCGCGGCGGGAGCGGACCCTGCTGGAAGCGCACGCGGCCGACGGGTGGCGCGGGGCCGGGCGCGACCGCGTCCGCCTGTCCGCCGACGCCGAACGGGCGCGGGCGTCGCTGGCGAAAGCCCAGGCCGGCCTGGTCGCGGCCGTGGCGGAGTGCGAGGCCGCCCACGGCGACAGGGCCATCCCGCACTCCGCGTACGACGCCGACGGCGAGCTGGACGAGGCCGACATCTTCTGCGCCCGGTGCGGCCGCTTCGACTGCGACGACGACGACGACATCGTCCTGTGCGACGGCGGCTGTTCACGGGCGTACCACGCCAAATGCCTGGTCCCGCCCCTGGAGCCCGAGGCCGAGCTGGCCGACCCGGACGACGGGTGGCTGTGCCGCGCGTGCGAGGTCAAAGCCGAAATCCTGATGGCCATCAACGACGAGTTTGGGTACGGGTACGAGCAGGAGACGGGCGCGGCCGAGCTGTTCACGACCGACCCGCCGTCGCAGTCGGAGGACGGGGAGGGGGGCGGCGGCGGGGAGGGCGGGGCGGCGCGCCCGCCCGCCCTGCCGCCTGGCGCCAAGCTCACGGGAGCGGGCGCGCTGCTGCTGGGCCCGGACCTCCTGTCCGACGACGGCGGCGGCGACGGGTCCGAAGACGACTCCGACTTTCGGTCCGGCGGGACGCGGGCGACGCGCACGACGGGCGCGGGTAGTGAGGACTCGTCCTGTTCGTCGTCGTCTTCTGACGACGACGACGACGACGACGACGGCGAGGAAAACGAGAGTGGCAGCGGTGGTGGCGGCAGCGGCCGTGCGTCCTCGGCCGAACCTTCCATGACGCCCACGCCGTCCCTGTCGGCTGAAGCCTCGCCACCCGCCGAAAACGGCGGTGGTGGGGGTGGCCGCCACCGGCGCGCCGCCGCGGTTGCCGCCCAGGAGGCGTGGCAGGCGGAGGCGGAGCGGCGGGCGGCTGCTGCTGCGGCTGCGGCCGCTGGTGGCGGTGGGAGCGCCGGCCCGTCCTCGCGCCGCCCGTCCTCCGCCGGAGCCGGTGGCCGCCGCCGCCGCCGCCGGGGCGTCGGCCGCGTCGACTACGCCGCCCTCAACGCCGCCCTGTTTGGCGGCGTGTCCGAAGCGTACGCGGGCGAGGGCGACGACGAGGACTGGGGGAGTGGCGGGAAAGAGGTCACGCAGGCGGGCCGGCGCGGTGGTGGCCGTGCCGGACGGAAGAAGAAGCGCGGCCGGGCGAGCTCAGGCCCTCCTTCTCCTTCTTCTTCCTCTTCCTCTTCGTCTGACAGTGAGTGAGAGGGCGAATGAGGGCGTGCGGCCGCTTTGCTGCGGCGCGTTTTGATAGAGACGACGGAGGAGAGGTAGTGAAATAAAGATAAAAACCCCACCCTGCTTTTTTTTTTGTCATCGTTCACAGCACGCAGCATCAAAAACGCACGAACCACACTCGCACACACTCCCCTTCACAGCCCCGTCAGCTGGCCAGCCACGCCCGCGGCCGCCGCCCACGCCTGCACCGCCGTCGCCGCGGTCACAAAGCCGGCCTTGGCCGCGGCCAGGTCGCCGGCCTTGGCCGCGGAGATGTACGACGCCACGGCGCCGGCGGCCGCGGCGGCGGCCTTGCCAGCAGGGGAGCCGGCATCGCCGGACAGGGCGGCGGCGGCGGCGGCGAAGTCGGACGCCCAGCCGCCGGACAGGGCGGAGGCCGCGTCGGAGACGGAGCCGGCGTCGAGCGCGGCGGCCGAGCGCGACAGCTTGCGCACCGCCTTTTGCGCTGCGGACAGGGGGCCGACCTTGGTCCCGCCCGCGCTGAACCGGGCTTCCGTCGTCTTCTCGGACGCCAGGCGGGCGGACCGGTTGGCCCGGGCCTTGACGACCAGGTCAAAGTCGTCGTCGTCCGGGATGAGGGCCATGGCTGGGGGGAGTGGGGGTGGTGGGGAGGAGTGAGAGGGGGTGGAGTCGAGCGTGTGTGTGTGTGTCGAGGTGTGTGCAGGGCCTTTCCCCGCCCATCTCTCGCCTCTCCGCGCCCGCGCATTGCGGTGCTGGCTCGGAATGCGGCTTGGACGAGGGCGGACGAGAGGGCGCTGGTGCCAGCCGAGGCGCCGCTGCTCCGCACTCGCGCGCCGTCACGGCGAGACAAGACAATCGGCGCTGCCCCTCCGTCGCAGCGGCCGCCCCGTCAACCGGGTAACCACCCACGCCCTCGCCCCCATTCGGTTGCATGCACACGAAGGACGCCTAGTGGACCCAATTCACGCCGCTGCGCCGCGCGCCCGCCCCCGCAGAGCGCAAAAAAGCTTCGACGCACCCGGCGCGGCGACCGTCAGGGCTGGCACCAGGGCGACCAGGCCCGCCACCGCGGCGCGGCGGCCGGGGGCCAGGACAGACGGTGCGGGCGTCGTCGTCGCCTGAGGGCGGGACGTGGACATGCGGAGGGCCTGCATTTTCGCGGAGGAGAGAGGAGGCGGGGCGAAGAAAGGAAAAGCGAGCAGCGAGCAAAGGCGCGTGTGGATGGCTGAACGCGTCGCAACCTGCACCCCCCCCCCCTCTCACGCCTCTCCCTCCCTCACGCCCCCGCCGCCACCCCGGTCAAAGAACGCGCGCATCTGTTGCTTCTGCCGCGCATCCTCGGCCACCCGTTTGGCCGCGACACGCGCTTTTTCTTTAGCCGCGTCCGCCGCGGCCGACGGGTCCGCCACGCCCGCGGCGTCAAAGCAGCCGTCCGCCTCTCCATACCTCCCCAGCGCGGCCAGGGCGGCGCCTTTCCTCATCAGCGCTTTCGCGTGGCCGGGGTCGTCGCCCAGGGCCTTGTCCGCCCAGGCGATGGCTTCGCCCGACCGGCCCGCCCGCAGGCAGGCCAGGGCCAAGTTTGCGTGGGCAGACGCGCGGCCCGCCGCCGCCGCGGCGGCCACCTCCTCGCCCGCGCCCGCAAAGTCGAGGGCGTTGCCCAGCACGTGCGCGGACCGGCGCCATTTTTCCATGGCACGGCGCAGCGTGACGTCCGCCGGGGTGGCGGCAGGCGAGCGCGACGACGGCGCCGCCGCACTCGCCTGGGCAAAGAGGGCATTGCCCTGGGTCCGCAGGTCGGCCGCGCGGCGGAGCAAGTCCGCCGGCTGCACCTCCAGCCCACCGCTGGCCGGCGTGCGGTCAAAGTCAACGAGCTCGATGGTGAAGCGCACCCGCGACCCGGGCGGGCAGCCGGCGGGTCGGTCAGACCGCCCCCCGCCCCAGGCGTGGCTGTCGTCCGACGTGACGACGGCCGTCTCCCCAGGCGTCATCAGCCGGACGGCGAGGTCGACGGCGTCCGGGACGGCGCCCGTGCCCAGGGTGAAGGCAAAAGGCGGTGGTGACGATGAGGAGGAGGCGGGCGCGGGCGCGGACGCGCTCCGGGTGTCCCAGACGACCGCGCCGTCTGTGTCCTCTGCTCCATCCTCGCCACCCCCTCCCGCCACCACCACCGCCCGGACGTGCACGCGCACAGCATTGTCGTCCAGCGGGCAGTCCGCCGGGAATTCGCCCCGCCCGTCCACGACGCGTTTTTTAGTCACGGACCCGTCGCCGACGAGGTCGCGGACCTGGACCATGCGCTTCAGCGTGATCTCCCACTCGACGCGGCTCGCGCCGGGCGGCGGGGGTGGGATGGCCGCGGCCGCGCCGCCGACGCACCGGCCTGCCGGCACCGACACAACCGCCGTCTCCCCGCGCGTCACGGTGGCGATGGCGTCTTCCAGGCCGGGCGGCAGGCTGCCGTCGCCCATGGTGGCGGTCAGCAGGGCGCCCGGCGCCGTCGACCAAAAGGGTTCGCCCGCGCCGCGCCCGTCGCTCGCCGGCGACCGCCCGACGACCTCCACGCCCACCTCGAACGGCGGGCGCGGCGTCTCCCACGTGTCGCCTTCCCTGACAGTGCGCCGGATGACGTCCCCCGCCGCGCCGCCCACGCCGACGACGTCGGCGGCATGGACGGCCAGGAGGGCCAAGTCGGCTTCGTACTCGGCGCCGGCCTCGCACCCCGGCGGCGGGCCCCACGCCTGCACCGGCGGCGCGTCCGGGTCCTTTTGGGCGGCCGTCGCGGCTGCTGCATCGATGAAACCGTACGCCCCACCGCAACGAACAAGGGCCCGGCCGCCGGGCGTGAGACCGGCCAGGGCCAGCTCCCACCCGCGCGGCAGGCGCGCGCCGCGGCCCAGGACGGCCGCGGCGGGCGTGGGGAGGGCGCCCGTGCCCGCCACGTGTTCGGGGCGGGTGGAGTACAGTGGGGGCGCCGACGATGGGGTGCCCGGCTTGCGGACGGCGACGTGGAAGACGACCTGTTGAGTGGGGTGGGGCGGGCGGGGAGGCGCAGGGTGGGGGCGAGGGGGTGGGGGCGTGTGCCCGGGCACGGGATGGAGCGCGCGCGCGCGTGTTTTGTCCCTCCGCTGCGCGCGTCCCAACGCACCATGTCGCCGTCCACGGGCGAGCTCCCGCCCGCCTGTCCCTCCGCCAGCCGTGCCACCTTGACCGCGCCGTCCACCAGGTCGGCGGCCTCACTGTTGTGTTGGGAGTTCTGTGTGAGAGAGATGAATGCGCGGCGCGAGGCCCATGCCTTTCGGCTCGCGCGCACACTCTCGACGCACCGCACCGCCCGCGTCTGCTCCGCGGTCAGCTCGTCCACAAGCGGTTCCAAATCGGGCAGGGGTGGCGCGGTCGTCAACCGCTGCACGTAGGACAGCAGGGAGGCGGCGGCCGCCGTGGCCGTGGATGGAGGCGGAGCTGCGACCGACATTTTTCGCTCGCTTCTCTTTCGCGGTTGCGCGAGTGTGCGACCTCGGCCACCTTTCTGCCCACTGCACGTCTCTCTCTCTGTGTCTCTCATCTCTTCTTTTACACGCGGAGGAAAACCATGCCAGCGCAAATAACGAAAAAACCACAAATACCTGTCGATCGCTAGCTCGCGCCCGGCCCGCCCACGACGGGTTGTTGCTGCTGGGTCGGCCGACCACCTCCGCTCCCACCACCACCACCCGACCGCCACAGCGACCACCGGCGCCGGGGCGGCGCGGCGGGCGCGACCTCCACGGCCGGCACGGTGGCCGGCAACCCGGCGGGCGCTGGTGACTTGACAGCGTCCTCGGCAGCGACCGGGGCGCCGCCAGCCCCACGCCCGCCACTCCCGCCGCCGCCGCCACCACCGACGACGCTGCGCTGCAGCGGCTTGCCGTCTGCCAGCGCGCGCAGCTCTTCGCCCGTCAGCGTCTCGTGCTCCAACAGGGCTTTGGCGATGCGGCGCAGGGCGGGCGCGTGCGCGCTGAGCAGCGCTTCCACGCGGGACGCGGACGCTTTCAAGAGGGCGCCGACCTCGCGGTCGACGGTTTCGGCGAGGGCGGCCGACGGCATGGCCGGCCCGCCGCCGCCCCCGCCCCGGCCCGAGTATGGGTTGTTGTCGCCGACGGCGCGCAGGCCGACGGCGTCGCTGAACCCCCAGTCCGCCACCATGGCGCGTGCGATGGCCGTGGCTTTGCGCAGGTCGTCGGCCGCGCCGGACGTCACGGCGTCGGGCCCAAAAATCAGGCCTTCCGCCGTGCGGCCCGCCAGCGCGACGTCCATGGACGCGAGCATCTGGGACCGGGACATACTGTACATCGAGTCTTCGTCGGGCGAGTAGGCGACGAGGCCCAGGGCGACGCCGCCCTGCACGCCGCGCGGGACGATGGTCGCCTTGTGGATGGGCGTCGAGCCCGGGGTGAGCAGGGCGGCGAGGGCGTGGCCGCCTTCGTGGTAGGCCGTGACCTCCCGCTCGCGGTCGGACAGGCGCATGGACGGGCGGGCGGCGCCCAGGACGACCTTGTCCCGGGCCTCGTCCAGGGCGGCCTGCGAAATGGAGGCCGCGCCCAGGCGGGCAGACCGCAGCGCCGCCTCGTTCACCAGGGTCGCCAGGTCGGCGCCGCTGAACCCGGGCGTGCGCCGGGCGAGCGAGGCGACGTCCACGTCGTGCGCCGCAGACCGCGTCTTGTCCAGGTAGTACTTGAGGATGTCCGCCCGGCCCGCGACGTCGGGCAGCGAGACGGACACGTGGCGGTCGAACCGCCCCGCGCGCGTGAGGGCCGGGTCGAGCGCGTCGCCCAGGTTCGTCGCCCCGATCACAATCACGCCCGAATCGCCTGAGAACCCGTCGATCTGCGTGAGCAGCTCGTCCAGGGTTTGGCGCGAGTGGTTTTCCAGGGCGCGGCGCGTCCCGCCCAGGGCGTCGATCTCGTCAATGAAAACGATGCAAGGCGCTTGCGCCTTGGCCGCTTCAAACAGCTTGCGGATGCGGCCCGACCCCAGGCCGACAAACACCTCATCAAACTGCGAGCCCGACCGGTAGAAAAACGGGACGCCCGCCTCGCCCGCGACGGCGCGGGCCAGCAGCGTCTTGCCCGTCCCCGGCGGCCCGGTCATCAGCACGCCCTTGGGCAGCTTGGCGCCCAGCCGCGTGAACTTGGCCGGGTCTTTGAGGAAGGACACGACCTCCTCCAGCTCCGCCTTGGACTCTTCACACCCGCGCACGTCGGAGAAGCGGACGTTGGGCTTGGACCCCTCGTCCGCGTTGACGGCGGTGGGCGTGCCCCCAAACAGCTTGTCCAGGGGCGAGCCGGGCGCCATGCCGGCCGCGCCCGTCGAGCCGCCCACGGGCGCGCCGGGCAGAGCGGGCGACCCGGACCCGGGCAAGCCGGCCGGGCGGTCGGCATCGCCGCCGTACCGGCGGGAGGCGGAGAAGCCCAGGTACAGGAAAGACGCGAGGACGGCGGCGAGCCAGGCCGTGGAGAGGAGCGCACCAATCCCGGACCGGGCCGGCGCCCGTGGGCCGACGCTGCCACCGCCCAGGCTGATGACGCCGCCCCGGCCGTCGGACAGGGCGATGTGCAAGGGGCGGGCGGGCGAGGCGCCCGGGCGGGCGGGCGTGCCGTCGCCGGCCAGGGCGGCGGCCGACCCGGGGTCGGCGCGCGCGGCCGCGTCGGCAAGGATGACCGGCAGACGCGGGCGGGGGGCGCCGCGCGGGCCGGTCACACCGGGACCGGCGGGCGCGCCTTCCAAGCCGCCCAGCCTGTCCAGGGCGCGGAGGTAGACGCCCAGGCCGGCCTCGTTGAGGGGGGCGCGGGCGGGCGGCGCGCCGGCCGCGGCCGCGACGGCCGCTGTGCGGACGCCCGCCCGGCTGGCGGGCGGCCAGGCGGGCGCTTCGACGGCGGAGACCACCTCGTCGGGACGACCAGCTTTGAGCAGGGCGTCGATGTACGCCGTGAAGGCGGCCGCATCGCCCGGCGACGCGGACGCAGACGCGCGCAGGGCGGCCAGCCGCCGGGCGCTCAGGTTGGACACCCACCCCCGGACGGGCGCGGTCGCCGTGTCGGCCGCGGCGCGGACGGCCGCGGCCGTCGCAGCCGCCCAGCCCAGCAGGCCGGCAGGGGTAGCAGTTGTGACGGTCGGCGCCGCGTCGGCTTTGGCGTCGGCCTCGCCCATCAGGGCCGGCAAGACGGCCGCGGCCGGGCGGGCCGCGCCTGGCCAGGGCGCGGCCGCGCCACCGCTCGGGTGTCCGAGCCCATCCTCACGTCCGCCGCCCGCGCGGGCTGGGTCGTCGCTCCCTTCGCCGCTCGCTTCCCGTTGGGGGCGGGCCACACGCGTGTGGACCCGTCGAGCGGGGCGCAAGGGGTGCGAGGCGCGCTGGACCGGGCGCGGGCGGGGCGGAAGGGTTGGGGAGCGGAGGAGGTGCGACGACGACGACGACGGGGCCCACAGAGACGCCCGCGCCGACGACGCCGGCGCCCGCATGGCTGGTGCGGCAGACATGCGGACAGGTTGGTGTTCAGAGAGCTAGGGTAAGGTTTCGGAGGTGGGTTTCGGAGCCGGCAGGACGCGTGCGCGGCGCACCGCGCACCGGGACACTGAAAAAAAAGAAGGTCAAAGGCAATGCAACTGTGTCTCGCCGGACCGCGCAACGAACCGACCGCAGACTCGTTCCCTTGTCGTTCCTTTTCTTTCCATCGATAAGAAATCCACGCCCCGTCATGTCCTTCTCCCTGACCTCCCGCGTGGCGGCGACGCCCCTGCAGGCCCGTCGCACCAGGTGCGTGAGGTGGTTGTAGGGCGCGCGACAAAAAAACTAGGGCCTTGTGTCGTCTCCGCTCGGCACGGAGCCGGCAGCGAAGCGCGCACAGCCGCTCGTTTTTCCTTTGAGCGGCGCCGCCCCTCGGAGGCCGACGCACATTCTGCCCGCCCGCCCAGCCAGACCAAGGAACTGTGTACGGGCTTTACGATGGGGTAGGCCAGGGACGGCGGTGTCCAGCCGACCAGGTCGCATTCTCGCATTCATCTTTCTCGCGCGTCTCACCCGTTCCTCGCTCGACGCGTCGCGCCCCCCCCCCCCCCCCCCCCAACCCCCTCCACCACCACTCAGCTCCGCGCCGCGCCGCACCGCCTCCACCCCAGCCCGGGCCGCCGCCCCCGTCGATGCCGCGACCGTCCCCGGCCTGGCCACCGCCAAGTCCGGCAACTCGTTCAAGCCGCTGCAGGACATTGAAGCCATCCAGCAGATCTTGCCCCACCGCTTCCCTTTCCTCCTGGTCGACCGCGTCGTCGAGCTGGAACCGCAGTCGTACGCCGTGGGCTACAAGAACGTGACGGCCAACGACAACTTCTTCACGGGCCACTTCCCGGACCGCAAGATCATGCCCGGTGAGTGCTTTTTTATTTTCTGGATGGACGGACGGGGGAAAGAAAAAGCCAGCGCCGCCCCCACGCACCTCACAGTTCCGTCTCAACAACCCAGCCCTCGCGGGCGCGCGGGCCACACACGCTCCGCCCGCGCCGGGCGTTCGCGGCGGTGGACGCGGCTTTCACACCCCCATCCCCCGTCCCTATCCCCCCGCCCATCCCAACCCCACTCAGGCGTCCTCCAGGTCGAGGCCATGGCCCAGCTGGGCGGCATTGTGATGATGGACCCGGCCGACAAGGCCGCCCAACAGAACTTCTTCTTCGGCGGGATTGAGGGCTGCAAGTTCCGGCGGCCCGTCGTCCCGGGCGACACGCTCATGATGCACGTCCAACTCACCAAATTCAACAAGCGGTTTGGCATCGCCAAGATGGCGGCCAAGGCGTTCATCGGCGACGAAATGTGCTGTGAAGCCGAACTGACGCTGGTCATGGCGCCGTCGGCCAAAAAGTGAGCGCGCGCGTTGTGGGGTTGGAGTGGCGCGGCCGTACAGCGCGTGGCCCTGGGTTGTGTAAAGCATGACGGTCACGTGCATTGAGACACGGGGGTCGGGTGGGCGTGCGGGCAACCCTGTGGTGGGCGTGAAAGTTTGGGCCAAACTTGCTGCCGGGGTGGGGTGGGAACCCTAAACCTCTCTCCTCGCCTGGACCTAACACTCGCCTCCTCCATCCCCGCGCGCCTCCCGCCGCCGCTTGCGCGCCTTCCCGTCCTTCCTGCCCTTCCTCCTCTCAGCCGCCTCCGCCTCCGCCTCCCGCGCCGACGCCGCGGCCCGGGCCTCACCCAGCGCGGCGGCGTGCGCCGGGCACAGCCGCACTTTGACGAGCGCGCGGCGGACGGCCGGGGCCACCCCGCGCTCGCCGTCGCCCCCGCCTTCCGCGTACTCAAACGGCAGCTCGAACGTGGCCAGGCCCGCCCGGACAGCGCAGGCGGGCCGGGCGCCGCACGTCAGGTGGCCCCGCCCCGCCACGACCTCCTCGGCCGTCCGCCACCGCAGGCCGACCAGGCCGCCAGCTGGCGCGGACGCCCGGCTCAGGTCAACGATCGCAAACTCCCGGAACAGGCGGGCGTAGTACGCCCGGGCCAGGCGGGCCCGCCAGGCGGCGGCCGGGTCGGGCCCCGCCTCGGCGGCCGACGCGGCGGCCACGTCGGCGGGCGTGGGGAGGAAGCGGTACGCTGCCGCCAGCGCGTCGGCGTCGGCGCCGCCGAGCGTGGCGGTGGACGACGGGCGGGGCGGCGACGACGACGACGCGGCGCCGCCGCCGCCACGCCCGGGCAGGCTCACGCCCGCTTCACCCGCTGTGGCAGCGGCCGCGGCGGCGCGCGACGCCGGCAGGCCGCCGGCTCCGAACGCGGTGCGCGCGGCCGCGACCAGCGCCGCGTGCCGCGCCGCGTCGGCTTCCCGCGCGTCCGCGACGCTGCCCACCATGACGGGCGGACGGCGCCGGGGTGGGGGTGGAGCGCCGTCCATGGCCCCGCCACACTCTTCTCGCACTCACCTAGCGCGTGCGGCGCCGCCCGCCGACGCCCTCGGAGTCGGGTCGGGCCAGGTGCGGCGCCAAGTCGGCGGGGAGGCGGGGCGTGTTGAGGAAGGCCGCCAGCGGGTGGACGGCGGCGGCGGCGAAGCCGGGTGGCGCGCCCGGTGGGGGCGGGTCGTTGAAGACAGGGGCTGTGGGAGTGTGGGTGGGGGCGGGCGGGCGTGGTGGGGGTGGGGTGCGGGCGGGGAGGGCGCGAGGGCAGAATGGAGAGGGGGGGAGAGGGCGGGGGAGGGGTCGGCGCGCCGTTCAAACGGGCCCGCGCCCGGCCACCAAACACACGCCCTCACCTTTGCCCGCCAGGTCACGGAACGCGAAAGTCGTGCCAGCCAGGCGGCCTTTGAGTTCCAGGAGGGCGGCGCGGTAAGGAGCGGACACGGCGTCCTCAGACGCGGGCGTGAGCGGGTTGGTGGCGGGCGGGCGCATGCGGGTCCCGACTTTTCTGGAGGAGACGACGCGCGTTTCCCTGGCTTTTTCTGGTTTGGCTGGCTCGTTGAGTAGGACAGGCTGCGTGCTCGTCAGCAGCAGTGCGTTGAGGGGTGGACGCGGGGCGGCAGTGTGTTCGACGACCCGAAAACAGAGTGGCCGCACAGTCGAAACAGAGGAATGCTTTTACACGGGAGTCTGGCCGAAAGAAAGAGGAGGAAAAAACGAGGCGCGCGTCCCCCGCTCCCTGCCCGGCCCCCCGAGTCCGCTCCGTCCTCGCGCCAATGACCACCGGACCGGCGTCCCTGCCCCGCCGCTGCACGGTGAAGAATGGAGTGCTGGAGAGGAGGCCGGCACGGGCAAAGCTTTGCACGTTTGTCGCGGCCGCCCCGACGCCGCGAGTGTGCGCCCTACTCCGCGAGTGTGCGCCCGCCCGCCCTCCCACACCGCCTCACACACCATCCGCAACGCACACAAAACCACCTCAGGTCACCGGTCGTGGGCGGCTGACGGCTATGGTGCGTGTTGTTGCGTGCTGCTGTTCACCTGACACGACCCCGCCGCGGCAGAGGCTAGCCGTCGCGCGCCGGCGCGCTCTCAACCATCTGCCCTCTCCCTCACACCCCCCCGGCCTCTCTCCCTCACAGGCGTCCGCCACCAGCCCGCGCGGACCGGCCCCACCCGCCGCCACCGCACCATCCTCCACGCAGTCCGCCCCCAAAAAACTGTGGGGCGGCCGTTTCACGGGCGCGACGGACCCGCTGATGGAGGGCTTCAACGCGTCGCTGCCCGTCGACCGCCGCATGTGGGCCGAGGACCTGAAGGGGTCGGCCGCGTACGCGGCGGCCCTGGCCCGCGCGGGCGTCCTGACGGCCGAGGAGGCGGCCACCATTCGGTCGGGCCTGGAAGACGTCGGCAAAGAGTGGGCGGCCGGGACTTTCAAGGTCGTGCCCGGCGACGAGGACATCCACACCGCCAACGAACGCCGGCTGACGGAGATTGTGGGCGCCGTCGGCGGCAAGCTGCACACGGGCCGGTCGCGCAATGACCAGGTCGCCACCGACACCCGCCTGTGGCTGGAGCACCACCTGCGCACGGTCACCCGCCCCGCGCTCGCCGACCTCATCAAAGCGGCGGCGGCGCGCGCGGAGGCGGAGGCGGACGTCGTCATGCCGGGCTACACCCACCTCCAAGCCGCCCAGGCCGTGCGGTGGGGGCACTGGTTGTGCGCGCACGCGGCGGCGTGGCAGCGGGACGACGCCCGGCTGGCGGACGCCCTGCCGCGCATCGGCACGCTGCCCCTGGGCAGCGGCGCGCTGGCGGGCAACCCGTTTGGCCTCGACCGCGCCGCCCTCTCGGCCGACCTGGGCTTTGGCGGCCGGGTCTGCCCCAACTCCATGGACGCCGTCTCCGACCGGGACTACGTCGCCGAAACCCTGTTCGTCGCGGCCCTGACCATGACGCACCTGTCCCGGTGGGCGGAAGACCTGATCATTTACTCGTCGCCGGGCTACGGTTTCATCCAGTGCGCGGACGCGTACGCGACGGGCTCGTCCCTCATGCCCCAGAAGAAGAACCCGGACGCCCTGGAGCTGATCCGGGGCAAGGCGGGCGTGGCCATCGGCAACCTGACCGGCATCCTGGCCGTGATCAAGGGCACGCCCCTCACCTACAACAAAGACTTGCAGGAGGCGTGGGGGCTGCTGTTTGGCGGCGTCGACGCCCTGGACGCCTGCATCCGCATCGCCACCGGCGTCCTGTCCACGCTGTCCATCAACCCGGCCGCCATGGCTGCTGGGCTCTCTTCCGACATGCTGGCGACGGACCTGGCTGAGTACCTGGTGCGCAAGGGCGTCCCCTTCCGGGAGACCCACCACGTCGCGGGCGCGGCCGTCAAGCTGGCCGAAGACCGCGGCTGCGCCCTCGCCGACCTCAGCCCGGCCGACTTGCGCACCCTCCACCCACTGTTTGGGGACGACGTCAGCGCCCTGTGGGATTTCGGCGCGTCGGCCGACTCGCGCGACACGGAGGGCGGCGCGTCCAAACGCAGCGTCCTGGAACAGGTGGAAAAGCTGAAAGCCTATTTGAAGGAGGCGGGCCTGGACTGAGGGAGGGATGGAGGCTGGCGGCGGGGGCGCGCGGGCGTGTGTGCGCCGGGCGCCCAGCCCCTCGTCCGGGGACGTGGGGGAGGAGCGAGGGCGGGCGAGTGTGAAACAAAAAAGGAAGCATGGATGGATGGATGGATGGTGTCTTTTCATTTTTTTTCTCTAACACTAAAATTCTAAGGCAGCCGGCCCTCCAGCGCGGCCGTCGCCAAGGCTGCCGCAGGCGTGGGCGGCGGCCGTGGGCCAACAGCAGCAGCGGGCGAAGGGGCAGCAGCCGTCGCACCACCACCCCCAAGCACCCCGCCCGCGGGCGCGGCCAAGTTTGCTGCGGCCGTCGCGGCGGCCGCCGCTGCGGTGTGCAGGCGCGCCGCCCACGCCCGGCGCCGCTGTCCGCGTGGGTCCAAGGCTCCACGCGCAGAGGCTGGCAGGTCACCGCCCGCGCCACCGCCGCCGAGCAGGCCGTCCACGGCCGCGTTGAGCCGCTCCACCCGCCCGGCGAGCGCCGCGGCCAGGTCGCCCGGCGCGGCGGTGGACGGGTCCAGACCCGCGCCTTCGGCCGCCGCTTCCACGGCTTTCACAGCTGCCGCTTCCTGGTCCGGCAAGCGCCTGGACGACAGCAGCCCCGGCAACACAGCGGCCGCCGTGCCCGGGTCCAGCCCGCTGCCTACTGCTGGGTGTGCTCCATACGCCCGGGCCAGGGGCCGCACGCGCGCCCGCAGCCCGGCCGCCGCGGCTGCTGCTACGGCCAGCTTGTCCAGGACAACGGGCCAGGTCAGGGCGTCCGGCCGGTGGGCGAGCACGGTGGCGAGCTCTTCGAGCGAGCGGCGCAGTTCGGCCGCGCGGGCGGCCGTGTCGGCGAGCGCCATTTCGCCCGGGGCCGAGCCGGTCAAGAGGCGGGTGAAGGCGGCGGCATCTTGCTGTTGAGGCGGAGCGGCCATGGCTGCTCTCGGGCCAGCGCTTATTCGCGGGCGCGGGCCGCGGGACGAGAGCGCTTTCGCTCCCCGTTTCCAACGAATGCGTTTTCTGCTGCCTTCACTTTCACCTTTGGACTGAGGAGGCGGAAACGCGCGCTTCTCGCTCAAACAAAAAACAAAACCATGGCCCCCCGCCGTACGCTGCTGGCCCTCGCCCTCGTGGCGCTGTGCTTGACCGCTGGCGTTCACGGCGCCAAGAAAGCCGAAAAGAAGGCTAAGGCTGGCAAGGAAAATGTCCTGACGGGTGCGTTTTTCGTCGATCGGTCTTTCGTTCGGGTGTCCACCGCGCCTCCGAGCAGAAGCTGCGCGCGTTGCGCGCGCCGCGTTCCGCGCCTTTCCGCCCTTCCTTTCCGCCATGCCTCTCCCCACCCTGTGTGAGGATGCCCGCGCCACTCACTGAGAGCGGTTGTCGCTCTCCATGCGTTGTTTGATGCCGGCCCTCACGGCCCAGACGACGCAGCACATGAGTTTGTTTGCTCTATCGCCGACCGTCTCCGCGCTTCCTCGCGGTCGCGCCGCCGTCCGGGTCACGCCCCACCGTCCTCCTCGCCCAGAGGTCGCTCGAAGGCGATGCCTACCCGTTCGAAGCGAGAAACCGCTTTCATCCGGGCCGGATGGCAGCCCGCCGACGCGTTCCGTCGAACGCGCTCGTTTTTTAAACGCGCGCTCGCCCACCCCTTTTCCGGCCGTCTCTCACGCCTGCGCGCCCAACCCCCTTCCCCAACCATCACAGCCGTCGGCGCCGCCGAGCTGGACAAGATCATCACCAAGAACGACTTTGTCCTGGTCGAGTTCTACGCGGTGCGTCGGCGTTTTGGGAGGACGGGTTGCGCGCGAGCGCGCTCGAAAAAAACTCGGCACCCCGCCACTCACACTCTCCCCGCCCTTTCAAACACTCCAGCCGTGGTGCGGCCACTGCAAGAACCTGGAGCCGGAGTACGAGGCCGCCGCCACCACGCTGGTCGGCCAGAAGTCGCCCATCAAGCTGGTCAAGGTCGACGCGACGCTGGACGACAACAAGGCGCTCGCTGAAAAGTACCAGGTGCGCGGCTTCCCGACCCTGAAGATTTTCCGGGACGGTTCCACCGACGCGCCGGCCGACTACAAGGGCCCGCGCGACGCGGCCGGCATCGTGTCCTACCTGGAGAAGGTGTCCGGCCCGCCGTCCACGGAGCTGAAGTCGGTCGACGACGTGAAAGAGTTCAAGGAAGGCAAGGAAGTCGCGCTGGTCGGCGTCTTCCCGTCGGCGTCCTCCAAAGAATTCAAGGCGTTTGAGGCCGCGGCCAAAGCCCTGCGCGAAGACCACGCCTTTGCGCACGTCTTTGTCAAGAAGGGTGCCGCGTCCCTGGCCGAGCTGAAGGGCGCCGCGGCCGGCGTGGTGATGTTCAAGACGTACGACGCGCCGGCTGTGGTCGCCGACGTCGACCTGGCCGGTGCCGCGTCCACCGCGGGCCCGGCCCTGCAGGCCTGGATTGGCACCGCCGCGACGCCCGCCCTGGTCGAGCTGGACCAGACGCCGCGCAACCGCCGTGCGCTGGACGCCATCTTCAAGGCCGACACGCCCAAGCTGCTGGGCTTCATCCCCAAGGGCCACAAGCAGGAGGCCGCGTTCCGCAAGGCGCTGACGGAGCTGGCTGACGCGGCGAAGTCCATCGCGAAAGACGCCAAGGGCGCGTACGACGTCATCGCCGTCGACCCGGCCGCCAACGCGGGCGCCGTCCAGTTCTTTGGCCTGGCCACGGACGGGTCGGACCTGCCGGCGGTCGCGGTGCACGCCCCCAAAAACAACGCCAAGTTCATCAAGGCCAAGGCCAAGGCGGCCGACATCAAGGCCTTCCTGGCGTCCTACCACGCGGGCAAGCTGACGCCGCACGTCAAGTCGGAGGCGCCGCCCAAGAAGAACGACGGCCCGGTCAAGATCGTGACGGCCAAGACGTACGAGTCCATCGTGGCCAAGGGCAAGACGACGCTGCTGGAGGTGTACGCTCCCTGGTGCGGCCACTGCAAGTCGCTGGCGCCGGTGTACGAAAAGGTCGGCGCCGCGTTCAAGGGCGACAAGAACGTGGTCATCGCCAAGTTCGACGGCACGGCCAACGACCTGCCGCCGTCGGCGGGCCTGGAGGTGAAGGGCTTCCCCACCATCGCGCTCATCACGCCCGACGGCAAGGTCATCCCGTACACGGGCGAGCGGTCCGAGGAGGCCATGGTCGCCTTTGTCAAGTCGGGCGGCAAGCCCGCCAAGGCGGCCGAGTCCGAGGAGGAGCCGGCCAAGGACGAGCTGTGAGGCGGTGTGTGGCGCGGCGCAGGCGCGTGAGGGGGCAACCGCGTGGTCGGTCCGCGGACGCACTCGTCACAAGGAAAACGAAATGAGTTTTTTTCCATCTACGGAGAGCGGGAGGGTTGTGTGTGTGGTCGGGGGTGCTGCTGTGTTTTTCGCGCGCACGCGTCTCTTTTTTTTTCATACCTGTGTGGGGAGAGAGAGAGAGAGAGGGGGGCGAGTGGGAGGGACAGGGCTTTGCGCCCTGTCCGCCCCGGGCCCGCCACAGTGTCTTTTCCCCATGTTATTCCGTCGACAAATCAATGAGATCTACAACCAGCGGTGGTGGCGCGGGGCGCAGCCCCGCGACCCTCCCAACCCCTCCGTCCCGCCCCCCTCTCCCTTTCTCCCGTCTACCCGCTACTCTTTCCTCTCCTCACACCACACCGTGCCGCACTGCTGGAAAAAGATGACAGCACAGCGGCAGTCCTGCCTCCCTCTCCCTCTCACGCCCGCCCGTTGCCGCGCCTGGTGGTTGCTGCGCCGGCCCCACCACGCCCGCCACCACCACCACCACCACCCCCTTTCCCGGTCCGCCTCCTGCGGCTCTCCACTTCGCGCGCCTGGGCCACCGCCGCCGCCGCGGCCAGGCGCCACACAATCCTGCACGCGCGCGCCCGGGCGCCGCGCTGCTGGAAGTGCGCTTCCTGCATCGACAGCTCGACGAGCGCGTGGCCCACGCGCGCGAGCCGCAGGATGATCAGCCCCAGGTTGGCCGTCACGGCCGCGGACCCGTGGAGGGCGACCTCCAGTCCCAGAGCCAGGACGACCAGGCTCGAATCCAGCCAGTGCTGCCACTCCCGGAAGAAGTGGGCCGGGCCCAGGACGAGGACGCGGAACAGCCACTCCGCGTTCAGCGCAACCAGGAGTGTCAGCGTCGTGATGTGCAGGCCTTCCGCCGCAGCGGCCGCCGCGGGCGGGCGCTCCCTGCAGGCTTCCAGCTCAGGGTGTGCGCCGGACAGGGCGACTTCGGCCAGGACGACGGCCAGGTCGGCGACGACGAGGGCGATGACGCCCCACCGCCAGGGCCGGGATTCGACGGCGCGGGCGGCGGACGCGCGGGCGGCGGCCGGCGCCGCCCAGCACGTGCCGGCTGCTGCAGCGGCCGCGTCTTCGGCGGCTAAGACGGCGGCTGACGAGGACCGGGAGAGGGGCGGTGGAGCGGCCTTGGCGGCGGTGCCGCCGCCTCTCCAGGATGGTGGGGAGGTTGGAGCAGAGGGCCCGCGCGCGCGTGCCGCAGCGTGGCCGCCGCCGCCGGCTTCGACGTCCATTGCCAGGCACGCATCGTCGGGTGTGAGACCTGCAGGCCCACCTGCCTGGCGCCTGGCTGGCATTGATGCAGGTTGTGCTGTGCCCCCCCTCCCGCGCGGCGGCGAACGGAAAGAGAGAGCCCGTCTGTGGAGTGAGCGCACCCGCGCTCACTCGCCATCATACATTCCTCGCCCGCGCTTGAATGCATTCGTTTGGCATCGCCCGCCGCAACTCCAAGGCGGACCTGGGCGGGGCCTCGGGCAGCGGGTGGCCCCAACCAGCGCCTTTATCTGCCATGGCCCCGAGGAGCGGCCGGCGCATGCCCATCGCGGACGCGCCCTGGAGCGCGATTGTTCGGTGAGCGCGGCGCGCGGCGCGCCGGCGGCGACCCACCCCTGCAGGCTCCCATCCCCTGTCCCCCCCGTGCCGAACACGCTCTCACGCCCCGCGCCCCTCCCCCGTTTCCACGCCAGGCACCACCTGGCCGACTACGTCGCCGTCGGCGCGCTCGCGGCCATCGCCATCCTCACCGAACACGCGTCCCCCTTCATCCGCCCCATCTACGCCGGCCGCGACGGCCGCGCCGACGAAGAGCTGTGGCGCTACTCCTACCCGCTCGTGCCGCGGGCGTCCCAGCGCGTGCCCGCCTGGGCGGTGCCGGTCATTGCGACCGCCGTCCCGCTGACGGCGCTGCTGCTGCACGCCGGCTTCGTCGGCTGCTCCCGCATGGAGCTGCACGCGTCGCTGCTCTCGCTCTTCGGCGCCGTCTTTGCGACGGGCGCGGCGACCAACACGCTCAAAGTGAGGCCAGGCCCCCACCCAGGCGCGGCGCTCCTCCCGCGCCTCCCGCGCCTCCCGCGCCTCCGCCCTCTCACCCGTCCCACGCCCCCCTCCCGTCTCACGCGCAGATCAGCGTGGGCCGTCCGCGGCCCAATTTCTTCGCGCGGTGCTGGCCAAACGGCGAAGCGCCGGCCTTTGACGCCCGCGGCATTGCCATCTGCGCGCCCAACGCCATCAACCCGCTGGAGGGCCGGAAGAGTTTTCCGTCCGGGCACACGTCGTGGAGTTCGTCTGGGCTGGGGTGGTCATCTTTCTGGTTGGCCGGCAAGCTCAGGGTTTGGGATGCAAACGCGGCCGGCCATCCCTGGCGCCTCACCGTGTCCGCCCTGCCCATTTGCGTCGCAGTCTTCGTCGCAGTCACGCGGTGGCAGGATAATTGGCACCACGTGGAAGATTTGGCGTGCGGCATGGCGTTGGGACTGCTCCTGTCGTACCTTTTTTACCGCCAAGCGTTCCCGTGCTTTGCGAGCGCGCGCGCGGGCGAGCCGTACGCGGCCGGCGGCGGGGGTGGCGCCGGCGCCGGGGACGACACCGCGGCCCCCCTGGGCGTTGCGGACCCTGGTGTGTGAGGCGACTGCCCGCAGGATGGAAGAAAAGACGCGTAAAAAGGCCTCGGTAACAACACACTCCTCCCTACTTCTGACCCGGCACAACGGACCGAAAACCGCTCGACTCGGAAAAGTAAGACGCGGCGCCGGCTTCGCCCACCCGCCCGCTGCCGCTCGCACCACCAGGCGCCGCCGCCGCCGCAGCCGCCGCCGCCGCAGCAGGATCCGTGAGCTCGATGCCTTGCACAGGCGTGAAAGCCAGCGACGACGCCAGCCCGCTCACGCCCGCGAGCCCGCCCGACGCAGGCCCCAGGCGCCGCTGAAACTTTTTCTGCTGTTTGGCCGACAGGCGCACGCCCTGGGACCGGGCCGCCAGGCGCAGCTTGCCCGCGCCCGTGCCACCGCCGCCCAGCGTCCCCAACCCCACCACGTCGTCGTCCGCGTACACTTCCTCTTCCGGCACGCCGAACGCCGACCGGTTGGCGGCCGCGCGCACGTCGGTCAGGCCGTACCGCTCCTTCTCCTTGCGCGCGCGCCGGCCGCCGCGCCGCTTCTTGGGCGCCGCGTCCGGGGCGGGCAGGACGAGCTTGGTCTTGGCGGGCGGCGGTTCCTGCCACTTTTCGATCTTGGCCGCCATGGCCGCCCGCATCGCCTCGCCCGCCGCGCCGGCCGGGTCGTGGCCGTACGCGTCCACCCGCGCCAGCAGCGCCGCCTTGGCGCCCACCAGCTTGGCCGCCTTGGCGCGCAGGGCGGGCGGGCAGCCTTGCACCAGCGGCGACCCGTACACAAAGCCCTGGCGCCGGCCGACGGACGCGGCGGACCGGCCGGCCAGGGCCTTGGCCGTCTGGCCGAGCACCTGGACGGTCGAGCCGGGCAGGCGGGACAGGGGGCCCAGCCCGCCCGCCACGCCCATCAGTTGGGCCGCCACGGCCGTGCCGACGGCGGCGGACAGGTTCGGCGCCACCCGGCCCATCTCCCGCTGGACGAGCGAGCCGATGGCGGCTTTCGCGGCGTCCAGGCGGAGGATGAGGTCGCAGGCTTGGCCGACGCGCGCGGCCGCGTCGGCCGGCAGGACCTCGCCCGCGGTCGTGGACGCCGTGACCACCACCACCATGACGGTGGCTTGGGGCAGGATGCCCTCCAAATCCACGGCCGCCGGGTCGGGCGCGTTGCCCAGGCGGGCGACGACGCGGGCGTAATCGACGGGGTGCTTGACCAGCGACGCGAGCTCGGGAAACTTGGGCGCGTAGTGGTGGCGGGCAAAGGCCGCGGCCGCTTCGATGTCGGAGTCGATGTCAACGGCCAGCGCGTTGCACGCGACGAGGAGGCGGTACGTGGCGTCGCCGGCGGCGAGCGGGTCGTCGTCGTCGTGTGTGGAGGCCGGCGGTTGGGGCGCGGGTCCCACGGTCGTCGCCGCGGCGCGCGCGTCGGTCGTCGTCGGCCCGGCCTCCAACGCCGCGTGCACCTGGGCCATGATGGTCTGGTACCGCTCACTGGCCTCTAGGCCTGCGACACTCGCCAGGTCGTCCGTGGGTTTAAAGGCGCCCGCCAGCGGGCCGGCCAAGGCGGCGGCGTCGGTGTCCATTGCGTCGCCGCCGCCGTCGCTGTCGGCCGCGCCTGGCTGCTGCTGCCCATCGGCCGGCACGTCGTCGTCCAGGTCGTCCAGATCGGCCAGGAAGGATTCGGCGAGCGTGGCCATTGTGTGCTAGCGTTTCCGGCCGTTGTCCTTCCTTTTCTTTTTTTTCTGCTGCTCGCCAGCGGAAACACCGCTCTGGCGAGGCAGAGAGCCAAAAAAAAAAAGAAACGAATGCGCCGCCCGCTCTTCGGCGGCGCCAAGCCGCCCGGCCTGGCCGAGCTGGCCAGCGATGACGGGTCGACGCCCGTGCTGACTAGCGCATCGCCCTTTGCTGACGCGGCGGCGGCGGCGGCCGCGGCGAGCGGGCTTGGTGGCGCACACACCGGCAGCAACCCGCACGCTGCCACCAACCAGGCCGGCGGGCGTGGCACCGACAGCCAGGCCAACCACCCACGGCCCAACCTGGCCCGCGCCCTGTCCAACATCGCGTCCGCGGCCGTGGCAGACCTCAGCTACCTCGCCGACCCGGCGGCTGCCGTGGAGGAGGGGGATGAAGCGGCCGGCGGGCTGGACCCGACGAGTCCGCGGGCGGCCGCGGCCGCGTTTGCGCCGCTGCAAGCGGCGGCCACGGCGCCGGCCGCGCCACCCCCGCCCCCGCCTCCCCCATCAAAGCGTCCTACCCCGCCCAAAAATTCGTGTTCACGCTGAGCTTGCTCGTCATTTCTCTGCAGGCGTTCTGGCTGGGCGCCGCGCCGATGACGGTGTTCCAGCTGTACACCGTCGAAGCGCTGGTCCTGCTGCCCTTTCGGTTTTTCACGTACCGGGCCAAAAAAGCGCACTACTACTTGCTGGACCTGGTGAGTGGAGGAGAGGGAGAACCGGCAGGTTGGTTGGGGGCCTGCTCCCTCCACCTCTCCACGATCTGACGCACTCGTTCCCTGTCCCCCCTCGATTCCCCAGTGCTACGTCGCCAACGGCGTGACGCTCTACTCGCTGTGGGTCGCGCCGGCGTCCTTGGTCGCGCGCCACGCGGCGTTCGCGTTCGGCGCCGGGCCGCTGCTGTGGGCGATCCTCGCGTTCCGCAATGCGGCCGTGCTGCACGACCCGGACAAGATGACGTCGCTCTGGTTGCACGCGGGCCCGGCGCTGGTGGTGTGGGCGGCCAGGTGGCGCCCAGGGCCCTTGGCGGGCATGGCGCCGACCAGCGCTGCGGCGGCTGCGGCCCGTGCCGCCGCGGCGCGTGTGGGCCTGGGCGGCGGCCTGGGCGGGTTCACGGGCCGCGCCAGCCCCGTCGCGTCGACGTGGTGGGAGCGCGCCGCGGCCCGCGGCGCTGGGCCTGCCGCGCTGCTTTCCGGCGCCCACCTGCCGCCGGGCTGGGATGCCGCGACCCCGGCGCAACTCTTGCGTGCTGCCGCGCCCGTCTACTTCGCGTGGGCCCTGAGCTACTACGCATACCTCTTTGTCTTTGCGGCCAAGAAGATCCGCGACCGGAAGTATGAGACTCTGTACGGTTACTTGACGCGCAAGGAAACGGTCCGTTGTCCTGTGTGTGTGTGTGTGTGTGTGTTGCCTTGGTCGGGCCGACGGGCGGCCGCCGTCCCGCGCTTGCTCCGCTCACTCTCCTCCTCTCCGCTCACTCTCCTCCCCACCACCCGCCGTCAACGACAGGGCGCCGTCACCCGCGCCGTGGCCCGCTACCCTCCTCAGTACCGGCCACTGGCGTTCATGGGCTTCCACGCCCTGTCCACGGCGGCCGTCATCGCCCTGTCCGCCGCGCTGTGGCACTCGTACGCCCTGCACACGGGCGCCATCGTCGCCGCGATCGCGTTGTCGGGCTACAATGGGGCGAGCTTTTATGAGTACCTCATCAAAAAGGCCGCCAAAGCGGGACGAGAAGCGGGCGTGCGTGAGGGTGGGAAGGTCGCGTGAGTGCGCCGCCGTGCGTGATGGCATGGCAAAGGCCGCGTGAGCGGGGGTGGTTTTGGCAGGGGTGGTTGGGGGTTTGGCTGTACCAAAAAAAGAGAAAAAACGCGTGCCCGCGTTTTCTCATTGTAAGAATGACTATTGCATGAAACATTGGGCGAGCGCGTGGCGTGCACCGAGTAAAAGCGGGGGCAAGGAAAGGCGGGGCGTCGTCCATGCACAGTGTCTCATGACGGGAGCGAGCGCGGGTCCATTCTCACTCGGTCGTTTTTGGCATCGGCCTCGCAGAAATCCCCTCTCGCGGCCGCGCCCCCCTCTCTCCCGCCACGCCCTCTTCCACCTCTCCCATCGCGCACCAATGTCGCAGGCGGTTGAACGCCTCGCGAAGCTGCGCCGCCACATCGACGGCGGCGGCGCCGGTGCAGGCGGTGCGTTTTTTTTTCTGTCGCCTGTGCTGACCGCGCCAAAAGCATTCGCTGTCGCGCCCTCATCCGTCTCGCGGCCCGCGGCCGGCCGGCTCGCGCCGTTCGCCATCCCTGCCAGCCGGCGGCCGAGTTGTGGTGATGTACAGGCTCTTACTGACGCATTGGAAAACCCCTCCTCACACACACCACAACAGCCTCCGCCGCCACGCCCGTGCCCACGGCAGCCGCCACCGCGCCCACGACCGCGCCGCTCGCGGGCGGTGGGCCCGGCACGCTCACCCTGGTCGACTCGCGCACAGGCCGCAAGTACGAAGTCCCCATCTTGGAGGGCGGCGTCATCCGGGCGACCGACTTGAAGCAGATCAAGGCCGGCGGCGATGGCGTCGGCCTGCGCACGTACGACCCAGGGTGCGTTTTTTTTTTTTTCGTACCAGGCGGGGGTGGGGTGGGGTGGGGTGGGGGGGCGTTTTTTTAGTGAGGTCCGCGCACCGCTCACGCCTTTGCGTCTCCACACACTAAACGTAGGTACATGAACACGGCGGCCTGCCGGTCCGCCATTTCCTACATCGACGGCGAGAAAGGTGAGCGTGCAGGGCAGGAAACGCAGTCCCGCCAGATGAGTCCGGGGTGAGTGGACCGCCGGGGGGGCGCTCCCCCCATCCTCCCGTCCCACCCCCCCTTCCCCCCTTTTCCGCCCTCCCCTTCCAAAAGGCATCCTCCGCTACCGGGGCTACCCCATCGAACACCTGGCCGAAGCCGCCACCTTCCCGGAAGTCGCCCACCTCGTCATCTACGGCCGCCTGCCCACCGGCCGTGAGCTGGGCGCGTGGGAAGACGCGCTGGCCCGGCACTCGGCCCTCCCCGCGCCCGTCCTGGCCGCCGTCGACGCGCTGCCCCACGACGCCCACCCCATGGGGACGGTGCTGACGGCGCTGTGCGCGCTCTCAACCTGCCACCCCGAACAAAACCCTGCCCTGGCGGGCGAGGGCGTGTACGGCGACGTGGCCGTCCAGGACAAGCAGATTGCCCGCCTGGTCGGCAAAATGCCGGCCGTCGCGGCGCTGGCCTACCACCGCGCGTCGGGCCGCAAGGCCGCGCCGCCCAACCAGCGGCTGGGCTACGCCGAAAACTTCCTGTACATGCTGGACGCCGGGCCGTCGCCCGGGTACCGGCCCCACCCGGCCCTGGCCCGGGCCCTCGACATCATGTTCACCCTGCACGCCGAGCACGAAATGAACTGTTCCACGGCCGCCGCCCGCCACCTGGCGTCGTCCGGCGTGGACGTCTACACGGCCGTCGCGGGCGCGGTGGGCGCGCTGTACGGCCCCCTGCACGGCGGCGCCAACGAAGCCGTCCTGCGCATGCTCCAACGCATCGGGTCGGTCGACGCCATCCCAGCCTTCCTCGCAGGCGTCAAAGCCAAGAAGGAAAAGCTGTTTGGGTTTGGGCACCGGGTGTACAAAAACTTCGACCCGCGGGCCGCCATCATCCGCCGCGTGGCGGACGAGGTGTTTGCCATCCAGGGCTCCGACCCCCTGATCGCCGTCGCGACCGCCCTCGCCGACGCCGCGCGGGCCGACCCCTACTTCCAGGAACGGTCCCTGTACCCAAACGTCGACTTTTACTCCGGCCTGGTGTACCGCTCCCTCGGCTTCCCGCCCGCCTTCTTCACCGTCCTGTTTGCCGTGCCGCGCGTCGTCGGCTACCTGGCCCACTGGCGCGAACAGCTGGCCGACCCGGACTCGCGCATCGTCCGCCCGCAGCAGGTGTACGTTGGGGAGTGGCTGCGGCCGGCCGTGGAAGCGATCGGCGAGCGGGACGACCCGCCGGCGGCCGGCGGGCGCTCTCCGTTTGGGAAGGCGGGCAAGGCCCTCGTCCCCGTCTTCGGCGAAGTCCCGCCGTCCAACGCGTACCGGCGCCGGGTGGCCGGCTCGAACTGGGCGTGAGCGTGGGATGTGGGGTGGAGGAGGGTGGAGGGGGAGGGGAGCGCTCGCGCGCGCTGTGTGTGTGTCTTGTTTAGGGCTGTGTTTAGGGCGCCTTTAAGTGCGTGCGTTCTGTTCTCGTGCGAGGGGGAGGGCCATAGGGACCCTGTTGTACTAAGGAACTCCGTGTGTGTGTGCGTGTGTGTGTGTGCGTGTGTGTGTGTGCGCGTGCGTGTTGTTTTTTTTTTTCCTCCAAGAATTTTTCTTTCATTTTTTTTCACGCCGCCTCCTCTCCCTTTTCACCGCCGCCCAGCTTCCACGCAAAGACGCCGGCCAGCAGGATCATGTCGGCCGCGTAGCACGCGCCGAACGACTTGTACACCAGGGGCAGCGTGATGTTGACGAGCGGGATGGCCTGTGGTGGGGGAAGGGGGTGGATGGGAGGGTGGATGGATGGATGGATGGAACGGGGATGGGGATGGACAGAGAACACACAACCCACCCGCCCCCGCCGTCCCTCAAACTCACCAAAAACAACAGGTTCAACGCCTCCTTCTCCGCGGGCGTGCACTCCCGCGCACGCAGCGCCGGCACGGTGAACATCCAAACGGACCACATGCCGATGAGGCGGGCGATGGACGGGCCTTCGGACGGGGCCAGGAGGTTGAACGCCAGCGCGCCGCCGACGGCGGCGGACACCCAGGCTTGCACGCCGAAGATTGTGTACAGGGCCGTGCCCTTGACGGCCGGGTTTTTACCCGTGGCGCCGGACGCGCGTGGGGCGAAGGTTGTGGCCGTGTTGCGGACGAGGCGGGAGACCTGTGAGGTGTGTGTGGGTGAGGGTGGGTCGGGTCGGGGACGCAGCTAGGTGTGAGAGCGCGCGGCGCGTCGGGAGAGAGAGAGAGAAACGCGTGGCGCGGCAGACTTTCTGCCATCTTCTGCGGCAGAAACCAAGCCCAACTGGACCACGTCACTCACCTCTTTCTCCAGGTCGGGGCCAGAAGAGGCGGACGGTGTGGACGGCGTCGCGGCGGCGTCTGCCGGCGCGGCTGGCGCATTTTCGGCGACGGGCGGCTCTTTTCGGTTTTGAGGGGAGTGCATGTGAGTGCAGTGTGAGTCCGACGCTTGCGGCGGCGAATCAACGCATAAGAGCAGCCCAGGTGCAGGTGGTGGTGCGTCGCGGCGGCGGGACGCCCGTCAGACACGACGCGGGCACAGTTCTCGACGTCGGGGAGCGTGCAACCGCAAACAAAAAACGCACCGGCCTTGACGGCGACACGGCCCGCCGCCCGACGCGGTGTGCCAGTCGGGCGGGACGTCCGGGCACTGGGCACGGCGCGCCTGAGGTGGGCGAGGGAGGACGGCATGACGATTTGTGTGGGGACGCACGGGAATAAGGAGAGTGGACGGGCGGCGGTGCGCCCGACCCCGCCTCGACGCGCAGCCCCACACCTCTCTCCGTGTTTTCCAGCGGCGCTCGCGCCTTTTCTCCTCTCTCTTCCTTTTTTTCTCCACCTCCCAAAATGGCCGACCCGCTGGCGCCAGGAGACGACCCCCTGTCGTCCAGCCAGGCGGTGCGTGCGCATGGGCGGGCGTCAGGGCGTGGCGAGGGCGATGACGAGACGCAAGAAAACGCTCTCAATGCCCGCGCCTCCCCACGCACACACACACACACCACAGGCCGACGCCGCCAGCCCGGCGCCCTCCGCGCCGTCACCGGGCGATGTCGCCAGCTCCGCGCCCGTCCAGGTGAGGAGAGGGGGGGGGAGGGGTTTGACGGCGAGCTCGCGTCTTTTTTCCGCACACAAAAAAACTCATGCCCTCCCCCTCCCCAACAACAGACTCCCGCCTCCTCCTCCATTGCCCGCCCGGCCCGCACGCCTTCTGCCGACCAGGACGGGCCCGGCCGCTTGCCCGCCGTGGCCAGCTACGGCCAGCTGTTGGGTGGTGGTGAGTCAGGCGGCGCCGACGGCAGCGACGCGGACGATCGGTCCCCGCCGCGTGCGTCGCCGTCCGCGCCGACGCCCGCCCTCCCGCCGGCGGGCGCGGCGTCCACGACCAAGGCCTCGACGGCTGTGGCGGCGGTGGAGGAAGCAGGGCCGATCACGGCTCCGTCTGCCCAGCCGGCGGAAGACCTGGACCCGCTGTCTGCGGCGGCCGCGGCGGCCGCGGACGACCCGCTGGGCGGCGGTGGTGTGCGCGGGTCGCACCACCCCCTTCCATCCCGCACCGCCGACCCGGGCGCCCTGCCGCCTGCCGCCGCCGGCGCCACGCCGGCCGTCGCGGCCGTGCCCGTCGGCATCACGCCCGCGCCGGCGGCGTCGCAGGCGAGCGGGCCGTCCGTCACGCCCGCGCCGGCGTCGACGGCCACGGCCGGCCCGCTCCGCCCGCCGTCCTTCCCGCCGCCGCCGTACGCCCGCATCGCCGTCACGGACCCGGTCCACCGCGCGGACGGGCCCGGCTCGGGCGCGGCGGCGTACATTCCCGGCCTGAACCCAGGCCACTGGACGTTTCGGGTGACGACGGCGGCCAAAGGGTTGGAGGAGCTGTGTGGCGGGGGGGCGGGCGGGCGCGGCGGCGCGACGGCCGCCCCGCCCGTCTACCCGCCGTCCGTGCCGCGCCCGGGCAGCACGACGGCCGTGCGCCGCCGGTTCAGGGATTTCGTGGATTTGGCGGACCTGCTGAAAATCAGCCACCGCGGGTGGGCGATCCCGCCGCGCCCGGACAAGGTCGCGGGCATGGCGGGCGACGCGCTCAGCGCCGTGTCCGGCGGCGGCGGCGGCGGCGGCTCCACCTCCACGCCCACCACGCCCCGCCTGCCGCCCGCGTCGCCGCCGTCCTCTACGCCCGACTGGGTCGAAGCCCGGCGCGCCGCGTTGGCGACGTACCTGGCCCGCCTGGCGGCCCACCCGGCCATTGGGCCGTCCCAGCAGCTCGCGGTCTTCCTGACGGCCGAGGGCCCGCTCCACTCGTCGCCCGCCTGGACGGCGCTGCACCCGTTCAAGGCCACGCTCCTGGAAGGCGTGGCACGCCTGCCGCGCCAACTGTTTGGCGCGGAGCCGGCCCTGCCCTCGCCCGCGGACGTCAGGCGGTCGGCCGCGGCCAGCGGCGACCTGTACCGTCGGCTGAAGGAGCTCGGGGTCGCGCTGCGCAACGAGCTGCGGGACGGCGGCAACGGCGGCGTCGACGGCGGCGCAGCCTCACCGCCGCCGCCCGAGGCTGCCGCGTCGTCGTCCACGCTGCCCTTGCCGCCCGGCGAGCCGGAGCTGCGGGCCGCGCGCGCGGCCGTGGACGCGCTGGGCGAGGCGCTGGCGGCCGCGTCCCGCCGCGCCGAAGCCGTCGTTGCCGCCTGGGAAGCGTCCGGCGCGGCCCTGGGCGACGCTGGCCTGGCGCTGTTGAAACTGGCCAAAGGCCAGGACAGCGCCGCCGCGGCCGCAGGCCTGTACACGGCCGCGTCCGCGGCGGCGGCCCGGGTGGCGGCCGACGCGCGGCGCACGGGCACGACCGCGGTGCGCCTGTCGCGCTTTGCGCGCGCGGCGACCAATGAAGCGGCAGCGGCGTTGGAGCCTTTGCACTCGGCTTTGGCCATGGTGCCGCCAGTGGCGCGGGCGCTGCGGGAGCGGGAGGCGGCGCTGCTGACGTGGCAGTCGGTGCGGGAAGAGCTGGACGCGAAGCGGGCGGCGAAGTCCGCGGCCGACGCGGCGGCGGCGGCGGGCGACCCGTCCGCCGCCCGCAAGGCCGCCACCGCCGCCGACGCCATCGCCGCTTTGGCCCTGGCCGAAACGGCGGCCGCAGCCGAGTGGCGTGCCGTCGCGGGCCGCAACGTGGCGGACTTGGCCCGCACGGCGGCCGAGCGGCACGCCGGCCTGGCCTGCCTGGTGCGGGAACTCGCGGCCGTCGGGGCCGCGTTCGAGACCCGGTGCGCGGCCGTCTGGTCGGAGCTGGCGGAGCTTGGGGCGGCGGCCGCGGCGGCGGCCGCGGGTGCGGATGGCAGCAGTCCAGACAATGGGAATGGTGGTGGTGGCGGTGGACGCAGCAGCGTGTGAGAAGTGTGTGAGGCGAGGACAGGTAGCAACTGGATTGGATGGATGTGGGCGTGGGCTGTGGGTTTCACTCGTTTTCACACCGCCCGGCCTGGCCCTCCCCCTGAATTGAGGCGTGGAGCACAGCTCCATGCGCAGCGCGCGCTTTGACCCACACGCACACACTCCTCCCGCACGCCCTCGGTCCATCCCCACCCTCCCGCGCGAGCCGCCCCGCTGCCACCAGCCCCCCCCCCCCCCATCCCCCCCCCCCCCCCCCCCACCCCCCACCCCCCTCACCACCCACCCGTCACTCACGCCCCTTTCCGCAACGCGGGCGCCGGCTTTTCTTTCGCCCGCATCATCACGCAAAACTCGTCGTAATCAATGAGCCCGTCCCCGTCCGTGTCGGCTTCGGCGACGATGCCGTCGATTTCTTCGGCCGTCACGCCCGCGGCTTTCAGCCCTTCCGCCAGCTCGTCCTTCGTGATCATGCCCGACCCGTCCGTGTCGAAGGCCGCGAACGCGCGCGCCATGTTTTCTTCCTTGTCCAGCTGGGACTGGTGCAGCGTGGCGGCCAGGAATTCTTGGTAGTCGAGCGTGCCTGGGAGAAGGTTTTTTGTTGTTTGGGAGGGGAGATGAGGGTGTGAGAGGTGGAGAGGAGTGACATCTCTTCCATCCACCCAACCACAAAAAAAAACCAAAAACCAAAAAACCAACGCACCCGTCGCGTCCAGGTCGATGTTGGCCAGCAACGCCTCCATCTCCGCCCGGGCCACGCTCGACCCGCGCTTGGCCATGGCCGCCTTCAGCTCGTCCACGGTGATGGACCCCGACCCGTCCGCGTCAATCTCCTCAAAGATTGTGCGCAGGCCCGCGATCTCTTCGGGCGACATGCCGCCCGCAATGACTTTCATCGCCTCCTTTTTCAGCTTGTTCATGCCCGCGAAGCCGCGCAGGCGGGACAGGACGACGTTGTCCAGCGGCTTGTCGGTCGCGCTCCCGTTCTCGCGCATCCACTCGTGTTGCAGGACCTGGTCCGCCGTCGCCCGGCCTTTCGGGTCCTGGACAAGCATGCGGCGGACGCAGTCCTTGGCCGAGTCGGAGATGGACGGCCACGGGTCGGACGCCAGGTCCAGGTCGCCCTTCAGGATGGCGTCAAAGATCTGCTGCTCCGTCTCGCCCCAGAAGGGCGGCACGCCGGACAGGAGGATGTACAGGATGACGCCGCACGACCAGATGTCGGCTTCCGGGCCGTAGGAGCGGCGCAGCACTTCGGGCGCGACATAGTACGCCGACCCGACGATGTCCGTGAACACGTCGCCCGGCTTGTAAAAGACGGACAGGCCAAAGTCGGTGGCTTTGAGCTGGGCGTCGTCGGCCGGCGAGTCCAGCAGGAAGTTTTCCGGCTTCAGGTCGCGGTGGATGACGCCCAGCGAGTGGCAGTGCGCGACGACGCTCACAATCGTCCGCATCAGCTTGGCCGCGTCCGCTTCGGACAGGTGGCCTTTCGCGACGATGCGGTCGAACAGCTCGCCGCCGGAGCACAGCTCCATGACCAGGTGCACGTTGTGCTTGTCCTCGTACGCGCCCTTCAGCGTGACGATGGCGGGGCTGCCCTTCAGGTGGTGCATGATCTGGACCTCGCGCTGGATGTCTTCCACGTCCTCCGGCGTCGCGAGCTTGCGCTTGGCGATGGACTTGCACGCCAGCTCGGCGCCCGTGGATTTCTCATTGGCCAGGCGGGTCGTGCCAAACTGGCCGCGGCCGAGGACGCGGCCGAGCGTGTAGTGGGAGGAGACGTCCTGGGTTGGTGGATGGGGAGAGCGTGTGAGCCGGCATGGATGGATGGGGTGGGTGGGTGGGGGGGACGGCGGCGCCTCCCCAACGCACACACACGCACATCCGTGGGCTTGCCCAGCACGCCGTGCGGCGACTTGCGCGCTTCCTCGGCCTGTTGGTGGGTTGGGGTGGGGGGCATGGGACGTGAGGGCGGAGTCGAGGGTCGCAGAGGGCTGGCGGGTCGCGAGGCATGCGTCGCGGGGGTGTGTGGCTTGGAGCAGGCGGCCGCACAGCCGCGCCCGCCCGGTCTCGCAGCAATCTCGGGACGCAAGGACGCAAGCCATGCGTCCGGGCCACTCCGTCGCACAGCGGATGCGTCGCCCGACGTCAGCAGCCCTCCCCCCATCATCGCGGTGTGCGATACGCAGCCCGCACGGAGTGGGTGTGCGCGTGCGCGAGTGCCTCACCGTCGTCCCGCCCTTTTTCGACTTGGACTTGGACGCGCGGGCCGAGCCGGGCTGGCCGGCCGCTGGCTCCGATGCGCAGATGCCCATGGCGCAGGTCCTTTTTTGTGACGCGGGGCGGGGCAGGGCGTACAGAGAGAGAGAGAAAAAAGTTGTTTGCCCGTCCGCTCCTCACTTCTGAGTCCTTGTTCTTGCTCCCTCTGTTTTTGTTTGTGGGAGAAGAGGCAGGAGTGAAACGGAGGAGCGTGCCTCGAGGCACGGCCCTTCGTCCTCCCGCGGCCCTCGCGCCCTCGTGCGGAGCGTGAGACCCGCGTCGTCACACACCCTGTTCATGGCACCACCCAACGCGGCCGAGGTACGCTGACGAGCAAGCGGCGGCCGGGCGCTCGAACAAAAACGCGCAAAACGCCGGGCGGCGGGCCTGTGCCCAGCCGGACGGCGGTGCCGCCGCTGCGCCAGGCATGCGCGGCATTGGATCATGGATCTGAGCAGGAGAGCGCGCCGATGCAGGCCCCGCAATCGTGCGCGGCGGGCTCGAGCGGGAAGCGCGGCGTGTGTCGGCGCGGCACTCGAAAAACTCGGATGTGGGCGCGTTTTGTCGCCGTCCCGCCCTCACCCGCCCCTCCAACCACACCCACCCACCAGGCCGCCATGCTGGCCCCTCCCGGCGACGGATCCGGGGGTCTCTCCTCCCCGCCGGCCTCCCCACTGCGTAAACGCGACCGGGAGGAAGACAGCAAGACCCCGCCTGAAAGCCCGGTCGCGACGCCGTCGGCCAAACGCCCTGCGTCCGCGGCGCGTACGCCCGTCGGCCGGTCTGGCCTGGCGCCACGTGAGTTGCATGAGGGTTGGCAAGGAAAAAAAGGGGTGCGCGCCCGGGTGGGCCGGGAAAACGTCGTCGCCAAGCCGCCGTCCGCACTGCCAGCAGTGCGAGGGGCGACCGGCTTGTTGCGGTTGCGGCGTGGCCGGGCGTGGGAGCGGCGCTGGCCGCTCCCGGCGCCGCCGCCAAACTGTTGCCAGAACACTGGCGACGCCATCGGCGTGGCGGTTGAAGCAGCCGGCCCGTCCCCCGGCCCTCGCGCCGACGCGAAACCCGCATGCCTGCCCAAACACGGCACGACTCACGAACACAACACACCACCTACCTCCCCACCACCACCACCCCCACCCCCACCCCTCAGCCCGCATGACGGAACGCCAGATGCTGCAGCTGGCCCTGGAGGAATCGCGCCGTGCCGCTGCGGGCGACGCGCCCAGCCCTGCCGCCGCCACGCCGGCCGGGCCCGCCCCTGCGTCGGCCGCCAAACCAAAGGCCACGCCGCGCCCGCGCCCGCCGCGTGTGGCGGTCCCGGCCTCGCCCCGCTCGCCGCGCACGCCGGGCGGGCCGCGCTTCGGCGCCAGCCGGGCGAGCGGTGGCGGTGGTGGTGGGTCGGCCACGCCGCGGGCGGGGCGGTCCGTGCCGGCGACGCCGCGTGGCCGGCCGCCTGGCGGCGGTGGCGGCACGGCCGCGGCGGCGGCGGCGGCCACGCCCGCGGCGGGGGCCGAGCCGCTGCCCTGGGCGCCCGCGCGCTGGGAGGGGGATGAAGGCGAGGCCGCGGCGCTCGCCGCCTGGTCGCCCGTGGGGCTGGCGCCGCCCCGCCCCTCCCTGGCCCGCGCGCCCAGCCTGGCGGTGGGCGTGGCGGCGCTGAAATGCTTGGACGGCGTGGCGGCGGGCGAGGACGCGCGGCCGTCCGCGTCCCTGCCCTCCGCGTCGCCCACTCCTGCCGCCACGACCGCCGCCACATCCCGCGGCTCCCCTGCGCCTCTGTCGGCCTCGTGCGGCGCGGCCGGCTCCGAAGCCGGCGGCGGCGGCGGCGGGAGCGGCCCGGCGACGTCGTCAATGGATACGGCGGGCGCGCCGCCGCCCCGCCCGCCCGCGCCCCCACCCCTGACCGCGTCCGCCGTCGCCGCCCGTGCTGCTGCCCTGCGTGCCGAACACCGGGCGGAGGGGTGCCGGGCGGCCGCCGCCGCCGCGGGCACGGCGTCCTTGCCCGCCGCGGCGGGGTCGCGCCTGGGCAAGGCCCTCCTGGCCGCCGGCGGCTTTGCCGGCCCAGCCCTGGCGCGCCTGTCGTCCGGGGTGTTGGACGACGCCGGCGGTGCGGTGGAGGCGGCGGCGCCCGCGCCGCCCGCCCCCCGCCAACCGTCCTTCTCCCTCGCCGTCTCGCGCCTCGCCGCGCGCGTCCTCGTCCGCTCCTCCTCCCAAGCCTGGGCGGACGAGGCCGCGGCGTGGGCGGCCAAGGCCGGCGGCGCCGCGCTGGCCGCCGGCGGCCCCGGCGCCGCCTGCTGCACCCGGCGCGCGTCGATTGCGCTGGCGGACGGGTACGTGTGCGAAGCCGCGCCCGAGCACGACGCCGGTGTCGCGGACGCGGTCGGCGCGGCGGACGATGCGGCCAAGCGGCGCGCGCTGGAAGCGGCGGCGCTGGTCGGCCTGCCGGCCTGGCTGGGCGGGAGGCAGTGAGTGGTGTGGGGGCGGCCTGTTTGGCGCCCGCCTGTGTGCGCCCCTACCCACGGGTGCGCTCTGCCCCTCTCCGCCCCGCTTGTTTGGCGCCGCCTGTGTGCGCCCCTACCCACGCCACGCCCCCCGCCGTGCGCGGAGCAAGGCTCGACCGACCCCCCCCCCCCCCCAAAAATCGACGGTTTGCCTTTTTTGATGATGTGTGTGTGTTTCATCCACACCCCCAGTAGAGTCAGCTTGTTTTTTTTCCTTTTTTTGTTTTCGTGGGTGTGTTGCGTGCGTGCGTGCGTGCGTGCGTGCGTGCGTGTGTGTGTGGCTGCGCGCCTCCATCGCAGGGCGCGCGCGCCGGTGAAAAGCTCTGTTTTTTCCCCCTTGGACCTGCTGGAAGAGGGTGGGGGCGACGGCAGCTGTCGTCGTGTCCTCCGCCCGTCGCTGAGCAGCAGAGTCTCCCCCCCCAACCAACCCAACGCCCACCACCACCACGGCCGCCGGTCCTGCGATGCCTGGTTCGCTTTCGTGTGCCGCCGTTTCCGTGGGATGAGCGGGGGGCCGCAAGCCCAACCACCCAAACCTTGTATAAAAATACCAAAACAGATGAATGAGCCAGTCCCGATAATCAATGCCAGGCGCACACGTCCCCTCACATGGTGAGCACCACATGCAGGCCCGGTGTTGCGCACGGGCGACAGAGAGGGCGGCGGGTGGCGGGTGTGAAAGAGTTTTGTCAAGCATTCTCCATCCATGGATCCACATGCTCTCTCTCCTCCAGGAAGAAAAAAGCAGCGCTCTCTCAAGCAAGAAAAGGCAGGCACCGCCACCCCCGCACACCCCCAGCCGTGCGCGCGCGTCCGGACACAGCCGCGGCCATGGGCCGGCGTCTCCACGCGGCCGCGCACAAGGCCTTCATTTCCTCATGCACGGTCCCCGCCCTTAGCCGCGACCAGCGCCCCCGCCGCGGCCAGCGCCGCCGCCGCGGCGTTGGTCGTCGTCGTCTTCCTCGCCTTGGTCGTCGTCCTCGCCTTGGTCGCCGTCGTCTTCCTCGTCTGAGTCAGAAAACCCTTCAGGAAAGAACTTCGCCATGTTCTCCAGGTGCTTCGCCAGCGACGCCGCGTCGCAGTACCTGTATTTGGGACGAGAGACGGTGAGTGCGAACGTAGCGGGCAAGCCGACGGGCGCGCGGGGCGGCGGGCAAGAAACCGCACGCACCATTCGAGGCTGTCCGGGGAGATCAGGGCAGCGGCCGGGTTGGCGGGCGCGGGTCCGCCGCCCGCCGCCACCGACATCGTTTCAGGCCCGGGCCCGGCGCCGCCGCCCTCCGCGGTGGGCTCGGGCGGTTGCGAGAGCGGGCCGGCAGGCGGCGGAGGGGGAGACGGCGAGCGAGCGCGCGTGGACGAGGGCTCCATCAGGCCTCGCTGCTGGCCGGAAGCCGAGCCGTTGTTGTTCATGGTGCGGTCTGCGGATGTTTGTGGAGGAAACGAGTGTGAGACGCCGCCGGGAAGAGGCCGGCGGGCATGCCCCGCGCAGCTCTCGCTCTCGCCCGCGCGAGCGTGAGGGCGACCGCTCACTCGGCGCGCCTGCCTCCACCGGCTGTGCATGGAGTGATGAGCTGGTCACTCGCTTAGAGCAAAAGCGCCACCTGGCGCGGGACGCAGCGGTGGCGGCGACGCCCCCCCCCGCGGAAGACGCCTCGACGGATCGAGCGAATCGGGCTTGACGTAGGTCGCTCTTCGCGTGCGCGCCCAGGCCCTGGCGCCACCACGGCCGCGTCTCCACCTCCCGCCTCCCCGCATGAATGCGGGGTGTTCACAGGGCATCACCGCACCTTTTGGGAAGTTGTAGGGGGAGTAGGCCAGTTGAAAACCGTGGCGCTGAGAGCGGGTTTTGGGGGGTGAGCGAGGTTTTGAGTTGTGACGAGCGGGAGTGCGGCCGCCTCCGGCCTGGGCGACCACTCGCTGCTCTTTTACGTATTTTTCTGCTCTCCCAGTGATCGTTCAGCGTGGCTCCAGTCAGCCACACCCCTTCCCTCTTCTCCTCCCAAATACCTTTCCCTCCTCACTATCGCGATTTTTTTTTGAGGTCGTGCCTGCCTCACCCCCGCGAGCGCCCCACCCCCACCCACCCCCACCCCTCCTCGCACCCACCCCCACCCCTCCCCGCACACGCGCGCCCGGTCCCATGCGCACGCACGGCGCCCAGCCGCACCGTCCCGGCTCGGACGAGTTCCAAGCGGACGCCCTCGCGCAGGAGCGGTGGATGGAAGTGCCCCGCTTCGACGTCGCGCGCGTCCGGCGCGAACTCGGCCGCGTCGAGCGCGGCGAGCTCGACCGCGTCTTTGTCCACAACAAGCCGCTCGTCGTCGCCGGCGGCTCCAAGATTGTCCCGAACTTTGTGCACTTCTTCGCCAACCACGGCGTCGTCGTGCAGATCGACCAGAATCTGCGCGTGCTGACGGTGCGGCGCACGCACAGCCCGGACGAGGAGTGCACGAAAATGACGGTCGTCACGATGGCCCTGCTGGACATGTTCCCGGAGTGGAACGGCGTCTACTTCCTGCGCGTCAACCCTGGCCCGTACCAGGTGGACGGCGTGACGCAGGACACGCCCCTGCCCGACCGCCTGGCGGGGGTGCGCGCGTTTCTGGACAAGCACTCCACGGCCGAGGCGGCCGCTCGCCTCGCGCGCAAGGTCGAGGAGGGCAAGCCACGCAAGCCCGCCATGATCGCCCGCTTCATGTACTACGACGCCGTCACGAAGGACGGCGTGCGGATGCCCATTGTGGTGGACAGCATGGGGGCCGACAGTGGCGTGACTGTGGAGAACTTTGCGGCCCACCGTGGCGTGGCGAACGCGACGTTCTCGTAGAGCAAAAAAAAAAAAAACACTTCCCTGCGCCGTGAAGCGCGCCGAGAGTGGGGGATGAGAACACACTGCCTGAACTGCTTTGACTGCCTGAACGGCTCCTGCTGACGCCGCCGCCGCACTGCTTTGCCCTGCCTTGTAACAATAAAAAGAAATGCATGCCATAATAAAGAAGGATGGATCCCGGCGCAGAGCGCCGGGCGGGCGAGCAGCGGCCGCCACCAGACGCGCACTGGGCCCACGCGCGTAGTTCGCAAAGCGAAAGTCGGCGCACGCCCCCCGTCGCGTATGCATGGCCAGGACCCAGGCGAGGCCGGACAGGCGGGTGGGTGGGGCGCGTCGGCGGGTGGGGCTCGTCGTCGTCGTTGCCGGAGGGCTGCAGCGCGTCGGCGAAGGGGGTGGGTGGGTGGGTGGGGGTGGGGGGGGGGGAAGAAATGGAAACTAAAAGGAGACCCTGCCCGGCGGCGGCGACCCACCACCCCTTCCAAAAACTTCGCCCGCGCACCGCCCCGCCTTCCGCCCACGCCCGCCGCGCGCCCGCCGCACCAAAACGGACGCAAAAAAGGCTTCAAAGCCCGAGGCGGGACTCGACCCGCAGCCTTGCGATAACATCAACGTCTGCGCGCGTGTCGTGGCAGATGGATGAACACACCCTGAAGGGAGGAGACCTCTTCTCAGGGGGATTCGTTCCCACTCGCCACACGCACAGAAGGCTTCGTTCAACTCTTGTTTAAGAGTCGCATGCACTAACCAAGTGAGCTCGCGGGCGTGTAAAGCTTTGCTTGAGCGTTGCTTGGTTTCTTGACGTGAAGGTGTTTTCTTCAACACGGCCGGCGGCGCGCGGGGCGGTGCGGGCAGGGTGGGGGTGGTGGTGGGGGGGTTCAAGCCCGCCCCACCCTCCCCGCTGCCCAGCTTTGTGTGTTTCGCCCATGTTGGTGGGTCGTCGGAATCTCGCAGGATGCAGGCGGTCTCCTTTTTGCTGGTCCTGCGCGCGGGCGCGGTGCGGCGGGCGGTCGGGCGGGCGCGCAGCGGGCGGCGCGCGGGGCCGTGCGGCGCACGGCCCTCCCTCCCGCTGCCCAGCTTTGTGTGTGTCGTCCATGTTGGTGGGTCGTCGGAATCTCACAGGATGCCGGCGGTCTCCTTTTTGCTGGTCCTGCGCGCGGGCGCGGTGCGGCGGGCGGTCGGGCGGGCGCGCGGGGCGGTGCGGGCAGGGTGGGGGTGGTGGTGGTGGGGGTTCAAGCCCGCCCCACCCTCCCCGCTGCCCAGCTTTGTGTGTTTCGCCCATGTTGGTGGGTCGTCGGAATCTCGCAGGATGCAGGCGGTCTCCTTTGTGCTGGTCCTGCGCGCGGGCGCGGTGCGGCGGGCGGTCGGGCGGGCGGCGCGCGGGGCGGTGCGGGCAGGGGGGAGAGGGCTGGTGGTGGTTGTGGTGGGGGTTCAAGCCCTCCCCTCCCTCCCCGCTGCCCAGCTTTGTGTGTGGTCTGGCTGGCTAGGGTCAAACGGGTGCGTTTTTTCAACAGTCACGCTCCCTCCCACCCCCAATTGTTTCTATGATGTACACGTGTAGGGTGTGGGCGTTGCGGTAGTAATAATTTTAGAGGAATACGTGCGCATAAACAGTACAAAATCAGCAGCGGGGAGGGGAGGCTTGATGCAAAAAGAAAGCATGTGCCCGGCCGTTAACTCACATCACGGCCGTGTGTGGGCATATTTCTGCCTCTAAACTTCTTCACCGGATAAACCATGTCTGTGAGCACGTTTGCGGAGAGTTTGAAGGGTGTGCACGGGCCCAAAGTGTAACAAAGAACTGGAAACTAAAAGGAGACCCTGCCCGGCGGCGGCGACCCACCACCCCTTCCAAAAACTTCGCCCGCGCACCGCCCCGCCTTCCGCCCACGCCCGCCGCGCGCCCGCCGCACCAAAACGGACGCAAAAAAGGCTTCAAAGCCCGAGGCGGGACTCGAACCCGCAGCCTTGCGATAACATCAACGTCTGCGCGCGTGTCGTGGCAGATGGATGAACACACCCTGAAGGGAGGAGACCTCTTCTCAGGGGGATTCGTTCCCACTCGCCACACGCACAGAAGGCTTCGTTCAACTCTTGTTTAAGAGTCGCATGCACTAACCAATTGTGCTACCCGGGCGTGTAAAGCTTTGCTTGAGCGTTGCTTGGTTTCTTGACGTGAAGGTGTTTTTGACGGGTAATAAATAAGAGAAGAGGTTCGAGGCAGAGGCGGACCCCCCAGGGCAAGACTTCTTTTTTCTCCAACTGCCTCCCACCCGTCCCCCTTCCCACCCCGTTACCCTACACACTGTGTCAGCCTGAATGCCCGACGAGCAGCCTGGATAGTGCGTGGTGGAATGGGGATGACGAGGAAGCGGCCTTTCCTCGCATCAATTCTTTTTGTCGCGCGCGCGCGCGCGCGGACAAAGCACGTGTCAGCCCTCGCGCCACCGGTTAGGGTGGTGGGGCCCCACCTGGCCGCCTGGGCTTTCGAGCGGGGCGCCGGTCTAGATGCCTCCCCATTCCATGTCTGCACAGCCAGCTCTCATCATCTCCAGGGACGCTGCCCTGGCTGCGTCAATTTGATGGCGGAAACCTGGCCGACCCCTTCCATCATCCAGCGCTCGTGTCTCCCTCCGTCCCTCAGACTCTCGTTCATTCAAGCCCCGCACACGCGCCCCCACCATGGCGCCGCCACCTCCACCACCCCAACCACCACCACCACCAGGCACGCCCCTTCCCGCCGAAGCCGTGGCCGCCACCCTGGCGGCCGTCGCGCCCGCCGGCCCGGCCGCACTGCGCGCGTCGTCGCGGCCGGACGGCGCCGCGCTCGTCGTCGCCGCCCTGCACGCCTGCGTCGTCGGCGCCGGCTTCCAGCCCGCCGCAGGTCGGACCTTGCCGGCCGGCTGGTGTGGTGGCCGCGACGCGGTGGAGTGGGTCTTTGACTACACGTGGTCTGTTGGTTTTGGTTTGGTTTTTTTTTTTTTGGTTCGCACATGCCCCTTCCCAACCAAAACCAACCGACCCCTCACCCCACCCCACCCCACCCCCCCCCCCCCAAAAAAAAAACGCAGCCCGGGCAAGGCGCACGCCTTCCAGCTGCACGCCTCGCTCCAAGCCGCCACAGGCCGCTTGCTCGTCCACTTTCGCGAACTGCTGCCGCCGCGGCCGCCGGGCGCTGGCGCCGTCCTGGCCATGGCGGCTGTGGGCGGCGGCGCCGCCGACGCCGCGTCGCCCGGCCCAGCCCTGCCCGGCGTCGGCGCGTCGGCGTTTTTGGGCGCGTCCGTGTCGCGCTACGTAGCGGCGGAGGAGGGCGAGAATGGGGGTGACGTCACCGACCCGGTCGCCGCGTGGACGGCCGCGACCGCCAACCTGGGCGCCCTGGCCGCCATGGTGGGCGACCACTTGACGGGGCCGGTGTCGGCCGCGGCCGAGCCGGGCGAGTGCCCTGCGTCGGAGCGGCGGGCGCACGGCGAGGCGGGCGCGTCGCCACGCCCGCCCTCCTGGCCTGCCTCGCCCGCGACCCTGGCCCTGGGCGTGGCTGTCCTGGCGGTGGGCGTGGGCGTGGCGCTGACGCTGCACAAGGGCGGCGGTGGGAGGGGCGGGCGTGTGCGCCGCTGGTAAAACTTTTGCATCAAAAACTCAGGCCCCCCCCTGCTTCTTCTTCTTGCCGCGCCGCGCCTCGGCCGCCAGCTTGGCCGCACCGGGAGCCGAGACCTTGCTCCCACCCGGCACGACGGCAGTCAGCTCCGTGTCGGGCACGGCCCGCATCAACTCCTTCATGCGCGGCGTGACGCCGGCCGACCGCGCCAGCAGCGCCGCGGCCGCGGCCGCGACGCGCCCGCGCTTGCCCGTGCCCGGCGTCAGCTTGACGCGCAGCGCGGCGCCGGCCAACGCGGCGTACGGCGCGACCATGGGAATGGCTTGGAGCAGGGTGTCTTCAGGGCGTGGCGCGGCGGTCAGGGCGTCGATGGTGGCGGCGTACTCGGCGCCGCCGGGCGCAGGGCCGCCGCCGTCGCTGTGCCCGCTGCCGCCTCCATCCCCGTCCACAGTGGACGGAGGAGGTTCTTCGTCGTCCTTCAGGTGCAGGGCCGCGACCGCGCCGGCGGCCGCCCGGGACGGCGCGGGTTTGGCCGGCCGGCCAGCACCGCCTCCACCGCCAGTCGGCTTGCGCACCACCTTGCCCGTCGCGCCCACGGCCGCCAGTTCCTCCGCCGTCGGCGGCGCGGCCGCGAGCGCGCCCGCGCCGCCGCCGCCGCTACCAGCCCCTTTCGCCCGGCTGGCCTTGCGCTCCGCCCGGCGCTGGGCCCGGGACTTGGCGTCCGCGCCTGGGACGCCCAGCGCTGCCGCCACCAGCGCCCGCTCCTCGTCCGACTGGGCCGCGTACTTGTCTTTTTTCTTGGCCTTGCCGCGCTTGCCGCGCGGCGGCGGCGGCGGGGGTGGTGGATGGGCCGCTTGTGGCGGTGGTGGTGGACCTGGTTTTTTCTCGGCGGACGATGGCTTGGCTTCGCCGCCGACCGCGCCCGGCGGCAGGTCCGCCACGTCCGTAATGCCCAGCTTCTTCATGGCCCGCCGCTCCGCGGCCGTCGGCTTGCGCCGCCCAGGCGGAGGAGGTTTGGCGTTGGTGGGAGGCGCGGGCGGCGGCGCGCGCTCTTCTTCCTCGACAGCCGGGCGGGGCGCGGCCAGCGGATCGGGGGCGGCCAGGGCGGCGTCCAAGGCGTCTTCGTCTTCGTCGTCGTCTTCGGAAGAAGAGGAGGTGGGCGAGGAAGACGACGACGGCGGTGATGGTGGTTGTGGTGGTGGTGACGCCGCGCCGGGCGCCGCGCCACCGCCAGCACACACGGCCGGCTCGTCGCCACGCCCAACCTCACCACCACCACCACCACCAACACTGCGCACGCTCCGCTCGCCCACGTGCCCGGCCGCACTGTCCTCGTCCAGGCGGAACAGGTAGGTCAGGCCCAGCTCCAGGCGCACGCCGCCGGGCAGCGCGTGTTTTTTGCCGCGGATGACAAAGGAGCCCGTGGGCAGGTACTCGCCCGACGGTGCGGACTTGGAGACCTGTGGGAGTGAGTGGGTGGGTGGGGTGGGTGTCGTGCGGGTGAGGGCGGTCTCCGGGCCGTGCAGACGTGTCCCCATGCAACCAGCCAACCGTGCCCACTCCACCTACCTGGTGCGCCTCCACCCACCACGCGCCCGCCGTCACTTTTGCAGACCAGGCGGCCGACCGGCACACGCACGCCGTGCCCGCTTCAGCCAGGGAGAGCGGGGGGAGGGAGACGCCCCGCCCGCGCCGGTTTTTCAGGACGACGGCCGCCGCGCCGTGGACGTCGGCGTGGACAAACGCGTCGCCCGGGCGCAGGTGGCGCCGCACGAGCGCTTCGTTTTGGGCGGCGTCCCGCCCGGCCAGCACCAGGAAGCCTTCGGACGTGATGAACCAGTCAAACCGTTGAAACCACAGTGGTTTAAAGGCGCGGGCGGCGGCGCGAGCTGCGGCCGCGGCGCGGACGGACGCGACAGACGCGGCGGCACGGGCCGACGCGGCCGCCAGGGCGGCTTCGTGCCCGGCGAGCGTCCGTGCATGCTTGGTCAGGCGCGCCCGCCGGGCTTCGTACAGCGAGCGCGCGTTGGCGTGCGCGCCCAGGGCGACGTCGACTTCGACGGAGACAAGCGTGTCGGAGGGCTCGCCGGCCGCGCGTCCATCCCCGCCGCCGTCCTGCTCGTCGGCCGGGCGCGGCAGCGCGAGCGTCGCCCTGCCCGCGGCCAGGCGCAGGCCGCGGATCCGGCTTGCGACAGGGTTGCCGGCCGCCGCCTCGTCCGCGATGAGCCGCTCGACATCCAGCCAGGCCATGCCGCGGGCCAGGGCCCCACGCAACGCCTCCAGTGCTTCGTCCGCGGCGGCCAGGTTGGCCTCCAGCGCGCGCGCGGCGGTCTCCGCGGCCTGCGCTTCCGCTTCCAACTCCGCCGCCCGCCGGGCTTGGTCGGCTTTGATGCGTTCCACCCGGGCCAGGGCGGCGGCTTCAGCTGCCGCTTGCGCCGCGGCCGCGCGCTGGCCCGCGATCGCGCCGAAAAACTCCGCCACCGCCGCGTCGAAGGATGGGAAGGGGCGGGTCGGGCGGCCGGCGTGCTGGGCCAGCGGCAGGGCGTCAAAGGACTCGTAGGATGGGGCGGCGTCCGGCGCGGCCGGCGCGGCCAGGATGATGGAGCCGGGCGGAGGAGGGGGAGAGGCCGGCGTCGGCGTCGCCCCGTCGTCGCCGCCGCCGCCCACGGCCTCACACCCGTCGATCCAGTCTTCCAGGTCGCCCGCGGCCGCGACGAGCGCCGCGACCTCCGCAGGCGACAGCGGGGACGGCGCGGCGTCGCCGCCTCCGCCCGCTTTCACCACCCGACCCGGGTCCAGCCCCGCCCGCAGGATGACGTGTTCCGCGACGGCCGGCCCGTGCGGCAGCGCGGCCGCGACCGCGGCTTTGAGGGTGGCGGCGGCGCCCCGGCTTTTCGGTCCGCCACGGCCGCTCGCTTCCGCGGCCAGCGACGCGGTCAGGCCCTCCACGCTCAGGCGCGCCCGCGGGCGGACGGCGGCGGCCAGCGGGTACGGCTTGGCCGGCAGGATGGCCAGGCCGCGCGCCGCGTCGACGTGCGAGCGCTGCAGGGTCAGCACGCTCCAGGCCGCGTCCGCCAGGACGAGGTTGCCGTGCGAGTGCAGTTCCAGGAGCAGGTGGTGCGTGCCGTCGCCCGACCCAAACACAAAGTCGACCAGGCGGTCGCAGCCCAGCTGGGTGACGGCTTCCAGGCGGCGGGAACGCAGGTGCTTGCGCAGCTTCATGGCCAGGCCGGACGGCGGGGCGGAGGAGCACGCGGGCGCCGCGTTCGACGGGCCGTCCCCCGCCCGCCCACCACGCTCCGCCGCGTCGTCGGGGACGGTGTGGAAGCGGACGCCCGGTTCGAGCAGGACGCCCACTTTCTCGCCGTCATCGCCCGAACGGGTCAGGCGGAGGAGGATGGCCTGGGCGTGCGGGTGGGTGGTGTCAGGCGGCGTGGCGTGGCGTGTGAGGAGGAGGAAAAAGCCGGGCGCGCGCCCCCCCGTTGGCGGGCCAGGTGCGACGGCCGCCCCCCCCGCCCCTCTCCCTCTCCCTCTGCTCGCGCATTGTTACCTTGCCGTCCGCCGCGTCGTACACGTTGGCGCACCGCATGCCGATCGTGCGCGCCCGCAGGCACGCCGCCTCCGCCGCCACATCAGTCGTTGTGAACCGACTCTTCCCCATTGTGCGCAAAGCGAAAAAAAAAATGCGGGGGGGAGCGGGCGTTTGGGCGGTGCTCACTCTCTCTGCAGAGCAACGCAACAAAACCCCAAACAAGCGCTCCCCCCCGCCCGGGCGGCGCCAGCCGGCCTGGCCGACACCTCATCACCCGCACCAGGCCACGCCCACATCTCGACCCACCCACTGTTCAAGGAGCAAGGTGCCATGCGGCCCGCTCCGCCGTGCGCGCGGCGTCCTTGGACGCCTGCCCCGACGTCGTCGGGGCACAGGCCGCGCAGTCAGCGCATTGCCGCCGGTGGTGGAGGCCTGGCGCCACCACCACGCGCGCCGCCACCCGCGCCAGACAATGCCCAGGGCCTGGCGCATCGCCTGCTGGGCGGACTGTTGGCGGGTCTGGCCTTGGTGAGCGGGTGCACGGACGCGGCGGGGGCGACCGGGCTCGCACCACCCGACGACGCGGCGCCGACGGCGCGCGTCGCCCAGGCACCGGCCTCGGCCGCCCGGCCCGGCCCGCCTGCGACGCCGGCGCCGGCGCCGGCGCCGGCGCTCGACTACGCGGCCGCGGCGTCCGCCCGGGCGGCCGCCCGCCACCACGCCCTCCCGTCCTCGCCCGCGGCGGCCGCGCTCGCCTCGTTCGACCGCGCGGCATACACGGACGACGGGTGGGCGGCCGCCCAGACCATCGCGGCGTACGCTGTGTACGTCGACTCCCTGGCGGGCGCCGAGGCGGCGCCGGGCTGCGAAGCGTGCGAGGCCAACCGCGCGGCCCTGGAGCGGGTGTGGCAGACCGTGTCGCGCGAGTTCTACTCGCCCGGCCCGGCCGGCGGCGGCGCGCCGGCCTTCAGCCAGGCGGCCTGGGCGTCCCAACTGGAGCGCGCGCTGGGGGACGCGCCCGGCCACGGCCTGCTGCGCACGCGCCGCGACCTGCACGCGGCGGCGGCGGCCATGGTGGCGTCGCTGGGCGACAGGTACACGGCCTTCCTGCCCGGGCCCGCGTTCCGGGCCGCGCTGCGCCGCCCGACCGCGGGCGAGCTGCCCTACCTGGCCGCCCAGGTCGGCGGCGGGCCGGGCCTGGTGCTGGCCACCGACGGCGACGGCGCGGGCGGCGTGGCGTCGCCGTCTGCGCCGCCCGCCGCCCACGCCCACGCCCACGCCCGCGGCGGCGGCGTGCGCATCGCGGCCGTGGCGGCCGAGTCCGCGGCCGAGGGCGCTGGCATCCGGCCGGGCGACACGCTGCTGGAAGCCGACTTTTACCGCCTGGACCGGCTGGCGCCGTCCGACGCGCGCGCCCTGCTGCGCGGGCCGGCCGGCTCGTCCCTGACCGTCACCATCCTGCCGTCGTCGTCGTCGGAGGGTGCGCGCGCCCGCCCGGCCGGCCCCGACGCCCGCCGCCGCCGCCCCAAGCCCGTGACGCTGACGCTGGAGCGGGCGGCCATCCCCCAGCCGCCCGCGAAAGTCGACTGGTCGCTGGCCACGCCGGCCGGGCGGCCGGTGGGGTACGTCCGCCTGCACTACTTTGCGCGGGAGGCCACGGACGCCCTGGCGGCCGCCCTGATCGCGGGCGAAGCGCGGGGCGTGGGCGGCTGGGTGGTCGACGTCCGCGCCAACCCGGGCGGCGTGTTCGAGGAGGGCGTCGCGTCCGCGGCCCTCTTCCTCCCGGCTGGGACGCCCATCGCGCGGACCGAGCGCTCGGGCGGCGGCGGGTCGGGCACCGACTTTGTGGCGGGCGGGCTGTCGCGCTCCGATTACCCGGCGACGGCCGCGGGCGCGCTCACGGCCGCGCCCGTCGCCGTGCTCGCGGACGAGGGGTCGGCGTCCGCGGCCGAAGTCTTTGCGGGCGCGCTGACCGGCGGGGGCGGGCGCGGCGTCGGCCGGGTCGGGCCGTACGCGTCCACGTCCGCCGCCCACCCGCCGCGGGCGGCCCTGGTGTCGGCCGCGCCCCGCACGTTTGGCAAGGGTTTAGTTCAGTACTATTTCCCCATTTCGCTGGACCCAAAAGGGGACGGCGCGGACGGCGGCCTGAAAGTCACGGTCGCCAAATACCTGAGCCCGGCGGCGAGTGCGGGCGCGGGCGCGCCGGGCTCTGCCTGGGTGGACGTCCAGGCCGACCACGGCCTGGCGCCCACGCTGCGGTGCGCGCCCGTGCCTGGGCGGGACGACGTCGGCCACGCCGGCCCCGGCGCGCCCGACCCGGCGACCGACGGGTGCCTCGCGGCCGCGCTGCGTTTCCTGGACGGCGCGGGGCCGGCTGCCCGCGGGCGGGGGCTGTAGAGAGTTGAGATTGCATGTTTCGATTGTGTGTGTGTGTTGTTTCTTGTAAGATGCTTGTACGTTTACTTTTGTTATTGTGTGTGTGTGGTGGAAAAAAGAGGGGTGGGCGCGAGGAGGAGGTGTGAGAGAGGGAGGCGTGAGAGGTCACGAGGCCTGCCAACCCGCGCGGCGCGGGTGGTGGAAAGAGGCCCGCACTTTTCGCGTCTTTATTCTGCCACACCACACACACAAAAAGCACACACGGATCGCCCCCCGCCCCATCCCACACCATGCCCACTCTCCGCGGGCGTGCGCCGAGCCTTACCACGCCCAGCACCGCTGCCGTGGCCGGTGCACGACCTCGTCCGCCCCTGCGTTGCCCGCCTGTGCCTGCGCTCGCGCACCCGCACCACCACCACTCTGTCTTGCCGTTGCTCCAGCCCACAAGTCTCAAAACTCCATCCCATCGTGCGCCCTGGTCCGCTGTCAAGCCTACGGAGGGGTGGCGCGACGGCCAGTACTGGACCTTGCTCGAGGTGAGGGAATAAGGAACGGCCCATTGCCCTGCCGCGCAGCGCGCGCGCGCGCGCGCGTGGATGAAAAACTAGCCGCCAGCAACACCGCCGCCGGGCGCCAGGAAGCGGCCGGGAGACAGCCACCTGCATGTCAACGGCAAGCAAAGGCGCTTCCGCAGCTTCTTCAGGATGAAAAATACCCGGCGCAGCCCGGATGTGGCCGGCCGGGCCAACCGATGTGTTTGTTCCGCGCGTCGTGTCGCTACCTTCTCGCCGCGCGCGCTCACTGTTTTTGGCCTCCTCCCACACAGATCCGGCCGACTGACATCGACGAATTCAACGTCGTCTCCAATACCATCTACCACCAGTACCTGTTGTGGGGTGAGTGGCGGGCGTGCGTGCGGCGGGCGGGGCGGGGAGGCGGCCCCAAAGGGCGCGCAAACACACCAACGTGCGCGCTCGTCGTGTCGACACCACGCGAGCTCCCACAGCCACAACCTTTTTGCCCCACCAACGAGGGGCGTGCAGCACGCCTCCCGGCATGCAATCACGCCGCCACCCGGGTGGGGGGTGGCGCCCGCCTTGCCGTGCACCCCCGCCCTCTCATCACCCCTCACGGCCCCCCCACACACACGAAAACAAAAAAAAACACAGTCCACCACAAGCTCTTTGCGGCCGCGGCCGCGCCCGTCCCCGAACTGGTCGGCGCGGGCTACCTGCCCGTCACGGCGGAGACGCACGTCCGCTTCAAGCGCCCGCTCCTGCCCGGCGACCGCGTGCTCGCGACGTCTGGCCTGGCCCGCGTCACGGCCACCCGACTTTTCTTCGCAGACAATATTCTGAGATTGCCGGCCGAGGGCGGCCAACCCCAGGTCGCGGCCGAAGCGGATGTGATGGTTGCCTTCACCGGCCCCGACGGCCGGCCGCGCGCCCTGCGGCCCGACTGGCGGGCGGGGTGCGAGGAACGGGCGGCGCAGTACGCGGCGGCCGTCGCGGCCGCGGGCGGCGGGCGGCCCATCCTGGCGTAGGTGTGGTGGGCGTCTGAGCTCCCCTAGTTTTTGGTGTGGGCGTGAGAGGCCAGTGGGCCTGCTTTTTTTTTAAAATTCTTGCGTCCCATCCTGTGCGACGCGGCGGCCGTGATTGCGTGCCGTCATTGCGTTCGGAGGGAGAGAGGTCGGATCGACCACCCACCCGTCCTCCCACCTCCCCTCTGCACGCGCCATTCCATTTTTTCCCCGTGCGTGTGTGTGCGCGCTCGCGCGCCTGCCCGCTCCCCTCCCCTTCCCCAGACCCAACGCACCTGCGCGCTGTGTGCGCCGTCCGTCGTCGTTGCGGTCCCCCCTCCCCCCAAGTATATTTTTTGTGTGGGCGATGAGGGTCTGTGTCCGGCGGTCCACGCCGGACCACCCCCACGCACCACTTGCTTTGTTTTGTTTTGTTTTGTTCTCCCCCCCCCCCCTCATTCCCCGTCCCCTCCCAATGCACGGGCCTAGATCCGGCCGCACACAAATGGTGTGCGGTCTCGAAGAAACGTTGTGTTATTTCAATTGCTTTGTACGCGTCTTGTGTGTTTTTATTTGCGTCACACACGACACCTCACGCTCATTCCTCGCCCACCAGTGCGCGCGCGACGCCCGCCGCGCGCTCCATGATGGCGTCGTCGGCCGCTTTGCCCGCGTCCGCGCCGGCCATGGGGATGGGCAGGTCCTCATCGCGGACGGGCACGCCCCCCAAGTGCGCCCAGGCCTCGTGCGCCGCGTCTGGCGTGCCGCGCCGCACCGTCCGCAGGGCGACCCACACGGCCGCGCCGGCCTTCATGCCCGCGCCCACGCCCAGCTGCAGCACCCGCTGCCCCTTGCACACGCCGCCGCCGTTGGGGCCGGCCCCGCCGCTCGACCCCAGGCTCTCAATGTACGCCAGCACGTAAAACGTGGAGGGCGCGGACGTGTTGCCGTAATCCCGCAGCGACGCGAAGGAGGGCAGCGCGGCCGGCGGCGGGACGCCCAGGCTGGACACGAAGCCGCGCAGCATCGCGTGTATGCCCGGGTGCAGGGCGAAGTGGGTGACGCGGCCGGCGGGGGCGGCCCAGACGGGCGGAGGCGGCCGCGGCGGGCGGGGGTCCCCGGCCGCCGACGCCCGGCGCGCCCGCCGCCCGGCCAGCACCGCGCGGACAAGCTGGCCCGCCGACAGGCCGGCGGTCGCGACCGCCCTCAGCGCGCCCTCCACCGCGCCCGCCGCCGCCTTGGGGACGGCGCCCGTGAAGTAGTTGCCGACGACGCCCGCCGCGTCCGTGCGCTGGCCGATGGCGCCCAGGGACGCCGGGTCGGCCGCGCCCGTGTGCCACCGCCCCGCCTTGGCCAGGCGGTATTTTGCGCGCGCGCCGACCCTGCCCCCGACCCGGCCCCCGCCCGCCCTCTTCCTGTCCGCGACCCAGGCCGCCGCGCCGCCGGACCGGATCAGGCCCGTCGTCGCCAGCATGGCTGGGTCTTCGCCCACGTACATGCCGGCTGTCAGGTTTTCGTAGACGACGACGAGGGCGTTCAGAGCGCGGCCCCCCTTGCGTGGGGCCCGCCCGCGCGCGCGCAGGCCGGCCAAGACGTCGCCCGCCAGCGCGACCGCGAGCGGGCCGGCCGCGCACGCCTGGCCGCCCAGGTGGTACGCCTCGCAGTCGGGCCGCAGCCCCAGCTCGGCCATGAGCACGGACGCCGTGGACGGCGTGGGACTGAACGTCGCGCACGCGGTGATGAGGACGTCGACGTCGGCCGGGCGCAGCGCGCCGCCCGTGCGGGCGAGCAGCGCCCGCGCCGCGCCGCCGGCCACGGTCTTCAGCTCTATAACCGCGGCTTCGTGCGAGCGGTCGGCCCCCCCGCCCGGAGGGAAGGCGGCCGCGCCGGGCGGTGGGAGGAGGTTGGGCGGCACGCGCGGGCCGCCCTTGACGGCCTGGCCCGACGTCGCGGCCACGGTCACGGCCCTGGACGCGGCGGCGGCCTGGTATGTGTTTGCATTGTGTATTTTGTGTGTGTTTAAGTGTTGTGTGTTGTTGTGTGGGGTTCGGGTGGGCGCCCGGCGCGTGAGTGCGTGCGGGACGGGCGGAAACGAGAGAGAGGAGAGGAATAACTTTCGTCGGCCACGCGCTGGCCACGCGTCTTTTTTTGCGGCCGCGCAGCGACGCCACAAAATCGCACGCACCGTCACGGCGCCGCAGTCAACCATGGCCGCCGCCATGGCGGCAACGTCGACCTTGGAGTCATCGCTGCCCGTGTGCACGTCAAAATCGACGAGGTACGTCGGCATGAAGTCGAGCGTGTGTCGAAAAAGGGAACACAGAGCCGTCGCCGCCGCGCTCTCTTCTTTTGTTCAACGAAGAAAGGTGTGGCACGGAGCGGTCGTCCATTCACTCCGTTTGTTTCAACAACAAACGAGCTGCCAGGAGGGCGTGCCGCGCTTCAACGCCCACCCGCGCGCATCGCGCCAGGCGTGTACCTCAGCCAACTGCGCGCGCAGACGTGTGCGGGGCGGCTACCTGGCCGGACGACGGCGCCGCGGCCGCAGCCTCGACGCGCGCAGACCCCCCCACCGCGCGCTCCCACTACAACCTGATGGCTGCCCGCCTCGTGGGCGCTGGCTTCGGCCGCCCGGACGCGCCCGAAGTCTACGAAGTCCCGTACGCCTCCCTCCCCGACTGGCTTGCGGCACGGCGCCTTTTAGAGCCGGACTGGCAGGCGGTCGCGTCGAGGTCGGCCGCGGCGGTCGCGGCCGCTGTGCCCGCCCTGCCCCCCGACGCGGTCGCGGCCGTCGCGGCCGCCCCACCCTGGACGTACGGCGCGTCCTCCGCCCTGCTCAAGGCCCTGACAGACTGCACCACCACCCAGCGTGGTTTGCTGGGCGGCCTGGCCGGCCCCGCCGGCACCGTGGAAGCCGCCGTCCGCGCCTGGGAGAAGAGCGGCGCGGCCGCGGCGGCCGCGGGCCTGGCGCTGGCGGCCGCCGTTGACTGCGAAATCCCGGCGCTGCGCAAAGCGGTCGCCCGCGGCCACCAGGCCGTCAGGGACTTGAGTCGCAGAGCTGCGGACGGCCGGAAGGCCGCTGCCGCCGCCGCCGCCGCCCACGCCGACCGGTGCGCGCGCGCGGGCCTGACGCCGGGCGTGCCCGTCCGGGCGGCGCTCGCGGGCTTGCCCGCCCAGGAGTTGCCGGCGGTGCTGGCGGCCGTGGCGGCGCACCTGCGCGCTCCCGGCGTGGGTGAGGCCATGGCTTTTTACGCGGCGTTCACGGCTGCCATGCACGGCGGCGGCGGCGGGGCAGGCACCACGGCCGCGCTGCCCGCCCTGGCCGCGCTGCGGGCGGCGGATGTGGACGGCGGCGGCGGCGGCACTCCCGCGTCCTTGCCGACGCCAGATGACGCTCAGGGTGACGACGGCGATGCGGCCGCCTGGGGCATCACCACCGTGGCGGGCGGGCAGGGCGGCGAGGGCGGGGGTCCGGCCCCGTCGCCGCCGCCGCTGCTGGCGGTGCCGTCCTGCCTGGCCACGCTCGCCGACTCCGCGCCCGCCCGGGCCGCCCTGGGCGACGACATCGCCGAGCTGACAGCCTTCTTGCGCCAGCGGGCGGCTGAAGCCGGGTCGTCCGCCGCCGCGGCGGCCACCGCAGCCCGCCACGCGCCCGCCACGCCGCCGCTGGGCGACCTCGACGCTTGGACGGTGCATCTCACGGCCGCATCCACCGCCCTGTCGTCCGACCGGACGGCCCTCTTGTTCGGCTTGCGAGCTGGCGGGCGGGCCGCCGACCGCTTCGCCGCCGACCTGGAGGCCGGCGCCCGCGTCGAGGCCCGCCACCGGGAGGCCGCGAGCTCGGCCGACGCGCGGTGCGCGGCCGCGCAGGCGGCGCTAGTCGAGGATGCGAGCGCGCTGGTGGCAGCCATACAGAAAGTGAGGGCCGCCAAAGCGGAAGCGGAGGCGGCGGCCAGTGCGAGGCTGGGCAGGGGGCGGCGCGTCGTGCTGGTTGGGCCAGAGCTGGAGGCGGTGCTGGCTGAGAAGAAATGATAGTGGTTGAGAGAAAAAAAATCAGTTATGCCCATTCTTGTTGTTTTCATTCGTTCGTTTCGTTTTCACTCAAAAAGACATGACGGCCACTCGGCCCCTTCCTTCACCGCCATCCACTGTGACCTCCATCACCATCGCCGCGCCCTGGCCGCGCGGGCTGTCCGCGTGCCTGGTGGTCGCGGCCGGCGTCGCAGCGTGCTCGCACCCCGGCGGCCTGATGAGGGCGGTCGCGGGCTGTGCGGCCGTCGCCGCCGCCGCGGCACTGGCGTCCTCGCCATCCCAACAGGGCTTGCACGTCGGGACTCGACATGCAAGCCGTGTGATCACGACGCACACCAAAGCGCGTGGCGGGTGGACGCGGCGGGACGCGGTGGCCGCGGCGGACGTGGAGGAAGTCTTTATCCAAGAGGTGTGAGATCGGATGGACAGTACGCGTGGGGGATGGGAGGAGGCAGACAAAAGAAACGACGCTGCGCCAGTCACGCCCTCGCCCTCCATCCTTGCACAGACCGTCAGTCCCTGGGCCGTCCAGTCTGCTGTCGCCATCGTGGCGCGCACCCGCGCCGACGGCTTCGTGCTTGCGCTGGGCGACTGCGCCGCGCCGCGGTCGGCTCTGAAACTGGCGGTCGCCGCCGTGCGGGACGCAGCGGCAGGCGGGGACAGGAACGACGCGGGAGGCAAGGAGGCGGGGGCGGTGGTCAAAATCCAGGCGTTTGCGGGCGTGGAGAAAAAATAGTGTGTGTGTGTGTGTGTTAGACGTGTGGCACGAGAGAGAGAGAAAAAAAACGAGCAGAGGTCAAGAGGCTGGGTGCCCTGCCCCCCTCACACCACCCACCATCCTCGCCCGAGGAGCGCGAGCGAAAGACGGGGCTCTGCAAACGCACCCCGCACAGCCCGCACCACCCCCTCTCCTACGGCGGGACCATGGATGTGCGCTGGGAGGCCGTGCGGCGAGGGAGTGGGACGCAGCGATCTCGCGAGCGAAAAAAAGAGCACACGCCGCATACGCGCGCGCGCGCGCCGCTCTCTCCAGCCGCACCTCCTCGTCTCCCCCCACTGACCCCCCTCTCCGCGCGCGTCCCCGCCAACCACCTCCAGGCCACCCACACCCTCACCCGCCCGCGCTCCGAGTGCTTTCGGCGTGTCGTCTTGGACTGCCCACCCCCAGAAGTGCTGTGGGACTGTCGCCCGGATGAGGAGGCGGCGGCCGCGTTTGCGGCCGCGCGCGCAGGAGGCGGTGCGTCGCCCACCTGCACAGCCGCCGTCTCCGAGGCCGCCGTCCAGGCCGAGCCGGCCATGGCCGCGCACGCCGTCTCCACGGAAGCGGCCGCAACAACAGCCGCGGCCGTCCAGCACGGCGAGGGAGACGGCGGCTGGCCGGAAGGCGTGGACGGCGGCGGCGACCCGGACGCGGCCGCGCGGTTTCGGCGGCGCGCGGAAGCGGCGCCAGCTTTCCTGCCGGGCCTGCGGTCCGCGGCGGCGGTGTTGGAGGCGGCGGTCCGGGCGGCGGCGGCGCTGCCTGTGTTTGAGGACGCCCTGGGGCGGTCGGAGGCCGGGTGGAGCCCAGGGCCGGTCCGGGCCGGCGCACCCGCCCCGCCTCCGCCTCCGCCGGCGCCGGCGGCCGGCGTCGTCGCGCCTCTCCCGCCGTCGGCCGCGGCGGCGGCGGCCGCGTCCGCCCTGGACGGCCCGCCCACCGCCTCCTCCGACGGCCTGGCCCTGCTGCGCATTGCGGGGCTGCGTCCTCCCGGCCCCGCCGCCCGCACGCCCGTGTCGGCCGTGGCGTGGAGCCCGGACGGGTCGGCAAAGGTGAGAGAGATGGGTGGGTGGGGCGGGCGGGCGGATGGGTGAGAGCACAAAACACTCACGCCCCTCCACACACACACACACACACTGCGACGCCGACGACGACAGGTCCTGGTCTCACACGCGCCCCTGGCGTACGTGCCTGCCGGGCAACCGTCCGGCCTCGCCCCACCGCCGTCCGCGTTCTGGTGGGATGCCGCCCGCCCCGCCGCCGGGCCGGTCGCCGCCTTTGCGCCGCCGCCCGGGTGCGGGGCGACGACCGGCATCGCGGCCGTCGCGCCCGCGCCCCGGGAGGCCGGCGTGTTTGTGGCCGGGCTGAGTGAGTGTTGGATTTGATGGGTGGGGGTGAGTGAGTGTGTGTGTGTGCGCGCGCGCCTCGCGTCCCGTCCCCGTCCCGCCTCACCCACCCACCCACCACCCCCACCCCCACCCCACAGCCGACGGCCGCCTCGCCCTCTTCGACGCGCGCACGCCCGGCAGTGCGCCCGTCGCCGTCTCCCCCGTCGACGCGTCCACCCACGGCGACGCGTACGTGTCGGCGGTCGTGTGGCCCGCGGGCAAGGCGGGCGGCGAGGTCGCGACCGCCGGCGCGGACGGCCTGGTGCGGTGGTGGGACGCGCGCGCGCTGGGCGGCGGCCACCTCGACGCGGCCGACCTGTGTCAGCCGCCGCCGCGGTTGGGCGGCGGCGGCGGCGGGGCCGGCGGCGCGCCGCCGCCGCCGGCCATTCCCTCTCCTGCCACGGTCCTGCTCTGCCCTGCTGCCGGCACGGCGCGCTTGCTCGTCGGCACCGCCGCCGGCACTGTTCTGCCCGTCGTCCGCGGTGCGCGCGCGCCCGCGCCGCGCGTCGGCGCGCCGCTCGCCACCGCCGCCGGGCCCGTGTCTGGCTTGGCGCCCGCCCACCCGGCCCTGGCCCGCGCGTACCTCGTTGCCGGAGAGTGGGCTCCGCGTGTGTGGAGCGAGGACGCCCGGTCGCCCGTGGCGGTCTGCCCAGAGCCGCCGGCCGGGTGGTGGGGCGGCAGCGGCGGCGGCGCCGCCCGCCCGCCCCGCCCGCGCTGCACGGCCGCCCGGTGGTCGGCCACCCGGCCGGCCGTCGTTTTTTCGGGAGGGGACGACGGTGTCGTCCGTGCGTACGACCTGCGCGCCCGTGGCGGTGGGGGCGGCGGTGCAAGTGCGCCGGACGACGCGCCGACGGCCGCCCCCGCGCCGTGGCTGGCCGCGACCGGCCGGCCAGTCGCGCCCGGCGGCGTGTCTGCCCTCGCCGCCCGCGCGTGCGGCCGCTTGCTGGCGGTCGGTTCGGCCGGACAAGACGGGTCCGGCGCCAGTGTCGCGCTCGTCGAAGTCAGCGCCGCTTTGGCCACCCCGGACCCGGCCGAGCGGGCCGACGTCGCGGCGTTTCTGGAGCGTGAGGCGGGGCGGCTGCGCGCGGTCGCCGACCGCGCGGCGCGCGGCGCGCGCGCGGCGCGCGGCGCGCAGGGCATCGCCGCCGCCGCGGCCGCCCCGTTGCGCGCATCGCTGGGGCCCAGCCCTGAGGAAATGGCCGCCATCGAGCGCCGGTTCCTGGAGGAGGCGGGCCTGGCGTGACAACGGGGGCGCCCGGGGAGGGATGGATGGAGGGAGGGAGGGGAGGAGGGGGTTGAAAAAAAAAAGCGAGTCATTCCGTCGGCTAACACCCACCACAAGCCACCTCCCCCGCCCGCCACGCCACCCCGCACGCGCGCGGACTCGGCGCCCTCCTATAGGGCAAGAGACGCGTCACGCGTGCGCTGGTGCGCCTCCCCGGCCTAACACCCCCCTCCTCCCCCACGCACACAACACAGCCTGCGCCTACAGCAGCCACCTCGCCCCTCTCTCCCCACGTGAGGTAAAAAAAAGAAAAGCGGTGAAAAGGGGAAGAAGCACGCGTGTGTCTTCAGTACGGGCGGTAGCGCTGCCCGCCGCCGCGCCGACCCGTCCCCGGCACGGGTGCCGGCGCTGCCGCCGTCGCCGACGTCGGCGCCGTGTACGCGCCGGGCGCGGCGGCGGTGAAGGCGGCGGGCGCGCCCGGCGCGGCCGCACCTGCGCCACCGCTCCCACTCCCACCGCCGCCGCCCACGACGCCCCCACCGCTCGAGTAATGGCCGGGCGACGGGGGCAGGGCGTACCCGTACGGCGTGGCACCGTACGCGCCGTACGCCGCATAGGGATTGGCGCCCGGGCCGCCGTGGTGGAAAGCCGCCGCGACGGCCGCCGCCGCGGCCGCTTGCTGGTGGTGCAGGTGGGCGGCGGCGGCGGCCGCGGCGGCCGCGTCCGGGTAGGGGTACCCGCCCGGCGGAGACGCGCCGCCCGCGCCCGCGCCGCCCATGGCAGCCGCGGCGGCGGCAGCTGCGGCGGCGGCGGCGGCGTGGGGCGTGGAGCCCGCGGCGGCGGGGCCGCCGCCACCGCCGCCGCCGCCACCGCCGGGCCACAACGCCAGGCCGCCCGCGCCCGCCGCCATGGCCGCGTACGCGGCGGCGGCCATGGCGGCCGGGTCGTACGGGCTGTAGCCCTGAGCTTGAAGGGCGGCGGCGGCGGCGGCGGCGGCGGCCGGCGAGGCGGGCGCGGTCGGCGGCGCGTGGCCGCCCCAGCCGGTGGCGGCGGCGGCGGCGGCCGCGGCCGCTGCGGCCGCGGCCGCCGCACCAAACGCGGCCGGCCGGCCGCCGGGCCGCGGCGTCGCGCACCGGTTGCACACTTCCCGCCACCCGTAGTTCTGGTTGCGGCACTCCGGGATGGGGCACACCCAGTCCAAAGGCTTGCCCGTCGACGCCGCGGTGGCGGAGCCGGGCGGGAGCGGGCGGGTCGACGCGCCGCCGCGCGACCGGCCGCCGCCGCCCCCGCCTCCACCGCCGCCGCCATCGCTCCCGCTGCCGCCGCTGGTGGTCGTGGCGGCGGCGGCAGCCGCGGCAGCAGCCGCGGCGGCTGCCATGTCCTCCTTCCGCACGGCGCGCTTGAGTTCGACGGTGCGCCCGCCCAGGGCTTGGCGCGCGCCGCCCGCGAGCGCGGCCGCGACGCCCGCGTCGTCCGCGAACGTCACAAAGCCAAAGCCGCGCGGCGCGCCGTCGGCGGTGCGGACGAGGATGGCGTCGTCCAGGGCGCCGTACCGGGCGAAGTGGGAGCGGAAGGCGTCGTCGGTCACCTCGCCCGTGCCGCCGACAAAGACTTTGCGCGAGGCGGCGGCCGTGGCGGCGGGTGGTGCGGCCGCGGGCGGCGGGTGCGGGTGTGGCGCCGCCGCCGCGGCCGTCGGCGGCGAGCTGCCCAGCGCCAGGCGGTCCGCGCTCGCGTTCCTGTGTTCGGCAGCCAGGGCGGCCGTCGGCGGCGGCGGGGCGGGCGCCTTGGGGATGGCGGCCTTGGCTTCCACGGCCTTGCCGTCGATGGCGTGGTCGCCGTGCTGGTGTGAGTGGGGTGAGGTGTGGGGAGGGGTGAGGTGTGGGGTGTCTTTTTTTTTTGCCTTGCGCCCCGAGCCGCGTGGGGGAGGCCGCGCGCGCGAGGAGCGAGGCGGAAAAAAATCAACGCCCCGCCGCGGCCGGCGCCTGCGATCGCGGGCCACACTGCCTGGTGTCTGAGCCCGCCTGGCCCGTGCGCGGGCTCCGACGCTGGAATGCGGGAGCGTGAAGCGTGGGCAGGGGCCGGGACGCGGCCCCCTTCGGCAGCCGAGCGGCCGCATGCGTTCCTGCCGCGCCCCACGGAACCAAAAAAAATAAAAACCGCCCGCCCGCGCCCAATTTGGCCCGCGTCCCACGGCCGCAGGCCCTCCACACGCCAAGGACCAACTCACCGCCAGGAACGACACAGCGGCCGCCGGGTCGTCAAACGTCACAAACCCAAAGCCGCGCCCTTCCATGACGACCGCGTCGGCGAGGCTGCCCCACGCGCTGGCGTACGCCCGCAGGCCGGGCGTGGACGCGGAGGAGGGCAGGCCGCCGATGAAGACCTTGCCGGTCGAAGGAGCGGTGGCGGGCGGCGGCGCAGGGTCGTCGTCGGCGTCGGGCTGGTTGAGCGCGGGGAGAGGCGTGCGGTCGTGAGGTTTTTTTGTGCACGGGCCCCGCGCGCGCGCACGAGCGGTGGCGGAGGCACGAAGAGGGAACACGACGCCGCGCGGGCCCGACCCCACCCACACCCACCCACGCACCTCGCCGTCAGCGGGCGCGGGCCGGTCGTCCGCCCCGCCCGCGTCCGTCGTGTTGGCCGTGTCCCCGCCGGACGTGTCGCCGCCGTCGGCCGCAGGCGCGTCGAGGCATTGGCGCGCCGGCGAGCCCGGCTCGCTCGGCGGCGGGGCCTTGACCGCGTCGGCGCCGCCGCCGTCCACGGCCGCGGCCGGGGCCGGGGCCGACTCGGCGTCAGGCCCGGCCGTCATGCGGGGGGCGAGATCGATGCGCGCGCGCGCGCACGTGTGTGTGTGGGGAGGGTGGCGCGGACCGGGAGCACGCGCCCGGAACGCGGGTGTGGGGGGCGAGGGACTGCTCTCTGCTCTGGCCTGGCCGCCCCAGTGCGTCTTTTTTTTTCTTTTTGAGCGACAGGCGAGTGTGCGTGTGTGTGTGTCCCGCCTGCACATGTCCGCCAGGCTCCTGCTGCGGTTCAGCCCGCTGGCCGCGGCTGCCGCAGGCATCCCCGTCCTGGGCGGCGCGGCGGCGTATGCGTCCGACCCGGAAGCCGCGCGCGTCGCGGCCGCTGTGCCGGCTCGTTTAGCTCGCGCCGTCGCGACGGCGACCGCCATCGTCGCAGGTGGGTGTGGAATGCGCGTGTGGATGGAGGGGGATGTGGGGCGCTCGCCTGCGTGCCTTGATTGGTCAGGACGAAGGCGGGCCCGGCCACCGGGGGCCGGTGCGCATTGCTTTTCGGTGCTGTCTCTTGCCGCGCCGCGCCGCGCCGCGCGCACACCCCCCACACCGACCACCCGACCGCACACCCCTTCCTCACCGACCACCGCCCGCCCACACCACCTCCGTCCGCCCGTCCCTCAAGACTACAAGCGCACCGCGGCCGCGGCCGCGGCCGACCCGTCCTCGGCCGCCGCCCTGAACGCGGCCGCCCACATCCGGGGCGCCGCCCGCCTGCGCGACCTGTGCCACGGTGCGTGTCCCCTTTGCGTTTTTTTTTCTTGTGCGTGTTTCCACCCATGCCACGCGACCGACGAAAGAAGCACCGCCAGGCAGCCCGCGGACCCGCGCACACGATCGGGCTGTCCAGGTCTCACCCCTCCCCCCCAAAAAACAAAACGCACAGCCAACGGCGGCGTCTACGTCAAGCTCGGCCAGCACGTCGCGACGCTCGACCACCTGCTGCCGTCCCAGTACGTGCTGACGATGCGGGCGTCCATGCTGGACGCGTGCCCGCCCTCGCCGCCCGCGGACGTGGAGGCCGTCATCCGGTCCGAGCTGGGCGCGCCGCCGCAGCAGCTGTGGGCGAGCTTTGACCCGTCGCCCGTCGCCGTCGCGTCGTTGGCCCAGGTCCACCGCGCGGTCACGCACGACGGCCGCCCGCTCGCCATCAAAGTCCAGCACCGGGGGCTGAGGGAGGCGTGCGCGGCCGACATCGCCACCGTCGCCGCCCTGGTCGACGCCGCGCACTGGCTGTTCCCGGATTTTGACCTGTCGTGGCTGGTGCGGGAGGTGCGGGACAACCTGCCCAAGGAGCTCGACTTCCGGCACGAGGCCGCCAACGCGGCCCGGTGCGCGGCCAACCTGGCGTCGCCGTCCTCGCGCGTCAGGGGGCGGGTGCGCGTGCCCGACCCGGCGCCCGAGTACTCGACGGGGCGGGTGCTGGCCATGGAATGGATCGACGGCGCGCCCGTGACCGACCGGGCGGGCGTCGTCGCGGCGGGCGTGCGCCCGGCCGACGTCGCCTGGCTGGTCGCCGAAACGTTCATGGAAATGACGTTCACGCACGGCTTTGTGCACTGCGACCCGCATGGAGGCAACCTGCTGGTGCGGCGGGTCAACAGAGGCGGCGGCGGCGGCGGCGGCGGCGGCGGCGGCGGCGGCGGCGGACACGCACCGCCGCCGACCACCGGTGGTCCTCCCCCGCTCCCGCACCAGCCCCCGTCCCGAGGGGCCGTCACCGACGGCGCCGTCGGCCCCGCCGAACTCATCCTGCTGGACCACGGCCTCTACCGGTCCCTGGACGACGGCTTTCGGCTGGCCTACGCCCGCATGTGGCGCGCCCTGATCGCCGGCGACGTGCCCGGCATATACGCCGCGGCCGGGGAGATGGGGACGGACGCGGCGACCGCGCCGCTGTTCGCGTCCCTCATCTCCATGAAGCCGTGGGCGGCCATTTCAGGGGCCCGGCCCACCGCCGGCCGTGGCGCGGCCCGGTTGCGCGTCAACGCCGAGGACCGGGCGGAGGCGAAAGCGTACGCGGCCGACCACGCGCCCGACATCTCCCGCCTTCTCGGGTCCCTGCCGCGCCCGCTGCTGCTGCTGCTGAAGACCAACGACTGCTTGCGGAGCATCGACTGCACGCTGGGCACGCCGGCCAACACGTTTGTGGTGACGGCGCGGGAGTGCGCGCGCGCGCTGGCGGCGGACGCGCGGCAGAAAGCGCGGGCAGGAAGCGCGGACGGCGAGCGCCGTGGTGGGCTGCGTGCCGCGCTGGGCGCGACGGCCGCGTCGGTGCGGGCCGAACTGACGGTCGCGGCCGTGCGCTTAGCGGCGTGGTGGTGGCCGGCCGCGGCGAGTGGCAGTGGTGACGGTGGTGGTGGCAGCCAGGCCGCCGCGTGATTTTTTTTTTTGCCTTTTGTCTGTCTAGGGTTGCGTCTTTTCTTTTCTTGCCGTAGATTTATACGGGGGGCCGTAGGAGGCGCAGCCGCGTGTGTAGCTCTCAACTCTTTCCAAATCCTGCGGGCTGCGTGCGCGAATGGGTTTTCTAACAACAACGCCGTCTCTTCTTCTTCACGCACCCTCTCCAGCCATCTCCCCTCCACCCCCGCCCGCCGCCGCGGCTTCTTCAGCCTTCATGTCGGCTTTGGCTTTTTTCAGCAGTTCGCGCACCTCACCCGGCTTGACCTCGCCGTGCTGCATGGCCTGGACCAAAGCCGTGGCTTCCGGCCGGCGCAGCAAGCCCCGCACGTTGCGCAGGCCCGTCCCGAAACACACGCCGCACACCCGGCTGCCGCGGCCATAACACTGCGGGCACTCGACAAACTCGTACGTGTCCTTGGTGCGTTTGCGGTTGAGCGCGCGCCATTTGCCCGTGCCGCCGCACATGTCGCAGGGCGTGACGCCCGTGCCCGCGCACTCGCGGCATTTTGCCGGCTCGGCGGCAGAAGGCGTGGTGGTGGTCGCGTCCGCGGCAGAGGCGGGCGACGCGGCATTGAACCAGCCGGCGGCGGCCGTGGCGGCGAGAGAGATCAGGGCGGCCCGGCGGGCGGGAGGAGGCGGGGGAGCGCCTGGCGTGTCGAGGGAGGGCGGAGGGGGAGGGAGCGGGGTGGTGGTGAGGGGTGGCGGCCACGACGGAGAGGGTCGGGTCGGGGCAGCGCGGCGCGCAGCGTTTGCTTTTGGCGTTGGTTTTTCTCTCGACGAGCCTCCTCTGTGCTGTGCCTCCTATGCACGCATACCTTGGTCATCCGCGGGCGTGGCGGCCGCGGAGACGGGGAGGGAGGCGGCCCGGGCCTGCGTTTGAATGTGAAGAGACAGGAGCGTGAGACACGAGCGAAATTCACAGACGGCGGCCGGAGCAAAGAAACGCGGCCGGCCACCACCCACACACCACGACCACTCACCGCGCGGCGCGTGCGGGCCGGGACGACGGCCCTCCCACAGGACGGGCAGCAGGCGGTGTGGGCGTGGGTGGGCATGATTTTTCCTGTGTGTGTGCGAGGGGCGAAAACAGAGCAGTGGTGAGAGAGGGGGAGCGCGCCGAGCGAGCGGCCTGGCCGCTGCAGCACTGGTGCTTTTTCTCTCTCCCTGCGACGCGCGCCTCCACCGCGCGAGCACGAGGGCACTCCCCCACCCCACACACCCACCACCCATACATCGTCTGCACATTACTGCAGTCCCTGCGAGCTTGCTGTCAAAGCAAAAAAAACTCTCTCCCACGCCGTCCACACACAACGGTGCGGTTCTCGGCGCATGCGTGTTTCGGCCAAACAGGCTAGCGGCCCGCGGCGTGCCCAGCCCGCCCGCGCCTTTTTACCACTGTTTCACACGACCAACACCGCCGCTGATGGACAGCCTACATCATGGAGACGGCATCGTGGTTGAAATAAACGGGTTTACAGACGACCCACGCCCTGCGCGGACCAAGCCCATTGGACCGGCCGAAAAAAATGCAACGGCGGCGACGGCGCGCGCTCACGCATCACTCTCCGCCCTACACACCGCACAGGCCCCCGCACGACACACACATCGCATCGTCTGCCCATCTAGCTGAACGATGCACTCGCTCCAGGTGTGTTGGGTGGAGAAAGGGAGGACCGGTGCGACGATGCGCGCGCCTCTTCCCTCCTGGACTGCAGCCCCCCGCCCGGCGCGCGCGTGCGTGCGCGCACCTTGCCGGCTCGCCTGGCGGTCCCCCCAAGCCCTTGCACCGAGACTCCTCACCCTCGCGCGCACACGGCACCGGCCAACAACACCACTCCACCCTCCTCCAGGACATTTGGGGCGCCCCGCCGTCCGTCTGGGACGACGCGCCGCCCCTGGACGCGGCCGCCCCCCTGCCGTGCGATGACGCGCTCAAGGGCTTTGCCGCCGACCCCCCCGCCGCCGCGCCGGTCAAGGGCGCGCCCGCCACGCCTGCCGGCGCGTTTTGCGCGCTGCGCCGTGGCGGCGCCGGTTCGTCCTCCATGGGCTGCCCGGACTCGGACGGGACGACGACGGCCATGCCCGTCGGCGCGGCGTCGCCGATCAAGGCGGGCGCGCGCGGGCGGGCGGGCGCTGGTGGGGATGGCGGCCGGCCGTCCGTCTCTCTGGTGGCCGGCGCCCACCTGGGCGCCGCCATGGGCCCGCTGTACCCCGTCGGCAATGCTAAAAACAGCGCGACGGCGTCCCCGCTGTCGGCCCGGTCCGCGCTGGCGGGCGGCGGCGGCGGCGCGACTGCCGGCTCGCCTGCCGGGCCTGTCGGTTGGATCCCCACGGAGGCGGCCGAGCCGGCGGCTGACGTGGCGGCCGAGGCTGGTGACGCGGCGGCCCCGCCCGGCATGGACGCGGCGGCGGCGCGCGTCACGGCGGCGGCGGCAGCTTTAGCGGCGGCGCTGGGCGCCGGGCCGCCCGTGCTGCCTGGCGGCGTCGCTGCGCCCGCCCAACCCGCGGGCTCGCCGCCGCCCATCGACTTCCCGACCGTCTACGCCTTCATCGGGTCCCTATTTGACGAGGCGTGCGCGGGCGTGGACCACGCAGCTGTGCTGCAGGAGGTGAGCCTGCTTGGGCGGGGAGCGGATGGCACACACACACACGCAAAAGGCAAGCCCTTTTTTTGCTTCCACGCCACCTCTCACCACCCGCCCGCCCATCGACCCCAACCCCAACAGCTCACCCCCCTCGACCGCGCCGCGTGCGTGGCCTGCCTGCGCTGCGTGTCTGAGTTCCTGCGGTCGCCCGAATCCTTGAACGCTGCTGAACGGGACCTGGCGCACGCGGCGGCCCTGGACGAAGCCGCGGCCGCCGGGTGGGCGCCGCCCCGCAGCGGGTGAACGGAAAAAAAACGACCCACATACAAAACCAACCTTCCCCGCCCTCATCGTTCGACGGCACGAACCGCATTGGGTGTCGCTGGCCCGTCGCACGCGAGTGCAGCCTTTGCTTTGCTGTGTTGCTTCCTCCTTCCGTGTGCTTTTTAGTCTGTGTGTGCTTTTCAAACCAACCCCCTCTCCCCCTCGAAAAAAAGAACGACAATCCAAACCCCCACCCAAATGAAAAGAAAGCGCGCAGCACCCAGCAGAGGCGGCACAGAGGCGGCACTGTCTCGGTCTGTGGTGCTGCGCGCCGAGCAAATAATGCGCGTGCGCCTTGTAACAAAAAAGAAAAGAAAGAGAGGGCTAAGAAGGCACGAGGAGGTCTCCCTCACAACCGGCCGAGCTCGGACGCTCCCACGACGCGCACGTCATCCATTGCCGCGACGGGCCGGCCGGACGTGGACGCTAGGTTGAGGGCTTCGAGCGCCGCGTCGCCCGCACTCCCGCCGCCCAGGCCGACCCAGCCGGCCAGGCCGGCCAGGGCGCGGGCCAAGCCAGCCGCGTCGCCCGAAAACACGGCGACCAGCACCGAAAAGAGGGCGGCCACGGCCTCTGCGAAACCCGCGACCGCGCCGCCGCCCGTCACCAAGGCCAGCGGCGAGACAGGGGCCCGGGACAGCTCCACGACCCGCGGCCGGACGCCCTCCGGCACGCCCGCCGCCGCGGCCGCGATGGCGACGGCCGTCTCCACGCCGCCCAGCGCGTCGACCAGCCCCCGGGCCAGGGCCTCGCGCCCCGTCCACACCCGGCCCTGGGCGACGGCCTCCATGTCGGCGACCGTCTTCCCGCGGCACGCGGCCGCCTTGTCGCGGAAGGACGCGTACGCGACGGCGGCCTGGCCCTCAAACAGCTCCCGTTCCTCGGGCGTGAAGGGCCGCGTCTCCGTCAGCAGCTCCGCGTACTTGCCGCGCGAGACGAGCGTCTTCTTGTAGCCGCCCACCCGCTCGTACAGGGATTCGGGGCTGGAGCCGGACGCGGGCGCGGACGTGGAGCGGGCGGCGGCCCAGATCCCACCACCACCACCGCTGGCCTCTTTTCCGTCTTTGTCGCCGCCTTGCGCGGGCGGGCCCAGAGCGATCTTTCCGGTCACGATGCCGACGCTGCCCGTCAGCGTCAGCGGCTGCGCCACGATGCACGGCGCCGCCATGCTTAGGTAGTATCCACCAGAGGCTGCGACGTCGCCCATCGACGCCACGACAGGCTTGCGGGCGGCCAGCCGCCGGGCGGCCCGCCAGATCAAGTCGCTGGCGAGCGCGTCGCCGCCCGGGCTGTCGACGCGGAGGACGACGGCCTTGACCCGCTTGTCGTTCGCCAGGGCGTTCAGCAGGGCGACCAGGGGGCCGGGCGTGATGCCGTTGGACGAGGTGCCGCCCGTGATGGCGCCGCTCGCCCGGACGACGGCGATGCGGGGGGCGCCCCACCCGCCGTCCAGCCCAAAGGCGGAGCGGGAGACCCAAGCATACTTTCGCAGCGGGACGGCGCGGAGCGGGCGCGGCGCCTTGCCGTCCTCGATCGCTTTGTCGGCCGGGTCCAGGCCCGTCAGGACGCGCATTTCTTCCACGACCTCGTCCTCGTACTTGGCGGCGTCGACCAGGCCCGCCGCGACCAGGTCGGCCGGCTGGGTGTGCGCCGCGTCCAGGGCCGCCACGACGGCGTCCACGGTCAACCCGCGCCGGGCGGCCAGCTCCGACGTGAAGTGGTCGTACACGTCGTCCACGATCGCGGTCAGCGCCTCCTTCTGCGCGGGCGCCATGTCCTTGCGCAGCAGCGAGTCGCCCGCGCTCTTGTACGCGCCGATGCGGACGATCTCCGGCGTCACGCCCGCCTTTTCCAGGGGGCCGCGCAGGAAGGTGCCCGCGACGGCGACGCCGCGCACGGACAGCGCGCCCGGCACGGGCGGCACGTACACCCTGTCCGCCATGGCCGCCAGGTACAGCTCCTTCTCGCCGCCGCGCTCGATCCAGGCGCGCGACCACTTGCCGGACGCCCGGAACGCGGCAAACGCGTCCTTCAGCTCTTGCAGCTTGCCCCACCCGGCCGAGACGGGGCCGATGCGGAGGGCGACGCCCTCGATGCGCGGGTCCAGCGCGGCTTTTTGCAGGGCGGATACGATTTGTGGGATGGACAGGGCCGAGGAGCCGGGCCCGAAGCGCCCGCCCGCCCGGTCGGCAACCTCGCCCTCAAACCGGATGGCCAGGACGGCGTTGGAGCCGGTGCGGCGCCAGGGCAGGGCGAAGGCCAGCTTGGTCTTGGTCCACAGCGGCGAGGGCGGCGGGTAGGGTGGCAGCGCGGTGGGGAGTGGGGACGGGACGGGCTTGGGCGTGGGGGCGGCCTGTGGATGGAGGCGATGGGGGTGAAGGTTGGAGGGTGCGGCCACGACGCGCGCGGCCAGCGGAGCGCGCGTCTCACGCTCGCTCTCTGCCGCCCCACCACCAGGGCGACCACGCGCCTCCACTGCTCAACGAACAAGCGCGTCCTAGTGCTGCGTTGCTTCCTCCTGCAACGCACCAGGTCAGCGGGCGGTGACGCGGCCGCTTCGACCACCGACGCGGGCGCGGCCGCGCGAGGGATTGTCGTCGCACCAGCGCGCGGACGCAGGCCGCTCGCACCAGCCCGGCGGTCGGCCGGCAGGCCCGGGCGGGGCGTTGGGTGGCGAGAGAGCAGCTGCATGTCAGAGCGTAGTTGAGTGCGCACGCAGAGAAGCGGCCTGTTTGTTGTCCGCCCCGCGGCGTGGTCTTTTTTTTTGGTGTTGGTGTCTGCGTGATGCGAAGGAGCAAAAAAAGAAGACAGGCGATACACCTCTCTCAGCCACCCTCTCCACCACCAGCAGCAGCAGCGGCCGCGAGCACCGCCTCCGCTTCACTGACCCGCACCCCGTCCGCTTCCACCCCAATAAATCTAGCGCGTGGTGACACCACTAAGCTGGCCACGGAACGAGCCGCCCCGTCCACTGCATCCAACCCGCCACGGAAAGCTGCGCCCCCGGGTTGCAGCGCCGCGAGCGCGGCCAGCGCCTCGCCCAGGCTGCCCGGCGGCGGCGGCGGCGGGGTCGCGGCGGCGCCCAGCCGGGACGGCCCAGGCCCGGGCCCGGCCTCCAGGCCTACCTTCCGCCTCAACGCCAGGAATTCAGGCGCGGCCGGGCTCGCAGACCACCAGGGCCGGTGCCCGGCGCCGTGGCGCCGCCGCCGCCCGGCCCCGGACGTGCGGCCCCGCCCGCCCTCCCCGCCATCCTCGGAGGACGCGCCGGACAGCGGGGTCAGGACGCCCGTGCCGCCGCCGCCGCCGCCGCTGCCGGTCCGACCCAGGAGCAGGCCACCCAGGGCGCGGGTGGGCAGGCGGAGGAGGGAAGGCAGGCCGCCGACGGCGGTCGCGGCGGCCGCGGCGGCAGCAGACGCCGCCGCCTGCGCCGCAGCAGCGGCTGTCGCCGCGGGCGCGGCTTCCGGCGCGGCCGGCCCAGCAAAGGGCGCCAGGGCCGTGTCGCCCACCCAGGCGTCGCCCCACACCACGCCGCCCGAGCCGCCGCCCAATAACAGCAGGCGCCCGCCAGGCAGGGGCGTGAGCGTCGCAAACTCCCTCGGCGGCGGGCCAGGCGCCGCGGCGGGCGCGACGGAGCCCGCGCCGTCCGTCCTCCAGCAGACGCGCCCGACGCGATCCATCACGACCGGCGGCCCGCCCAGGACGCGCTCCGTCCCGGGACCCCCGCGCCGCAGCAGCGGCAGCCCACCGCCTCCACCGGCGGGCGGGTCGAGCGTGCGCCCGCCCCACCAGACCAGCCACGCACCGAGCGCGGCGGACGCGGCGCCCTTGCGCGGGGTCGGCGGCGGGCCCGGGAGGTCGAGGGCGATCCAGGACGGCCCGGGCGCGTCGCCGGCGCTGAGGCTGCCCGGGTCTGAGGGCTGGCGGGCAGAGGGGGTGGAGGCGGCGGGCGCGGCCGTCGCCCCCCTCAACGCCCACAGCTCCGCGCTGGGCCCGCCGGCCGTCTCGCCGCCGAACAAAAACACACGGTCGCCGACGGTGGTGAGGGAGTGGCCGTACCGGGCTTTCGGCCGGGCCTGGGTGGGGTAACCCCGTCCAGGCGCGGGCGCGAGCAGCGGGGTCCACCCGGCCGCCCCCCCGCTGGCTGACGCCGTGGCCGGGCAAAACACCCACGCGTCGTCCAGGCGGCGGTCGGCCGCGTCCAGGCCGCCGACCAGGACGAGGCGGCCGTCGGGCAGGGGCGCCACAGCCGAGAAATCGCGGGGGACGGGGGACGGCTCACTCCCACCGCCGCCAGCGTGCAGCCGCGTCCACTTCCACTCATTGCAGTCGAGCGCCCACAGGTCGCCGTGCTTCACGACTTTGCCGCCGCCCCTGCCGTCGGGGCTGCCACCGCCGCCGCCGCCGCCACTCCCACTCCCTGCAGGCGTCCAGGCGTGGCCGCCGTAGACGAACAAGACGGCTCCAATGGACGCGGCCGCGTGGAAGGCGCGCGGCGCGGGCGCGGAGGGTGGGGGTGGGAGGAGTGTGCCGTCGGCGGCGGTGGTTGGGTGGAGCGGAGGCGGGCTGGCCGCGCCCACCGCCGGCCGCGCCCACTCCCCACTCCCGACCTGCAGGCACGCGACGTCGCCCAGGGCCCACCGGTCGGGCCCCAAGCCGCCGTGGACGACGACCAGGTCGTCCCCCCAGACGGACGCGCCCGCCGGGATGAGCGCGGCGGCGTGGCCCATGCGCGGGCCGGGGCAGGCCGGGTCGGTGGTGAGGCCGGGCGCGGGCGTCCAGGAGATGAGAGGAGGTGCAGGCGCGGGCGCGGCGGCGCCGCCGCCGCGCGCGGCGGGAGCCGCCATGGAGAGAGTTGATGCAGCTCGCCGCCTAGGGGGGGAGCGGGGTGGTGGCGCGCGCGGGCCGGCAAGGGCGCTGAGAGTTGAATGGGCGCGCCCCTCGCTTTGCAGCGCGACCGCGGCCGGCGTCGGCCCTGGTCAGGGCGTCCGTCCTGGCCTGTGCGTGATCGAAGCTGTTCCCCACTCGCCCGTCCGGGCGAGGAGCGGCCCAGGGGTCTGAATCCCAGCCCGGTCGAGCGTGCAAGCGAAAAAAAAAAGTAGTGTCAAAAGAAGTGACGCACCACGGGAAGCCTCTGCCTCTCCATCCAGCCGGGAGCGAGTTTTTTTTTTCGTTTTTTTCCGATGTCGGTTCCCCTCTCACACACACGCACCCTCTTCCCGACCCTCCCTCCCACACGCTTCTCTCTCTCTACGAAGGCACAGTCCTCCTTGGTGAAAAAAGGAAAGTGAAAAATCTGACAGTGAAGAAAAAAAGGCACACACACACAGTGCTCTGCATGGGACGAAGGTTGGTGGATGGGGGAAGGGATGAACGGAACGCGCGCGCCGTTCCGCCCCCCCTGCCCCAATGCCACGCACACGCCCACCTCCTTCAGTACGAGGACACGCCGTAGATCGGCCCCCGAATGCGCCGGGCCAGCTGCAGGTCCTTGGGCATGATGGTGACCCGCCGCGCGTGGATGGCACACAGGTTGGTGTCCTCGAACAGGTGGACGATGAAGTCTTCCGTGGCTTCTTGCAGGGCGAGCAGGGCTTCGGCCGTCCAGCGGAAGGGTTCAGGGGCGACGCCGTTTGTGATTTCGCGGGCCTGACGTGGCGGTGGAGGGGGGGGGGGGGGGGAGGTGTGAGAGAGAGGCGGGTGGCCGCACCACCCACCCACCTGCGTCGTGGCCACGCCGCTGGAAAGGCGCCACCAAAGACGCCACCAAAACCAAGGACGCCACCAAAACCAAGCTCGACGTGCCCGCCAGGCCTGGCGCGGCGTCTTTGGTCTTGATCTCGCGCACGCGACCCCCCCTCCCGAACCCGCCCCCTCCACCCCCACTCCCACCCCCAAAACAAAAACACGCACCAGGCGCGCAAAGGGCAGCTTGCGGATGAGCAGCTCCGTCGACCGCTGGTACTTGCGGATTTCGCGCAGGGCGACGGTGCCCGGGCGGTACCGGCGCTTGCCGGCGGCGGCGGCGGACTTGTAGCCTGGGGGTGGGGTGGACGGGAGGAGGGGAGGCAAGGTGGGAGGGAGGCCCGCATGCTGCGATATAGAGAGGGCACAGGCGGGACGCGGATGGCACAGCCCTGCGCGCTTTGCCGGCCACTTTTCTCTCATGGCCGAGGCGCACACGCCTCTTGAACTCAGGCCGGCGCGACAAAACGAGGTGCCGGCGCCCGAAACCACTCCCTCCCCGCTCGCATGCACATCCCGCGCTCGCCGCCGCGACGTTGAAACTTTCAACTCACCGACAGCGACGCCGCGGCCCGTCGGCCCGTACCCGGGCCCAGGCCGCGCTTTCAGCGGGCTGCGCCGGGCTGGGGTCGGGCGGGGCGGGCCGGCCAGGGTCTGTTGGAGGGTGGAGGTGGGAGGCAGGCGGCGTGAACGAATTGGTTGTTGAAAAAAAAATGACGGCAGCCGCGAGTGGAGGGAGGAGTCGCGCGCTGGGCAGCACACACGACACCGCCCAACCGCACCTGTGTGGCGCGGGCCATGGTGATGTGGACGCGCCGCACGCGCGCGGGTGTGTGTGGGTGTGGGAGCTGTGTGTGCGTGAGGCGCGGGCGTCCGGAGCCTGCGCGCCGCGGGGGAGAAGCGAGGAGTGAGTGCGACAGAGCGCACGGCTGCGCGTGCGCACCACCCCCTTATTTCCATCCACCGTTCGCTCATCTCAGAAAAAGTTCACGGACGGCCGCCAGCCTTTGTCTAACAAAGCGCACTCACACACACAGCACAGCAAACACCAGTCCTCACTCTTTAAACCACTCCCCCGCCCCCGCCGCCGCCCCCGGCGGCACGCGCACCACCCACCCTTCCGCCTCCGCCCGCGCCAGCAGCGCCCCCAACAGCGGCACCCGCCCCGCCGTCCGCGGGTCGCCCACCACGACCAGCTTCTCACGGGCGCGCGTGATGGCCACGTTGACACGGCGCCAATCAGCGAGCGGGCGGCCAGGCTCGCGCCGGGCGTTGGACCGGACGAGGGAGAGGAGGACGGCGGCCCGGTCGCGGCCCTGGCACTGGTCGACGGTGAGGGCCTCGACGCCCGCCCAGCCGGCGGTTGCGGACGCCCGGCCCAGGAGGCCGACCTGGGCGCGGTACGGGGAGACGGCGACCGCGTCGTCGGCGCGCACGCCCGCGGCGAGCAGGCCGCGCGCGACGGCCCCCAACAGGGCCGCCTCGCCCGGGTTTGCGGCCGTGTCGCCCGCGCGCGCTTCGGCGCAGGTCAGGGGTGGTGGCGGCGCGCCGTCGTCGTCGCCGGCGGCCGGCGCGGCCGGCGCCGCGTCCAGCTCCGTCGACAGCACCACCACAGGCCGGGTCGGGTCCAGCGCCGCAGCCAGCCACGCCGGCATGGGCGGCGCACCGCCTCCACCACCGCCGCCGGCCGTCTCCCACGCCGGGCGGGGCAGCGAGCGCGCCGCGACGCTCGGATGGCCCGCCACCAACGACCCGCAGTAAACCAGCGCGTTGGCCAGCTCCTGCACCGCGCCCGGCATGCGGTACTGTCGCCGCAGCACGGTGGTGGCTTGCGGGTGGGCTTCGCACAAACGGCGGAAGAGAGACTCGGACAGCGACCCCGCGGCCGGGTCGGTCGTCGCACCGTCGGCGGCGGTGCCCGCCCGGTCCGACGCGGCCAGCGGCGGCAGCTGGTAGTGGTCGCCGACCAGGACAAAGGACCGGGCGCGCAGGAGGGCGCCCAGCACGGCGGGCAAGGCCATCTGTTGGGTGGGGTGGGTGGTGGGGTGGGGCGTTGGAGCCGGCCCAGCCGTGTGGGGGAGGCACACCCGCCCTCGCCTCCCGACCACCCCTCTCCACCCCCCCATCCCCCACCCACGCCACACCGCCTCACCTGGCCCGCCTCGTCCACGAAGACGACGTCGAACCGCCCGCCCGCCTTCAGCAGGGCGTGCTCGCAGCCCAACACCGTCGCGCCCACCACAGGCGCGGCCGTCGCGGCGGCCAACAGGTCGGCCGACCCGCCACCACCACCACCCTCGCCACCGCCGGGCAAAAACTGGCGGACGCCCGGGTGCACGCCCGCCGGCCGGCCCACGCGCAGCATGCCGGCCACGCCCAGGTCGGCCAGGCGCAGCATGACGTTGTCCACGGCCGCGTTGGTGTAGGAAGAGACGAGCACGCGGCACCCGCACGACGCGGCGCACGCGACGGCCGCCACAATCGCGGCCGTCTTGCCCGTCCCCGGCAGGCCGAGGATGAGGGCGTAGTCCCGCGCCCGCAGCGCCGCGTCCACGGCGGCCCGTTGGTCGGGGTTCAGCGCGCCCAGGGCGGCCGCCAGGGCAGCGGGCGGGACGGGGCAGGAGGCCGGCAGTGGCGCCGCGCCGGCGTGGCTGCCAGCCCCGCCGACCTCGCCCCCGGCCGCGAGCGTCGCAGCCAGGCGGGCTTCGACGGCGGCCAGCCCGCGGCCGCGGCCGCCGCCGCCCGCAGCGGGCGGGGACAGGTCGACGACAAGCCGGCGCAGGCGAGCAGCATCCGCGGCAGAGACGGCCGCGGCCATGGCGGGCGCCGACCCGTGCCCGCCGGGCTTGCCGGCGCCCAGCCCATTGCCCCACCCCGCACGAGAAAACAGGGCCAGCAACGACCGGCGTTGGCGCACAAACGCCGTGGACGGCTCGTCCCGGTCAACGCGCCAGGTGCCGGGTGGGAGGCCGGCCGCCAAATCGACGCGCAAGGGCCGGTCCGTGCGGACGACGAGCGAGGAGGGCGAGGCGGCCAGGACCGACCCGCGGGACACGCACGGGTGCGCGCCGTCCAGGCCGACGACCGCCATGTCGCCCGGCGCCAGGCCGACTTCATCCAGTGGGGGTGGGGGTGGGGGAGCTGGGGGCTGCTGCCCCTCGCCGCCGCCCCCGTCTTGATGCACGCGCTCAAAGGTGTGCACCCAGCCGTCGTTGTCGTCGCCCGCCGGGACGGTGGCCACCAATGCCAACCCCGCCGCCGCGCGGCCGCGCGCCTGGCGCTCGGCCGCGGGCAGCGTCCAGATTTCGGCGCGGCGCGCCCCACCCGCCGCTTCTTCTTCGTCCAACAAGCGCAGCCAGTGCGCTAAGAATGAGGCGTGGCGCGGGGTGAGGTGGGCGGTCAAGGATTCGAACGCGCCGGGCGCCAAGCCAGCGCTCGCCGCCGTCCCGCCCTCAACAGCAGCGTGCACGGCCGCGCACGCGCCGGCTTGGAAGCAGCCACCGCACGCGCGCGGGTCACGCAGCATGGGCGCGTCCACGACCAGGCGGCCGCCGTCGGCGCCGCGGGCGGACGGGCGTGGGACGACGGCGGCGGCCAAGGCGTTTCGCACGGTGACCAGGGATGCGGCCTCGCCCGGGTGGGCCGGGACGGCGTCCGGGACGGGGTCGCCGCTGTACCAGAGCAGGCCGGCGGGGGGGCCTGGGGCACCGTACCGCGCGGCCGCCAGGGCCAGGTACAGCGACACCTGCGCCCGGTGCGAGCCGTGGCGCTTGCCCGTCTTGAACTCGAGCGGCGCCGCGGCCGTCGACGAGGTGTGGGGGCGGTCGCGGCGCGCGGCGGCCGCGGCCTGCTGCCAGCCAACCGAGGCATTGCCGGCCTGCCCGCCCGGCGAGTAGTGGTACTCGACCGCGACCGTCGCGTCCAGCACGCCTTTCACGCCCACAGACGGCGCCCAGACCACCTCTTCCACGTCGCGCACGGATTGGATGGCCGCGGTGGCGGGCGCGGACGGGCCGCACCCTCCGCGCACGGGCGCGGGTGGTGGCGGGTGGGGGGGGTGGGCAGACGTGTTGGGCGCCGCCCCGCCGCCGAGGTACGTCCGCACAAAGCCGGCGATGGCCGGCACCGCGCCGCGGGCCGCGTCGGACGCGGCCTTTTCATCCAGGCCCACCTCGATGAGGCGGTCGGGCGCGCGGGCCGCGGCCGCGTCGGCGGCAGCTTCCAGGCGGGCCAGGGTCGCCGCCTCGCCCGCGCCCGCGCTGTGGCCGTCGCCGTCCGTCAGGGCGGCGGCCAAGACTTCGTGGGCCAGCGTGCCGACGGCGGCGGCCAGGCCGGGCTCCCCCCCGAACTTTTCTTCCAGGGCGGCCTGGCGCACGCACCGCAGGGCGGACGCGACGCGCGTGCCGGACAGCAGCAGGTCGGGGTGCGTGACCAGGACACCCGACCCCTCGTCCAGCACCGCCGCCGGCTCGCCGCACGGGCCGCCGCCGGGACGGGGGTCGAGGCGGGTGGGGACGCCCGCCCTCGGCGGTGAGGGCGGCGCACCATCGCCGCAGCCGGGTGCGGCGGCGGCGGCGCCGCCGTCCAGTAGCCCGGTCAGCGCGACCACGTCGCCCGGCTCCAGGCCCGCGCCGTCGGCCCAGGGGCCGCGCATGCGCAGCACCAGCCCGGACGCTCCATCCTCCGCCAGCAAGCGGGCGTCCGTGCCGGCGTGGGCGGCCCAGACTTCCAGGACGACGTACCGGTCCGGGCGGGCGGACGGGCGGGCGCGTTGGGGTGGGGGTGGGGGTGGTGGGACGGTTGGCGCGGCGACCGCCGAGCCCTCTCCTTCATCCCCCACCACCACCGTCGGCGGCGCCGGGCGCACTGGAGCAGGCGCGTCGACCTCGCCCGTTGCGGGCTTGGGCGGACCGGCCTCTTCTCCAGCAGCAGCCCGCGCGGCCGCAGCAGCCCGGGCGGCAGCGGCGGCGGCGGCTTCGTCAGCGGCCGCCAGGAGTGCGTCAAGGTCGGCGCCATCGTCGCCCGGCCCGCCGCCTCCGCCGCCGTCGTCGTACGCCGCCACGGCCGCCGCAAACTCGGCTTCTAAAGCGGCAGCCCGACGGGCGGCGGAGGTGGGCGTGGGCGCGGGCGCGGCGGGCGCTGCGGGCGGGCCCACGGTCTCCTGCGACGGCAGCGGCGGCGGCGGCGGCGCGAGTGGTTGGGAGGCAGGCGCTGCAGGCGGCGCCTCGTCCCCGCCTCCGCCCCCGACCATGGCCTCCACCCGCTCCAGCAGGGACAGCAGGGCCGCTTGGCGGGAGCCGCGCACGACAGCAGCCGCGGCGGCGGCAGCCGCGGCACCGCCCAGCGATGGCCGGGCCGGGCGGCCACGACCAGCGGCCGACGGTGGCAACGGCGGCCGGCCGCCCGACCCACCGCTGCCCAGGCTGGACCTGCCCAACCGCCCGGCGGTGGGCGTGGCCGTGCCGGGTGTGGCGGCCTGGGCGGCCAGGGCGGCGGCCGTGGCGGCGGCGGCCCGCCCGCCGAGCGACGACGGCGCGGGCGACGCGGCCGTGCCGGCCGCGCTGCTGCTGCCGCCGCCGCCAGGCAGCCCGCCCAACAGCTCTTCCAGCAGGGCGTCCGCCGCGTCTTCATCGCCCGCCAGCAAGGCGCCGGACCCGCGGCGGTCCCCTGGCGCGAGCGGGCCGTGCGGGACGGCGTTGGAAGGCCCGCCACCGCCGCCGCCCAGGCGGGCCGCGACGGCCGCGGCCGCTCGGCGCTGGCGCAGCGCCGCGGTCGTGGGCGTGGCGGCGGCAGGGCGGGCCAGCCCGGCCAGCACGGCAGGCGGCAAACTACTCGCCTGTTGCTGCTGCTGCTGCTGGGACAGGAGGCTGGGCGAGGGCGCGTACACGACCCGGGCGTCGTCGTCGCGGCCGTCGTCGCCGGGTGAGGCCGCCGCAGCGGGCGCCGGGGCGGGCGCGACGCCCGCGCCCACCCGCCGGCGCTTTGGCGCGGCGTCTGGGCGGGGTTGGGACGGCGCCTGTGGTTCGGCCGCCGTGCCTGCCTGCGGCTGGGAGGACGGGCCGGCGCCCAGTTCAGCCAGCGGCGGGCGCGGGTCAGCCGCAGGCGGAGGAGGCGGCGGCGCGGGTCGGGCCGGCAGCGCAGCCGGCGCTGCAGCAGCTGCCGCCTTGGCGACGCCCGCCTTGGCTCCACCTCCGCCACCACCCCGCCGGTCAAAGAAGGAGGTGATGGCCTGGGCCGCCGGCACGGGCTTGGGCTCGGGTTTCTTGGCCTGTGGGTGTGTGGAAAGGGGGGGCGAGATTCGTGAGCGCATTCGGTTCGCGCGCGACAGACCCCACGCGCCCGCGGTTTTTTGGCTTTTTTGTCCTGCGCGCCCTCAAGGCAGGCTTCCCACCTCCGCACCTTGCCCATGGTGCCGTGCCGCGCGTGCACGCGCGCGGTAGGGAGTGTTGTTGCGTGAGCAAATGCGGGGCTGTGGGGGTGTGCCCGCCCCCCCGTGTGTTTTTGTGCGAGTGAGTGACTCGAGCCCGGCCCTCTCTCCCACTGCCTTCACTCATCTCTTTGCGAGGGGGGGGAGAGCGCGAGCGAGCGCCGCGCCCTGCCCCCGCCCCCAATCCCTCCTCTGTGCGGCGGGGCAGGACCCCACGCACCGCGCCCACCCACCGACGGCTGGGTGGCGCACAGCAGCAGCCACCTTCCCGCTACAACAGGGCGGGCGTGCACGCCCGCCCACCCCCCCTGAAAACAAAAAACATGGCCGCACCCGCGCTCTCGGCCCCCAGTCACGCCGACTTGGAACGCCTGGCGCCGCCCGCCCTGGCCAAGCACGTGCGCCGGTTGGAGGCCGGCCTGCGCCAGGAGTATGTGAAGGAGACAGGGCCAGCCCTGGCAGCGGCCGTCGCGCGCAACGCGGCCGCGCACGCGGCCGTCCTGGCCGCCCGCCGGGCCAAGGCCGCGGCCGCGGCCGCCCCGCCGCCCGTGCCGGCGCTGGACTTGTCGGGCGGTGAGCCCGCGGCCGTGGTGGACGACGCCGTCATGGTCGCCCTGCAAGCCCTGGCCGACGTCGCGCCCGACACCCCGCCCGACGACCGCCCGCCCGTCTCGGCCGCGCACGTCCGGGTGTGGCGGGTGGTGCCGCCGCCGCCCGGGGCGCCCGACGGCGCCCGCCCGGGCGCGGAGCGCGCCGACGTGCACGCGCCCGCGGTCATGGCGCCGCCCATCCCGCCCCTGCCGCCCTACATGACCTGGGCGTACCTGCTGCGCAACGAGGTCGCCATCGACGCGGGCCAGCCGGTGTATTACACCGACCCCACGGGAGAGACGATGATGGCGTCTGACGACGAGGAGCCCGACGACGGCGGGGGCGGCGCCGAGGACGGCGGCGGCGGCGGCCGCGGCGCCAAATCCAAGTCCAAGGGCGCCCGCAGCACGCGGAACGGCGGCCCGCCGCCCGACGCTGGGCGGGCCAAAGAGCGGGCGGCGCGGTGCGTCGTGCGCGAGCCACCCGGCCTGCTGGAGGGCGTGTGGGCGGAGCCGGCCCACTGGCTGCTGGGCCGGGTGGGCGCGGCCGGCCTGGACGGGTCGGGCAGCCTGCCGGGCCCGGCCGCGACGGCCGCCCTGGCGGCCGCGCTGGGGCTGCGCCCGGCCGCGACGGCCGAGCGGCTGGCGGCCGCGGCCGACGCGGCCGGGCGCGCGCGCGCGCTGCTCGCGTCCGAGGGCGTCGCGCCCGGCGCCCGGGTGCCGCCGGCGGACGCCGCCCGTATCGCTGCGTCGGCCGTCGCGGCCTGCCCGGCCGCCGCCGCGTCGGCGTCGGCACCCCCGCACGCCGCGCCCTTCAACCCGGTCTTCTGCCAACTGTGCCGCCGGTTCGCGTGCTTGCCCCACGGCTCCAGCCTGGAGCCGCACGTGGAGGGTGAGGACGTTGAGGAGGGCGGCGAGGGCGGGGGCGGCGGCGCGCCCGCCGGCCCGGCCGCCGCCGCCTCCCCACCCCTGCCCCCACGCCGGCGGCTGCCACCCCGCCCGGCGCCCGCGTGCGGGCCGGACTGCGGCCGCGTCGGCGCGCCGGCTGCGGACAAGGCCGTCGGCAGCACAGCCGCGGCGGCCGAGCTCGTCGACCCGCCGCTGGCCGCCCTCCTGGCCCGCGGCCTGGCCGCCCTGGGGCCGGACCCGTGCGTCCTGGCCTTGGCGTCTCGCAAGGCGACGACGGACGCGTCCCCCGCCTCCTCGCCGCCCCTGCCCTGCTGGGCGGTGGCCGCCTGGCTGGTGGCGGGCGGCCACGCCCTGCCGGCCGTGGGGCGGAAGCGCGGCCGGCCTGCGGGCGCGACGCCGCCGCCGCCCGCCGTCGCTGGCCCGCCGGCGTGGGAGCAGGGGACGCACCAGCGCCCGGCCGGCACGCCCACCGCGGCGCAGGCGCACGCGCACGCGGCGCAGGCGACGCCCGCCAGCCCGGCGACGGGCGCGCCGACGCCGCCCTCGCCCGCCACCCTGGCCGCTGCCGCCGACGCCGCCCGGCGCGGCGCCCGCCACATCGCCATAAAACGGCGCAAGCGCGACATCATGGGCGAGCGGTGGCCGGCGTACGTGCCGTGCGGGTGCGTGGGCGGGTGCCGCCCGGACAGCTGCCCCTGCCACGCCCAGTCCAACTTTTGCGAAAAGTTCTGCGGGTGCGGCTCCGTGCCGGGCGGGTGCGTGTACCGCTTCCGGGGCTGCCAGTGCACCGGCGGGTGCACGAACAAGGCCTGCCCCTGCCTGGCCGCCGGCCGGGAGTGCGACCCGGACATTTGCAAGCGGTGCGTCGACGACTCGCCCGGCGGTGGCGCGGCCGAGGCGGCCGCGGACGCGGCGGCCGCGGACGCGAAGGCGGCGGCGGCGGCGGCGGCGGCCGCGGCCGCGGCCGCCGCCCACCCGCCGCCCGCCTTGGTCGCGGCCGGCCTCGTCCCGTCGGCCTCGTCACCGCCCCCCGCCACGAAGAAGGCCAAGAAAGAAAAACGGGGGGGTGGCGCAGCCGCCGCCGCCGGCCCGCCCGTCCCCGCCATCGTCTGCGCCAACGGCCGCGTCCGACGCGGCGAGCACAAGCGCCTCGCCGTCGGCCTGTCCTCCATCGTGGGCTGGGGCGCCTTCACGCTGGAGCCGGCGGCCAAGGGCGACCTGCTGGGCGAGTACACGGGCGACATCATCTCCCAGCCCGAGGCCGACCGCCGGGGCAAGGCGTACGACCGGGACGACAACTCCTACCTGTTCGACCTGACGTCGTCCACCGTCATCGACGCCCGGCGCCGGGGCAACAAGCTGCGGTTCTGCAACCACGAGGCGGCGGCGCCCAACTGCCAGCCGTCCATCCGCCTGGTGGACGGCGAGGCGCGCATCGGCCTGTTCGCCAGCCGGGACATCCCCGCCGGCGGGGAGCTGATCTTTGACTACGGGTACGAGCAGGCGGGGTGGGTCGACCCCTGACGGGGGGGCGTGGGGTGGGGTGGTGGGGGTGAGGTGTGGTGTGCGGCGGTGGGGTGGGTGGATGACTGTCTTTCTAGCGAGGGGGTCGGCGCAGAGAGAGAGAGAGCGAGTGGCGAGGTGTCAGTCCTGTCTTTTTTTTTCTTGCGTCGACACACTCCCATCCCCACGCCGCACGATGGCGCCACCCTGCCCGGCACGGTTGCGGACACACCGCAGCACGGTGCCGACCGGGTGCCGGCCGCAGGCGGCCCCACGCCCCGCCGTGGCGGCTCGCGCAAAGAGGCATGCCAACGGCGGCGGCGGCGGCGGCGACGGCCGGCCGCCGCCCGGCCAGCACTCGTCCGCCCGCGGCTCCTCGTCCACGCCCGGCACAAGTGGCGGAGCGTCTCCGACTGCCGGGCAGGACGGCCAACACCACCAGCCGCCGCCCCCCCCGCCGCCGCCCGCCCTGCACTGGTCGGAAAAGGCCTTCCCCACCTACCTCCAGTCGGAGGCCGACGACTTTTGCCGGGACTGGGAGGCCGCGCTCGCCCGGGCGGAACGGTCTGCGGGCGGCGCGGGCGGCGAGGACGGCGGCGCGTCGACGTCGTCTGCGCCGTCCTCCTCGCCGACGGCCGCCCGGGCCCTGGCCGCAGCCGCGGCCGCGTCCGCGCGCGCGACCGGGCCGGTCGCGGCCGACGACCCGGTCTGGCTGGCCATGCGGGCCGAGGCCGGCGCCGACGCCGCCGCCGAACCGCTGCTGTCCTCCTTCCTGTACGCGTCCGTGCTGTCGCACTCGACCTTCGGCCGGGCGCTGGCCTTCGTCCTGGCCAACCGCCTCGCGGACGCCACCCTCCTGGCCACGGAGCTCATGGCCGTCTTTGAGGGCGTCATGCGCGAGGAGCCGTCCATCGAGCGGGCGGCCCTGGCGGACGTCGTGGCCGTGCGCGAACGCGACCCGGCCTGCACCGGCTTCGCGTCTGCCTTCCTCCACTTCAAGGGCTACCACGCCATCCAGGCCCAGCGCGTTGCGCACGCGCTGTGGAGCCGCGGCCAGCGCGTCATGGCCCGCGCCCTGCAATCCCGGTCGGCCGAAGTGTTTGCGGTCGACATCCACCCGGCCGCCCGCATCGGGTCCGGCATCCTGCTGGACCACGGCACGGGCGTCGTCATCGGCGAGACGGCGGTGGTGGGCAACCACGTGTCGCTCATGCAGAACGTGACGCTGGGCGGGACGGGCAAGGACGCCGGCGACCGGCACCCGCGCATCGGGGACAACGTGCTCATCGGGGCGGGGGCCACGGTCCTGGGCGCCATCGACGTGGGCAAGGGCGCCCAGGTGGCGGCCGGGTCGCTGGTGCTGAAGCCGGTCGCGCCCCGCACGATGGTCGCCGGCTCGCCCGCGGCCGTCGTCGGCGTCGTCCACGGCAACCCGGCCCACCGCATGCAGCAGTGGCTGCAGACGCTGGACTCTAAGCGCGCGCCCGCCTGGGATGCGGCGCTGTGCGCGGAGGGCGAGGCCGGCGGGGACAAGGGCGCGCCGGCGGTCAGGGCGCTGTATGAAAAGGGGGTGGCCAAAGCTGCAGCGGCTGTCGCGCCGCCGCCGCCGCCGCCGCCGCCGCCGCCGCCGCCTGCTCCGCGGACGGCCGCGCCGCCGCAGCCGCCGCGGCCCAAAGCAGAGGCGCCCGTCCGCAAGGCTGTGGGCGTGCCCGCGAAGCCGGCCGCGAAAACCAAGGGCCCGGAACCGGAGTTTTTCATCTGAGGGCCGAGAGCTATTTTTTTGCAACACCAAAAAACGCCTGTCTGCTGCTGTCGAAACCTAAACATCACGCGTCCGCCGCCCTCTTGCCCGTCAGCCGCGCCGACGCGGCCGCCCACGCCTCGCCCCTCAACCCAGCACTGACCACGCCCAGGTCCGACGCGACCGCGTCCCGCCCGCGCGTAGCCGACACCAGGACGGCACTCACGCCCGGCGCGCCCGCGGCCACAGCCGTCAGCCGGGCGCCCACCGTCGCGCCCGGCACGGCCCGCGGCGGCAGGGCGGCCTCCACAGCACGGCTGGGCGGCGGGACGGACCCGCCCTCACCGGGCGGCGGCCAGGCCGCGTCGATGAGGACGCCGACGCCCATCGCCGCGGCGGCGGTCGTGAGCGGCACCAGGCGGTGCTGTTTCCCCGTGTCGGCCGCTGCCGCGACGGCGGCGCCCCACCCGCCGACGACCGGCACGGGCGCGGCCAGCGGCCCACCCGCCACGACCGCCGGGTCCAAGGCCTGGGCGGGCCGGGCCCAGGCCGCCGCCGCGTCGCCCGGCCTCGACGCGTTGAGCGGGGCGGGGGCCGCCACAAAGCGAAAGCCGTGGCCGACGCCACCCGCGGCCGCGGCCGCCAGGCGGACCAGGCGGGCCAGGGACGCGTGCGGGCTGGCCTTGGAGCCCGGCGGGCTCGTCAGGGCGTCCACCTCGGCCACGCCGTACGCGGCCAGCCGCCCCACGGCCCGCTGGCCCTCCGCCCACGCAAACGCGCGCGCGAGGCGGGCCTCCGCCTCAGGGCCGTGGTCTTCGTACGCGCCGTCGAACAGCAGCAGGTCGAGCGTTGCGACGTTGAGCGCGGCCAGGGTGTCATTGAACACGGGTTCCAGGCATTCGGTCGGGTGCAGGCAGGCGCGGCCGCCGGGTCCGGCGAGCTCGGACGGCGGCAGGCGGCCCCACGCCGCGGCTTTGCGCCCTTCCGCCGGGTCAGGCAGCCGGCCCGCTTTGGACGCCAGGACAAGGGCGCCGCGCTCCACGGCCGCCCGGCCCATGGACGCCGGGCCGCGGGCGCGCGGGTCGGCTTCCAGGCGCAGGGAGGCCAGGGCGTCCCCCACCGCTTGCAGGCGGCGCCCGCCCGCGCCGGCCGGGTCGACCAGCAGAAAGTTGGTGCCACCGCCCGAGCCGACCAGGCCACTGAGCACGGCGGCGACGACGCCCTCGTCCGCCGCCGCGTCGTCGACGGCCGGCGCGCCGGTCGCGGTGCTAAAGCCCAGGGGGCCCGTCCACACCCAGGGCGAGGAGCGCAGGGTCTGGGCCGGCGCCAGCCACGCGCCGAGGAGGGCGGGGTCGCGGCGCGCGGCGCGCGCGGCGGCGGCCGCACCCGGGTGCAACGCGAAAAACCGGCGCGTGCCCGCTTCCGTCGCCGACCCGGGCCAGGGGCTGAGCGCGTGCGACCCCCCGGGCCAGCAGGTGGCACGGACGAGGCAGGCGCGCGGGCAGGCCGGGCGCATAAAGTACCTGGCGCGCGTGTTGGGTGGGGAGTGGCCATGGTCACAGGAGCGGTGGGAGGGGCGGGGTCGGCGGGTTGATTTGTGTTCCAAGATGGACGCGCGCAGGCGTGGACGACGACGAGGCCACGCGCCCTCCCCTGGCGGCCGCTCCTCTCCCTCCCAACTTGCAACTCACGGGTTTGTGACGCACTCCCCACGGGCGGCCCAGGCCTCACATTCGGGGAGGGTGTCCGCACAGGACGGGGATGCGTCGGTCGCTGCGTCGTCTGCAGCGTGGATGGGTGGCGGAGGGTGGAATTGGGCGGCGGCGGCGACCGCGTGGAGAGCGGCCAAAATCAGGAGGAGGCCAGGGCCGCGCATGGCTGCTTGCTGGGCGGCGCGGGCGTCCCCCCGCGCGGCACCTTTGTTTTTCGTCTTCTAGCTATCGGTCGAGTGCAGGCAGTGTCTCACTCCACTTAGCCTCACTGTGAAGAATCGAGCAAGCTTCTGCCCGTCGCGAAACTTGCCCGCCATGGTGCGTTGCTTTCTCCCGCATTCGGCCCGGGCCTGTGCATTCCGACGCTGCGCCCTCATGTCTGTGGGAGTGGAGGCCGGCGAGGCTGCGCCAGGCCCTCGCCAGCGCCGTATGCCCGGGCGCCCGCTGCTGCCGGCGGCTCGGTCTGCCTTTACGCCGTGCCCAGCCGGGCTGGGACGCGTGTGCGCGGCGCAAGCAGCCTTCCAGACTGGCGTGCAAGTCTTGTGCGGCAGCCTGGCGGCGCTGTTGTGCCCGGCCGGCCTGTCCACGGTCCCGAGCCGACGGACCGGGGCCGCAGGCGGGCGATCGGCGCCTGCGCGCGCAGCGTCGCCCGCGCGCCTCCCTGCGCTCGTCATCGGCCCCTGAACCCCTCGATTCCCGCATGGACGAGGGTCTGCGGTCGTGGACCGCAGTCCTGGCGGACTGCACGCAGCAGGACGGCCCGTGTGTAGCCGACCGGCCGTCTCTTTTTGCGCGGCCCTCCCATCTCACGCCCTCCACTTCCCCCCTCTCCACTCAACAGCCGTCCCACAAGACGTTCCGCATCAAGCGCGTCCTGGCCAAGAAGCAGAAGCAGAACCGGCCGCTGCCCCAGTGGATCCGGTTCCGCACGGACAACACGATCCGGTGAGTCTTTGGGACGGAGAGTTTTTTTTTTTCGCGCCGCCGTCCGCCGACCCACCTCCCACCACTCACCCTCCATCCTCCTCCCTTCGCACGAAAACAGGTACAACGCCAAGCGCCGCCACTGGCGCCGCACCAAGTTGGGCCTGTGATCGCGCTCAGCCGTGTGGTGGTGTTCTGACGGGGTGGTGGTGTGTGTAAAAACTCGCCGTGCCACCGTGTGTTTTTTTCTTATGTTTGTGCTGCGTTCTTGATCTACAAAAAAGAAGCCACCACCGCCGCCCACACAGCCCGCAATGTCAGAGGCAAACACAGAAACACAAGCTGAACAGGCATGGGCACGAAGAGTCCCGGAATGCGTGTGCGCATTCATCTAAAAAGGGAGGCGCCAAAAAACCATTCAGCCCTCATCTCACAAAAACACGCGGTGGACCTGCTTCAGCTGCATCGTCCGCCGGCAGTTGGGGCACTTTTTGGCTTTGGCCAGGGCGGCGCGTAAGCAGGTCTCGCAAAAGACGTGGCTGGGCGTGAGTGGGGAGTGGGGGTGGAGGGTGGCGGTTGCGTGAGAGCGGCTGGGATGGAAAGAGAAAAAGAAACCCACCCGCCCTCCCTCAACTCACCCGCACGGCCCGCACGCCATGTTCTGAATCGGGTCCAGGCAGATGCCGCATTTGCTGCCCGCGCCACCGCCTTCCGCAGACTCGCGGCGGGTGCGCTTGGCCTGCGGTGGGCCGACGGCCGCCCCACCACCACCACCACTGCCGCCACCGCCACGGCCACCTCCACCCGCGAAGAGTGGGCTCGGGAGGGCCGCCCGCGCCGCGGCCGCGATGCGGGCCATGCGTGATGCGACGGCTGGCGGCGGCGGCGGGTGTTCGGAGACGAGGACGACGTCGTCGCCGTCGGAGGACGAGTCGCCGTCGGTCTGTGAGGTGCGCGAGCGTGGACCCGGGCGGGGAGAGAGAGGGGGCAGTGAGAGTGCGAGCGGGAGGCGTGTGCCCAGGGCTTTCCTCTCACCACAAGCGGGCTCGACCACACGTACCACGACCGTGGCGGCTAGGTTGATGGGTATGGGCCGCCGCCGCCGGCCGGGCGCTGTGCCCGGCCGGGCGCCGGCGCTGGTGGTCGGTCCGCCGCCGCCGGCGCCAGCGGCGCGCCGGCCTGCGGTGGACGGTGGCGCGCCGGCTGGCCGCCCACGCGACGCCTGTGTGTGCGTGTGTGTTAGTGGAGGTGAGAGGAGCACGTCAGCGTTGTCAGGTCACGGGCGGACCCCAGGTGGGAGGGCGGGCGGGCGGCGGGGAAAAAAAAAACGCCACAGCACCAAGCGCGCCGCGGAGGCGCGGGCAACACGCAAACGCACCGGGCCCCCATCGTCATCGGACGAGCTGGACAGGACGACGACCACGCCATCGTCAGAGGGCGGCAGTTGTCGGCCGGACGGGCCCGCCGCGGGCGGCGGCCGCCGGCCCGACGGGCCCGCCGCGGGCGTTGTTGCGGGGCGGGGCATGGAGCGTGTGTGTGCAGCGGCCCGCTCGACGCGGGGCCCCGTGACCTGCTCCCGCCTTCACAAAAAAAAAAATCCCCCTTTGCTCACACTCTCCACCTCAACGCGCCACGACCCCGACTTCGGCCGCCACCTCCGCCTCCGGCCGCGTCCCACTGTACACACCGCCGACCGTCTTCCCCGTCACCCCCTGCTTCAGGCCCGCCCGCCCCACCGTCGCGCACCAGTCGGTCGGCGGCCCGTCGCGCCCGGCCCACGGCTCGGAAAACGGCACGGTCGACTTGACTTCAAACGTCAGGTCCCGGCCGGCGGGGCAGTCCAGCAGCGCAACGCACAGGTCCGCCACGTCCTCGCGCCCGATCTTGCCCTTCAACACGTCGCCCTGGCCCAGCTCGACCGGCATGCCCGCCGGCTCCTCCGTCAGGGCGGTCGGGCGCACGATGGCGTACGGCACGCCCGCCCCCCGGATGGCGTCCTCGCCCGCCAGCTTGTACGTCAGGATGCCGCCCAGCATGGCGTTCATCTTGACCGCGGGCGGTTCGGCGTCCACGTCGATCCCCGGCCGGTCGGGGCGGGTGACGCCGGCCGAGGAGACGTGGACGAGCGCGGGCGGCCGGGACGCCGACCGCGCCGCGTCCACGTACGCGGATATGGAGGCGACGGGCAGGGCGAACGGGCCCGGGCGGACGGACGGGTTGAGGGCGCCGTCGTACTCAAACTTGGACAGCATGAGCTGGACGGACACGATGCGCGCCGGGTCGAGGGGGACCGCGCGCTCGCCGCTCAGCGTCTTCGCGCGGAACACGGGCTTGAAGGCCGAGAAGGGCAGGGCGACGTCGCCCCACGTCCCGGCGGGCGGCGTGTCGAAGGACGCGCAGTGCGTGATGGAGTCCCAGCCCGTCGAATCGCGCAGGATGAGCTTGTAGCGCTGGCCGTCGCCCTTGAGCCGGAGGCGCAGGCCGTCGTACGCGCCCAGGTCCAGGCGCGGGTCGGCGTTGCGGGAGCGCACGGACGCAAAGCCGCCGTTGTTCTCGAAGCGCAGGACGCCTGTGAAGACGCCGGCGGGGCTGCGACCGTCTTCGCCCGCGCCGGGGACGATGGCCAGGGACGACTCCGAGACGCCGCCCATGACGACGTCGTCCAGCGGGCCAAAGGCGAGGGGGGTGGGCGACGCCGGGTCAAAGACGGGCCGGCCGGCCTCGCCGCCCAAGCTCGGCGCGACCGCGGCCAGCAAGTTCTGCATGCCGCGCAGTTCCACGGCTTCCGGCGAGTCGTCCGCAATCTCCGGGTCGTAAAACTTGATGCCCTGCATGTACTTGGCCCGGTCGGGCGTGTCGCCCTCCTTGGGGCGGACGACGACGGCCGCGGTGGAGACGACCGCGCGGACGCGGTCGCCCAGTGTCGCCGGCAGCGTCGCGGCCTGCGTGAGGTCGGCCAGCACGATCTCCAGGGACGCGCCGGGCGCTTTGGGCAGGCCCTCGAGCATCGTCGCGGCCTTCGACCCGTCGCGCGCGACGGCGCGGACGGCCTCGCCGCGCGCGAGCAGGCGGGCGACGACGCGCCGGCCCAGCCCGCCCGTCGCGCCCGTCACCAGCACGACGCCGCCACGGGCGGAGGAGGGCGCGCCGCCCGCCTCCGCCAGCGCGTCCACGGCGCCACCGCCCGTCAGCATGCGTTTGATCAGTTGGGCGGGCGGGTTGAAAAACGTGAGCGTGCGCAGGAAGCGCGCCAAGGGCCAGGGCGCTGCGTTTTTTTATGGGAGGGGGGTTGATGGAGACGGAAAAACACGCAGCGCGCCGTCGGTGCGGGTGCTCCTCTTCCCTGCCCTTCACCCAAACTTACCACGACCGTTGTCCTCGCCGCCGGCAGCACGCACAGTCAGGGTGCGCGTCCGGGAGGCGCGCGTGGAGGGCGGGCGGCCTGCGTGTTTTGGTGCGCGCGTGCGTGAATGGGTGCGGTTGTCGCGGAAAACGGAGGCGAAGGCACCCGTGCGGTCGCGTGCAACTCTCACCTGCGAGGGCGCGACGACTGGCGGCCAGACCGCGGGCGGGCGCGACCATGAAAAAGAGGGGAGGGAAAGGAGAAAGGCGCGGGCGAGGCAGTTTTTGGCGCGCGTCCGGTTTTCTGCACACTGAGGAAGACTTGCACCCGCTCCCACTCGCTCGCCCGTCACTCACACGTTTTTCGTGCGCCGCCCTCAACCGCCGGCCCACAACCTGCTGCTCCATGTCCTCCCTCGCGTTCCGGTCGTCCATGACCGCCACGCCGCTGACGGTGAGTGGGGAGTGGCGCGCGTCCGCTCGCGGCGCCCGCGCGCGCGGGGGAGGGGGGAGAGACACTCGTGCCTGGTCGTTTTGTGGCCTGTGTGGCGCCGCATCGACGTCGGAGGACGGCGGAACGAGCGTCGCGGGGGTCTGAACGCGGTACTAGCCTCTGTGTTTCCGTCGCCCGCACATCGAGGCGTCCTGCGACCAGAGCAGCTGGATGAGTGGACGTGGCGGGACGCGCCATCCATGGCGGGGTGCCCGCGACGCCGTTCCCCCCTGCGCTCCGCCGGCGGCTGCCCCCCCCCGACGCAGCGCTCTCCCTCACACCACCCCACACCCCTCCCTTTCTCACACATGCACAGGCCACGCCGCGGGCGGGCACGTCTTCGCGCGGCCCCCTGGTCGTGGAGGCTAAGGTGGCGGTGCGTTTGCAAGGGCGGGAGGCAGGCAGGCGTCGAAAGAAGAAGACGCGCCGCAACCTAGCCGTCGACGTCGGGCGCCGACCCCCTCAACCCCCCCTCTCACACACACACCGCCCTCTCCCCCTGCGCGCCCCCGCTCCCACTCCAACAAACAGATCCGCTTCCAGCGCTTTGGCCGGAAGAAGTCGCCCTTCTACCGCCTGGTCGCCATCGACTCCCGCAGCCGCCGGGAAGGCCGCCCACTCGAGGTGTGTTGTGTTTTTGCCCCCCCCCCCCCCCCCCCTCCCTGGCTGCGCTCCCCATCCCATCCATCCGCTTCATCTCACGCCCTCCCCATCCCCAATCCCACCCATTCCAGCGCCTGGGCTTCTACGACCCGCTGCGCAAGGAGACCAACCTGAACGCGCCCGCCATCAAGAAGTGGCTGTCCCTGGGCGCCCAGCCGTCTGAGACGGTGGGCCGCCTGCTGTCTAAGGCGATGATCACGGCGGACGAATGAATTTTGAAAAATGCGCGTGTTTTTCATTCTTTTCTTTTAATGGGGTGTGAGACGGAGAGGGCACGGGCGGGGTCGCCCCGCCGTCTCTTCCAGAGTGGGGTGGCGGGCGGGTGGCGGTGGTTTGCAAAGGAAACAAAACTGATCAAAAATGAGAAAAAAATGGGGCGGGTCCTGTATTCGGCCATTCTTTTTTCGACGGCCGTCGCGCTCACGCCGGGCGTGTCTTCGCCACTTGGATTGGACGGGCACACTCTACACACGTCACTGCATGCGTAGAGGGCGCCCGTCTGTCTGAAAAAAAGGGCCACGCCTCTCCGGCGCGCGCGCCGCGTGCAGCACCGCATGCGCTGCTTCGCACTGGAAATCAACGGCACCTGGGCCGCCGCCGTCCTGGCCGGCTCCAAAACCGTGGAACTCCGGTCCTGGGAGTTGCCGGCCGACGCGGTCGGCCACCGCATTGCCCTCATCGTCCCGGACACCCCAGGCCGCCCGGGCGCGCCGTCCCTGGCGGCTTTGGGCGCACACGCGCCGGCCAAGGTTGCAGGCTGGGCGGTCTTTGGCCCGCCCTTTCGGTACGGAACCTCCGCCGAGCTGGCCGCGGACGAGGGCAGGCACCGCGTGCCGGCGGGCTCGCCCTTCCTAGCAGGCGGGGACGTGAGCAAGCTGTGGGCGTGGCCAGTGGTGGAGGTCGGGACGGCGCCCGACCCGCGCCCGCCGCCACCGAGCGGGCGCCGCGCCCTGCGCTCGCTGTGGGCGCTGGACGCGCCGGCGTGGGGGCAGGCGTGACGGAGTGGAGGGAGGGAGGCTGTGCAGAAGGTTCGCCTCAATCGTTTTTGGAGGGCAGGGACGGGCAGCAGAGCGGTTTACAGCCCCTCTCCCTCCCATCCCCTCACCCTCCATTTTTTTTGTTCCGTCTGCGGCCCGGGGGGGAGGAGAGGTGGGCCGGGACAAGGCAGGAGGAGGCGCGCGCGCGCGCACACAGACAGCGCCAGCCAGAGAGAGGGGGTGGGACCCTCCCTCGGCGCACCTCTTGTGTGCCGCAAGCCCCGCGCCCTTCCTTTCCAGGCCCCCACCCAACCCTTCGCCTCGCCCCCACGACACGCGGCGGCGGCGCCGCGCACGCGCGCGCACACACACACACACACCGCTCCATGGAAGGAGCGGTCGGTGCGCGCGCACACGCACGTCGAGCGCGCTCCTTTTTTTTGTCACCCGCACACGCACGCCATTAAGACTCGCTCACACACGCACACGGCTTCACACCCACACACCATGGGGCGTTGGGGGGACACTTCAGGCGCCCTTGTTGTGGGCGGCCAGCTCCTTCTGGTAGCGGGCCTTGTCCTTCTCGGCCAGGGCGTTGTACTTGACCTTCTCGGCGTCGGTCACCTTCTTCCACATGGCGCTGTTTTTATTTTTGAGGGGGGAGTGGAGGGGGGAGGGGTGGTTGAGTGGGGGTTGAGTGGGCGGCGGGTGGGGAGGGCGCGCGGGAGGGCGAGGACGACGCGTTGGAGAAACCAAAAGAGACACTCACCCCAGCTCCTTGCCGATCTCGCCGATGCCCCAGGACGGGTGGGCGGCCCTGTTGAGGGGGAGGGGGAGGGCGGGCGTGGGGTGGACAGGTCAGCAAGAGGGTGGGAGGGGGGCCTGGAAGGAAGGTGCGCCGTTTTTCTTGTCTGTTTGAACGAGGGGGCGGCAAGAGGGGAGGGGGGCGCCTCCACCACACCCCACCCGCCCGCCCCCGTCCCCGCATTTTTTTCTGCCTCGGCGGGTGGTCCGACCCCAAACGCACTTGATGGAGGCGCGCTTGTCGTTGCTGGACGGGTGGGGTGGGGGTGGGAAAAGGGGAGGAGCGGGCCGTGAGTGGGAGGTTGCGTGGTGCGCGCGCGCGCGCGCGAGAGGCAGCGAGTGTGCACAGTCAGCCGCGCGGCGGCCCGCCACCGCCCAAAGCCCGCCCGCGCCGGTGCCGGCCACCCCGCGGATGGGTGTGGCAAGACCTCGCCTACCCAGTCCGCGGGTGAGCGGGTGGGCGGCCCGGTGGCGGAGGGGTGCCGAGGGAGCGGGGAGAGAGAGGTGTCTGTTGCGGTCGCTTCGCATCGTCGCCAACCGCGAGCAGCGGCGGAGTGGGAGCCTCGGCCGTGCGCATGGCCCGCTCCATCACACCGCAACGGAAGGGCTTGATACTCGGCCGACACGCACCAGAAGTGGATGTAAGCGCCTGTGGGTGGAGGTGGGGCGGGAGGAGGGTCGTGAGAAGGGAACGGCCGCATGTGCGCTCGGCTCGAAAAAACTCGTTGGCTTTTGCTGTCGTTTCCGGCGCCGCCGACAGCACAAACCCCGATTAACTCCCACCCAGCCACGTACCGGACGGCTTCTTGATGCCCTGGGGTGCCGGGTGTGTGGGGAAGCGTGTGCAAAAATGTCCGTCCGTGAGTGAAACGTTGGGAGGGAAGCGCGCGCCGCGCACCACCTCTCGCGCGCGGCGACGCTCTCCACTCCACCAGCCGCCGCCCCTCTCCACCTCTCGCCCGCAACGCACGGGGATCTTGGACGACTTCTTGCCGGTCTTCGTCTTCTTGACAGCGCCCTTGGGAGCCATGGTGGCGGTGAGAGAAAGGAGGGTGGAAAAAAAAGGCGGAGGGCTGGTCGGTCTGTTGGTTGGGTTTGCAGTGTGTGGGGCGGGGCGGCGGGAGAAGCCGTGAGGAAGAAGCTCCTGCTTTTTTTTTGTTCCGCGACGGAACGAGGGGGCGTCGGCCTCTGGGCAGGCGCCCGTGCGCCGCGCCCAGGGTCATGCCCGGGACCCTGCGCACGCCCAGCGCGGGTCGTCCGCCGCCGACCCGGCGGGGAAAAGCACGGGAGGAGAGGGGGGAAGGCGGGCGAGCCGGGCGTCCTCGCATGCAATCGCGTGCCGAAAAACGAGAAAGCGCCTGGGCGACCGCCGCGCCGCGAGGCGCACCGGCACCGCCCACCGGTCTCCTCCCCCTTTGGACCGGAGGGCTGCGTTCTGAGCCAGACCGGCGCGGAAACGGGGGCCTTCCACTCAGCTTGGGCCCGCAGTCGGGCACGGAAGGGCCGGCGCGGCCGCGCCCACTGCTTGCTGGCACTGCGTGCTCCTGCCCCACTCCAACCGCAAGACCGCCTTCGCGCGCCGCAAGAGCGACCGGCGGCGCCACCCGCCACCCACCCCAGCCGGTGCGCGGTGCACCTAAGTCCGGTTTTGGTAGGGCGGCAGGTGGCACCCCCGCACACAAAGTGGACACGGCGAAGGAAACGCACCGTTTTTCAATGGGGGCAGTGTGGGCTCCTGCTGCCCCTCTCCGCGGAAAAAAACTCGGCGCGCCACCCACCTGCTGCTGGGGGAACCCTCACGCCCCCCTCCTCACCCGCCCAGCCCGCACACCCCCGCCACGCCCGCCCCGTCCAGGCCCCACTCGCCCGGCCGCGCGCACACCACCCCGCTGCCACGAGCCACCCGCCGCCCAGCCCGCGGGTCATGGGCAGTGGCCCGCGCCACGGCCGACGCCGCGGCGGACGCGGCGGCGGCGGCCGCCGCGACGCCAGGGTCCACCACCAGCGCGTCGCCGCCGCCGCCCGGGTCGCCGCCCGGCCCCGACGACTCCACGCCGAAGGACAGGCCGTACGTGTCGTGGGACGCGCCCAGGACGACGGCCTGCCCCGCGGTGACGGGCACCGGCGCCACCCATTGCAGCGCCTGCCCCCACGACGGGCGGCGGCCGGCGGCGTGCGCCGCGTGCGGCGAGGTGGACAGGCGCACGGCGCCGCCGCTCCCTCCGCCCGGTCCGCCGCCGCCGCCGCCGCCGCCCTCCCCCAAGCACAGGTCAAACCAAAACAGGACGGCCGTCACCGTGCCGTCGGCCAGGGCGGGCGCCGCCAGCGTCGCGGTCCCGGGCGTCAGCAAGTCTGCCGGGGCCGCGCCCGCAAAGTCCCAGCCAAACGCGCGGACGGGGCGCGTCAGCGGCCGCCACGGCAGGCCCAGGCCCGGGGCGCCGCCGCCGCCGCTCCCTGCCCCCAGCTCCACGGCTTCGTACTCGGCCCGCGCGCGGAAGGGGCGCGTGAACGCCCAGGTGAGGGGGGGCGAGGGCGGGCCCGGCAGCGCCGTGGGCGGCGGCGCGCTGACCTCGACCGCCTGCGCCCAGACGTCGGCCCGGCACGGGACGACGGCGCCGCCCGGCCGCACCAGGCCGCGGGCCTTGGCGGCCGCCACGATGTGCAAGGCGCCCTCGCCGATCAGCCCGGCGTCAAACACCTCAAAGACCAGGGCGTCGGCTGGGCGCGGGAGGGTGGGCGGCGACCCCGGCGGGCGGGTCGGGTCGGGCGGCGCTGAGGGCGCGCCGCCGCCCGCGCCGCCATCCCCGCCGGCCGTCGCGCGGCGGACGTCGCCCGCGACGACGGCGACGGTGCGGGCCCAGCCCGTGGCGGCGACCGTGCCCGCCGCGGCCGCCGCCAGCGCGGGGCAGGACTCCACGCACGTCACGCGCGCCGCGCCCGCCCGCGCGGCGAGCAGCCCCAGCAAGCCCGTGCCCGCGCCCGCGTCCAGGACGTGCGGCCGGTCGCCGCCGGGGCCGCGCAGGGTGTGCAGGACGCGCGTCAGGGCGGCGTCGTACGCCGCCGCCCGCCCGCCGTCCGCCACCATGTCCCAGTGCCAGCGCGGCAGCCAGGCGGGCGGGAAGGGGGAGGGGAGCGGGGGCGGGACGGGCGGCAGGGCTGGGCAGGCGGGCGCGCCGCCCGTGTCGCTGCTGCCGCCGCCGCCGCCCGCCGCGTCCGCCGCCGTCACGACCACGTGGTCCCGGTCCCACCGCACGCGCACGGACAGCGCCGCTTCTCCGGCAGGGCTGCGGGCCAGCGCCGCGCCGACGGGGCACGGCCCGCCGTGCGAGAGCCAGTGGAGGCCGAGGCCCAGGGAGGGCGCCGCGTGGGGGGCGGCGGCGGACGCGGCGGCGGCGTCGCCGCCTTCGTGCCCCACCGGCGACAGGGCGACGCCGGCGCCCAGGTCCAGCACCGACCAGGTGACCAGGGCGGCGGGCGCGCCGCCGCCGACCGCGACCGCGGCCGCAGGGTCGGGCGGGAGGGCGACGCGGACGGCGTGCGTGGCGTCACCCTCCCAGGCAGCGGCGGCGCCTCCGTCGCCGGCGCCGCCCGCGACGGCCAGGGCAGACGTGCCGGCGCAGGCGGCCGCCCCGCCCGCCCGCTCCACCGCCGCCCGGGCCCGGGCCGTGACGTCGACCTCCGCCAGGGTGAAGGGCGCCGACAGGGGGATGAGGCCGGGCGGCAGGGCGCCGACCCACCCGCCGCCACCACCACCGGCGCCGGCGTCCAGCCTGTCCGCCGCCCAGCCCCACCGAAAGGCGTCCAGGGCAGGTCCCACAGGCATGCCCGCCGGCGCGTGCGGGTCGGGCAGGGCGGGCGTGGGGCCGCCCCCGCCCGCCCACCGCCCGCCGCGCGCGTCGGCCACGACGGCCGCGCGCACGGTCACCCGGCCGGGCAGGGCGACGACGTCGGGGGACAGGAGCCCCCGCGCGGCGGCGGCGTCCAGGGCCGCCAGCGCACCCGCGCCCAGCGGCGTGTGGTCCCACAGGTCCGTCAGGACAAGGGACGCGGGCGCGGGGAGCGGCGTCGCGGCCGGGGACGCCTCGGCCGGCGGCCCGGGCGGCCGCAGGCCTGCAAAGCCCGCCGGTGCCAGGGCCGTCGTGGCGGTGGTGGCCGGCGTGCGTGAGCCGCCTTCCTCCAACCCGGCCGCCAGGAACCGGGTGGCCAGCGGGCCGGGCTCGGCCGCGACGACGGTGAGCAGCGGGGGGTGGGACGGCGCCGGGGCGCGAGCGCGCGCCGCGTGGCCCGCCACCGTCGCCGCCAGGACCAGCGCCGCCGGCCCGCCGCCCAAGCTCAGCGCCACGGCTGGGCCGGCAGTGCCGCCCGACACCAAGGCCTCCACCGCCGCGCCCACTCCCGCCGCCCAGCCACTCATGCGCCCGCCGTCGGCCGCCGCCGCCGCGGCGCGCCGCACGCCGGCCAGGTCGCCCGCCGCCGCAGCCAAACCCGCGACCGTGCCCACGTCTGGCAGGGTCGAGGCCGCCGCGGTCTGGTCGGTTGCAGGGGCGCAGGAAGACGCGCACGAAGCCTGCGCGCCCACCGCCGCGGCGCGGAGCAGCGCGCCCGCGCGCACCAGCCGGTCGCCCGGCACGCAGCCGGCCGGCCCGGCCCAGCCATACTCGGCCATGTCCCAGTCGGGGGCAGCGGCCGCGGACCGGAACTGGTGTGTCATGGCCGCGACGGTGGAGGCGGTGGCCGTCGAGCGCAGCGCGCGGGCCGCGGCGGAGGCGGTGAGAGCCGCGGCCGCGGCCGCGTCTGCAGCAGCAGCTGCGGCAGCACGCACGGCCGCGCCCGCCGCCCGCTCCACGGCTGGGTCGGCCTGGCCCTGCCGTGCAGCTAACCGGGCAGCCGTGCTGTACGACACGGCTGCGGCACCCCAGTCCCGGCCTGCCGCGGCCGCCGCGCCCGCGCGAAAGTGGGCTTTCGGCCAGGCCGGCGCGAGGTGGGCCGCGCGCGCCGCCGCCGCCGCGGCGCCGCGTACGTCGCCTGCCTTCAGCAACGCGGCCGCCTGGTTGGAGGGTATGGCTGGGTCGTGTGGGTCGCCGGCAGCCGCCGACAGGTAGTGGTCGGCCGCGGCTGGATGAGTGGGTGGGGTGGGGTGAGAGGGGAGAGGGGAGGGGGGTGGGGGAGGGAGAGGGCGGGGCGGCCGTAACCGACCCCCCTCTCCCTGCACGCTCCCACCGCATCACACCTCTGAACCGCCCCTCTTTAAACGCCGCATTCCCTTCGGCCCGGCACGCCACCACAGCCGCCGCGATGTCGTCCGGGTCGGCCAGGGCCAGGGCGGCGGCGGCGCAGGTGGGCGGGGAGGAAGGGTGGTGGATGGTCATTTTGAGAGAGATGGAGGAGGTGTGTGTGTTGCGTTTTTCTTCTCGTGTAGAGGGAGGTGTGTGCAGGGAACGGGCTGCCGTCGCTTGTTCTTTTGCCTTGCACTCCCCAGGTCCTCCTCCTCTCTCCCTCTCTCTCAACTCTCACTCTCACAGCCATGCGGCGCAATGACTCTCGCGTGGTCACCCCTCCCCTCCCTCTCACTTGGTCGGCGCCGGCTTGGTGTCCGCGGCGGCCGCGGCCGCCGTCGTCCCGGCGCCTCCTGCCGCAGGCGCCGGCGCCGCCGCGGCCGCCGCGCCAGCGCCCGCTTCGCTCTGGTACGACGGCGGCGCGACCAGGACGGGAGAGCCCAGGACGGGCCCGGGCGGCGTCGGGCTGTACCAGCCGTACTGCGCGGGCGAGGGCGTTGGGTACGCGCCGCCGCCGCCGCCGCCGCCGCCGCCGCCGCCGCCCGCGCCGCCGCCGCCGGCAGCGAAGCCCATTTGGTACGTCGCGGCCTGGGCGGCGGCTTGAGCCTGGGCGGCCCGCATGTCTTGCATGAGGCCTGATGAGGCCGTGTGGGTGTTCGGGAGGGAGGGAGGGAGGAGGGAGGCAGGGGGTGAGGGTGGGTGGGGTCCGGGCGCGCTGGCGGTCGAGGCGGGGAGCTGGCCGCGCGAGCGGGCATGCCACCGCCACACTGAACGCCGACGCTCGCGCCCCTCCCTCCACTCCAGCCCCCTGTCCATTGCGTGCACCACCAAACCAACGTACCGATCGTGCACATGGCGTGGATGACACCTGTGTCGCATGCATGGGTGGGGCGAAGAGGTGAGTGCAGGTGGATGGCACAACCTCGCGTGCCTGCTGATGCCTTTGCACACACACGCACGTTCCGACAGCCGCTGCGCGCCGTCGGAATCACAATAAACCGCCTCCACCCCCTAGCCAGGACATGTAACATGTCTGTGAGCTGGCGCCGGGAGGGAGGCGTGGCGCGCGTGCCCCGCCTCGCCGCATTCTTGGATGGTGGGATGGAGGCACCACACACGCCCGCGGCACCGACCCGGACACCCTTACCAGGAAACCAGCCGAGCATTGTGAACAGCACGTTGAACAGAATGGACGCCAGGTCACCGCCGGCCAGCGCCACGGCGACGGGCGGGAGGATGAAGCACCACAACAGCGCGAGGACTGTGATGCACGGGTCGGGCGAGGCCGGGGTCGCGACCAAGACGGACGTCGGACCGGGCCCTACCGCATACGTCGGCATGGGCGGGGGCGCCGTGTTGCCGTACGCGGCCGACGTGCCGTCCGGTTTGATGGCGGCGGCGGAGGCCATTGGCGTGTGTGTGTGTGTTTGTGGTGGTGGTGCGAGCCTGGACGTCGGCGGAGGCTGGAACGAAAAAAGGAGGAGTGGAGGGGGGGGGGGGGGGGGAGCGGGGCGGTGCGCAACAGCAGCAGACGAGAGAAAAGAAAGCGGCGGGCGCGGGGCCCACACTCACGAGCGGGGCCAGCCCCTCCTGACGCCCGCCATGCCGCCCAGCCCGGGCGGCCGCGAGGAGACAAGCCTGCCTCGCAGCCAGCTCCTGTCCATATGGTGAGTGAGGGGGTTTGCCCGTGGAGTCTCGTGGCGTGTGTTGTTGTCTCTCGTGGCCGCCACCCCATTTGCTTCGACCGCCGTGGCCCGACCACACCGCCTCGCCCCCGCGCTCTCACGCACACACTGCGCCCGGCCGCCTCGCCCACCCGAAACCCCAAAACAGGACCGCCCAGTTTGTCGAAGCCGTCCACACGACCATGCCCTACTCCGTCGCGGTCTACATGGTCCGCGACCTGCTCGCCCACGACGGCGGCGGCGGCGGCTCGACGGCGGCGGCCCTGGACGAGTCTGTCGTTGGATGGAAGACCGGCATCCTCGCCGCCGCCTTCTCCTTCGCCCAGTTCCTGACGTCGCTCGCCTGGGGCAAAGTCTCCGACTCCATCGGGCGCCGGCCCGTCGTGTGCGTGTCGGCCATCGCGTCGGGCAGCTCCGCCATTGCCTTCGGCCTCGCGCCGTCGTACGGCGCCGCCTGCCTGGCCAGGCTTTGGGGGGGCGCGCTCAACGCCACGTTCGGCGCGTTGAAGAGCATCATTGCGGAGGCGTGCGCGGCGCGCGGAGCGGGGCAGACCCGCCCCATGTCGCTGCTGGCGTTGGCCTGGGGCGCGGGCGTCATCGCGGGCCCGGCCCTGGGCGCGCTCGCGTCGCCGTGTGCGGCAGGCGAGCCGTCCGCCCTCGCCCGGGCGTGGCCGGCCGGGTGCGCGGCGTCGCCCTCGCCCGGCCTGTGGGTGCGCCACCCGTTCTTGCCGCCCTGCATCGTCGCGGCCGGGTGCTCCGCCGCCGCCCTGGCCGTCTCGCTGTTTGTGCTCGAAGAAACACTGCCGTCGGCGGTGGCGGCCCGCCAGCGCGCGGCGAGGGGCGCGGCGCTGGGCGACGCCCGCGCGTCGTCGTCCCTGGCGCGCGCGGTCGCGGCGCTGCGGGGGCGGCTGCTGGGCGGGCCGCGCGCGACGCTGTCGTCGCCGTACGTAGGCCCGGCGGCGGTGGGCGACCCCGACCCCGACGGCGGCGGGTCGCTGGAACTCTCCGCCCTGCGGCCCGAAGCCGGTGAGCGGGCGGCCCTGCTCCAGCCGGCGCGCCACTCGCCGCCGCGCAAGGCCGTCCCCGCGTCGGCTTTTGGGGGTGGAGGAGGAGGAGGAGGGGGCGCGGACGCCAAGGCGGGCGAGGGCGACGCGCGCGTGGCGACGGCGCCTCCCCACCCACCCGGCCCGTCGTCCACGCCCTGGTTCCGTTCGCGCCCCGTCCTGTTTGCCCTGGCCGGCTACGGATCCACGGCCGCGCTGTTCAATGTCGTGGACGAGCTGTTGCCGATCTTCGCGTCCGCGCCGCTGGAGCGCGGCGGCCTGGGCCTCAGCCCGTCCCAGCTGGCCGGCGCGCTCGGGGTCGGCGGCGTGGCCCTCATCCTCGTGGCCCAGTGGGGTTACCGGGCCGTGCACGCCCGCCTGGGCACGCTCGGCTGCGCGCGCGCCGGCCTGGGGGGCGCGGCCCCGCTCTGCCTCATCCTCCCCCTCCCGTCCCTGCTCACGCGCTCGCCGCCGGCGCTCCGCCTGGTCGCGCTGTCCGCCCTCCTGGCCGTCCGCTCCGTCGTCGCCAACCTTGCGTTCACGGCCGCCATGCTGTCCATCAACGTGGCCGCGCCACCGGGCACGGTGGGCGTCGTCAACGGCGCCGGCCAGACGCTCGCCTCATTCGTGCGTGCGGCCGGGCCCGCGGCGGGCGGCGGGCTGTGGGGCGCCGCCTCGCTCGTCCGCCCGGGCGGGCAGTTCATCCCATTTGCGCTCGTGGCGGCGGGCATGGCGGCCTCCGCCCGCATCTTCCGCCACGTCACGCCGCCGCCCGACGAGGTGGCCCGCTTCCACGCGGGCGGAGGAGGCGGGCGCATGGTGGCGGACGAAGAAGAGGGCGGCGCGGGTGGCGGCGGCCGCATTCCGGCCGTCTGGGCGCCCGCGGGTGGGATGGATGGAGGCGACGGCGACGGCGACGGCGACGACGACTCCCAGCTGGTCGGCCTGGTCGCCGCCGGCCCGCCCAGCCCGGCCCAGCCGTAGACCAACACACCATTCTTTCTTAGATCGATTCTGCCTGTAAACACAGCTACAACGACTCCCCTTTTCCGGAAGTTTGCTCACGCGTCCCGCACTCCACCACCACCACCCTCTCCTTGCAGCGCGCACCTGACGACCAGCGTCGGCGGGTCGGCCCGCCGAAAGGCCGGGTGCGCGCACAGGTCCGCGACCGCGACTATGAAAGTGTACCGGCACGTCGCGGGCTCGCGCACCGCCAGCAGCGCATCCCGCGGCCCCGTCGGCGGTGGCACGCCATCCAACGCGCTCCCGCCCCGCGCGGTGTGCCCTCCACTCCCGGTGCCGCCGTCCGCGCACACAAAGCGGACCTCCACCCCACGCGCCGCGCCCGTCAGGTCGCACGGCTGGCCGCCGCCGTACTCTTGCGAGAGGTACGCGACTTCCTCCTCTGGCAGCCCGCCCGGGTCCGACCGCGGCACGGGGTCGGCCGCCTCGCTCTCATTCCACCGGCCCAGCACAAACTCGGACACGACCGCGCCCGGCGCCCCGCCCGGGCCGTCGGCCTCCCGGTGGAACTGGCGCGCGTGCTTGCCCGCACAAAACTCGTACGTCCACCAGTCTTCCATGCGGTACAGGCAGGTGCCGTCCAGAGAGGAGACGAGGGCGGCCGGGGTTGGGCCGGCGGACGCGGCGCCCGGCCCGGCGTGTTGTTCGCCCGACTCGGGCGGGGGTGGCGGCGGGGGAATCACGCAGGTGTAGCGGACGCCGCCCGGCCCGGGGAGCGTCATCGTCCGTGCGCCCGGGTCGAGGCGGACGTCATCCAGCGCCCCGGCGGGCGCGTCGACGTCGACTTCGATGACGTAGCGCGGGCCGGCGGCTTCTTCCAAAAAGGCGGGCGGTTTGTCTGGGGGGGTGGAGACGGGAGGGGGGGTGGGGGGTGGCCGATCGGGTGAGCGCTCGTTTTCGTGATGGAAGGCGTGCGTCTTCCGTGCTGCCACCCGGTGCGTCGAGACCTGCACATCCGTCCACCTCAGGCGAGAGCCGCGGCAGCGGCCGGAATGGGCGGGCCACGCGCTGGAGCGCGGCGGAAAAGCCAATGCTTCGACTTTGCGCACTCACCGGTCAGCAGTTCCACCGTCGCGGCAGGAGAGCCGGGCGCCGGCAGGGGCAGGGGCGTTGAGCGCTGGGCGAGCAGGGCGAGGGCGGCGGCCGTGCCCAGGAGCGTGCGGGCTAGGCGCGGCATCGTGCGAGGGAGGAAGGCGGCGCGCGCGCACAAGCAGAGGTGTGGTGAAGTGAAAATGCATCGCCCCCGGGCTCGGCCTGCTTCGACAGCACTCGCGTCAACAACTTCTCCGACACGCAAAAGCCACGCCGCAGGGAGCCGCTCCGACACATTCAACCCCGCCCGAACCCTGCCACAGATCCGCAATCTCCCAATGCACGCGTCCGCCCTGGCCGCGCGCTGCCTCCCAGCGTGCAGGGCGGCCACGACGACGAGCCGCGCCCGGCCGGCGGCGGCTCCATGCCGCCGACCTTCAACGCCGCCTCGCCGCCTCCGCCCACCTTCCGCCACCAGTCCGGGCACGGCCGTGGACGCAGACGTGGCCAGTGAAGATGACGAAGAGGATTTGGAAGCCCAGCTCACCGCAGAAGAGCTGGAGATGGCTCGGGCCAGCGGCGGTGAGGTGAGCGACGCCGGCCCGACCACGACGGCCAGCCCGGCTAATGAAGAAGAAGAGTGGGATGAGGATGGCGGCGACGCCGAAGACGTGGAATACGAGGCCATGGACGACGAAGAGGCCTGGGCGGCTGCGGCGGCCGCGTCGTCGGATGACGGCTCGCCTTCGTCCCCGCCGGAGCTCGCGGACGCGGCCGACCCGGCCGACGCGGCCGCGCGCGACCTGGCCTTGGCCCTCGCGGCGGCCGCGTCCTCGACCAAGGCGGGCGACGTCACGGTCCTCCACGTCGCGCCGCTCGTCTACTGGACGTCGTATCTGGTGCTGGCGACGGTGTACTCGCGCCCGCAGTTGAGCGCGGTCCTGGCCAAGGCGGAAGCGGCGGCCGCGGCCCCGCCGCACAACCGGGACTTGTCAGGCTCGGCCAACCCCGGGCGGTCGTCGTGGGAGGCGCTCGACTTTGGGGACGTCGTCTTGCACGTCCTCACGCCCGCACAGAGGGAATTCTACGACATTGATGGCTTTTACGGTGCGGCGGCGGAGGTGCCGCTGCCAGAGGAGGGTGGGAGTGGCGGCGCGGGCGGCAAGAAAGAGTGGGCGCGGAGACTGTGACGACGGAAAAAAAAGGTGGAGCGGGGGGGGGACGGGTGTGTTTTTTTTTGTTGGCAGAAAAAAAAAGAAATGAAAACGCACACACTCTTTCGGACGTCTCTCTACACTCCTACCCGCCCACGAACAGGCGCTGGCGGCGCACGAGCTCGGCGCGGCACACAGGGCAGGTCGACAGGCGGCGGGCGCACCGGCGGCACAGCGCAGCGTGCCCACACGGCACGGCCACAACCTGGATGGGCCGGTCGACGCACACGGCACACACGCCGAGCATGGCTGGCGGCTCGTCTTTGGGCGCGGACGCGGCGGTTTCCACGTCTCCAGCGCCAGGTGCGGGCGGGCGGCCCTCTTGCCGGCCCTCTCCGCCCTCGTCGCCCGCGCCTCCGTCGTCGCCTTCGCTTTCCTCCACCACCGCTTCCAAGCCGCCACCGCCGCCACCGCCCTCCCCGCCGCCCTCGCTCTCCGTGTCGGCAGAGCCCACGCTCCCGGGCCCGCCCGCCAGGCGGACAAGTAAAGGCTCGTCCAAGTCAGCGCCGTCGCCCGCGTCGCTGGCCTCGCCCAGCATGAGCTCGCGGGCGGCGGACGCAATCCCCCGCCCGCACGCCGCGCCGGCCGTCAGCAACGCCACCGCGCCCGCGACGGCCAGGACGACTTCAAGCAGGTCAAGCAGGCCGCTGGAGCTGTCATCCGACCGCTTCGCACAGGCCGGCCCACTCCACCCGGGCTCGCACACGCACCCGCCGCGCAGGCAGGCGCCGCGCCCGGAACAGCCGTGCGCCGCGCAATCATGCGGCGGCGCCGCCGCCGGGCCGTCCAGGTCCACGCACGCCCGACAACAGGCTGCCGGCCCCGCCGGGACGGCCCAACCGCCCAGGGAGGTGCGCGACCCCGCAAAGCCGCGGATGGCCCGGCCGTCGGAGCCGTTGCCGCAGGAGACGGAGCCGCGTGGGGCGGGGAGACAGTCGCACGCCTGGGCGTCGATCACCGACCCGCCCGGCAGCAGGGCGGCGGGCGTGCAGCACAGGGGCGGACCCAGGGGGAACGATACGCCCGGGCCCAGCGCGGGGACCGGCGACGACGCGGTGAAGCCGGTGACGAACCCGCCCGTCCGGTCGTCGCAGGCCATGGCGGGCGCCGGGTCGTCGGCGCGCCCGCTGCCGTCGTCGGTCGCCTGGCGACAGTTGGCCGAGACGATGGCAGACGGCGCGGGGGGGCCGTCCCCGCCGCCGCCGCCCCCGTCCTCTGGCAAGCACACCCGGCAGCACACGGCCCGGGACAGCGGCACGACGCCTCCTCCGCCCGCCAGCCACTGCCCTTCCCTCTCCCAGCCGACGATGACGTCGCCCTCCCGCGGGCAGGCCAGGCCGCCGGAAGAGGAGGACGCGCCAGTGGCGGGTGCGGGGCCGCAGTCGCAGAGCGGGAGGCGGGTCAGGTGGGAGGACGGGTCGGTGGACGCGGCGTGGCCGAGGTGGGCGACGGGGTGGTGCGCTCGCGCGGCGGTGGTGGTGGTGGTGGTGTCGAGAGGTGCGGGCCCGGGCCGGGACGCGGTCGTCGTCCCGCCGGCCAGCAGCACCAGGCCAACAAGCAGAGAGACGTGGGACATCCTGGTTGACGGCATCCCCACCGGGCGCGCGGGTGCACCCGTGCGGGCGACCGGAAAAGGGCGACCGAGAGAAATTGATGGAGTGAAACAAAAACTCGCCGCGGCTCACTCCTCTCTCACGTCTCTTTCTCACTCGTCGGCACGCGTGCGGCAATCACACGGGCGCGCCCGCGCACAGCTGCACGCAGATGTCAGAGGACCCAGCCGCCCGCCGCGCCCGCCTGGCCGCCATGCGCGGCGAAGCTGCCGCGGCCGAAGGCGAAGCAGCGACGACGACGACCGACGCCGAACCCGTCCTGCGCTTCCGCAACTACGCCATCCCGGACGCGGCGGGCGTGGATGGCGTGCAGGTCGAAGCCGCGAAAGCGCCTGAGCTGGTGGTGGAGCCCGTGGCGCGGGAGGTCGTGCCGGAAGGCGCGCCGGACGAGGTGAGAATTGGGGGAGGGAGGCCTGGCTGCCACCGCCACCCTCTCCCCTCTCCAGGCCGCAGCGCAAACGCTCACGCCCACGCCCACGCCCACTCCCACTCCACAACAGGCCGTCCTCGCCGCCCTGGCCCCTAAGAAACCGCACGCTGACTTGGCCCGCGACTTGGCTCCCGCCATGGCCAAGCTTGAGAGGCGGACGCAGCGCGCCATCACCGCAATATTGAGGGAGCAGCACGAGGCGAAAGCGGCTGGAGGAGGGCCATGAGAGATAGAGAGCTTAGTGTGCGCGTCGTGCGCCTGGGCTGGGTGGCGGGCGTGTCGGAGGCAGGCGAGAGACTGTAGACATGACGACGCGGATGGATGGTGAGGTGGATGGGCGGAGGAGGTTTTTTCCTCTCACACACACTCTTTCCGCTCGCGTAGGAAAAAAGGACGCGCGGCGGGAACACGCGTACGCCAGCGCTTCCAGCCTCTGTGCAGCTCAGAACCTGGCACCTAGCAGAGCGCTCTCCCTTAGCGCGGCCTCGAGCTGAACGCGCGGCCGGCGAACAGCGCGAGACGCGCGAGAGCGATAGCATTGCCCCTGTTGCACGAAAACTCGCTCTCCTCCACACGCACACATGCTTGCCTTCCACGCCGCCCGCCGCCTGCGGGCTGGGGCGATCGTCCAGGTGAGTAGGAGAGAGGAGAGGAGGGTCAGGGTGGAAAGAGGAGGCGCGTGTGCGGCACGCGGTGTTTTGTCGTGCTCTCGCGCTCGGTCGTGCTCTCGCGCTCGGTCGACCTCTCCCGACCTTGGTGCCACCTCACCTCCCCCATCCAAACCGACGCGCTCGCTCCAGGCCCTGGACGCCCTACGCCCAGCCCACTCCTCCGCCGCGGCCGCCACTCGTGCCACGACCGTCACCTGGAACACCGCCGCGGCGGACGCCCTGGACGCGGCCCTGCTGCGGCCGTCCTCCTCAACCACGACCACTGCCGCTGCTTGGTCTGCGTCCGCGGACGCGGCCGCCGTCCCGCCGCCGCCGCCTCCACCGGAAGACGCGGGCCCGCCGAGCTCGAGTTCTTCATCGACGACGACCGCTACGTCGTCCACGCCGGCCGCGGCTGCCGCCGCCGACGACGACGATGAGGACGCGGCCGCCGCGGCCCTCACGCCGCGGGCCGTCGTCGAACACTTGGACCGCCACATCGTCGGGCAAGCCGCGGCCAAGCGGGCGGTGGCCAACGCGCTGCGCGCCCGGTGGCGCCGCCACCGGGTGCGCCCGGCGGCCATGCGCGAGGAAATCGTCCCGAAAAACATTCTGATGATTGGGCCCACGGGGACGGGCAAGACGGAGATCGCGCGGCGCCTGGCGAAGCTGTCCGGCGCGCCCTTCATCAAGGTGGAAGCCACGAAATACACTGAAGTCGGCTTCCATGGTCGGGACGTGGAAGACATCATCCGCGGCCTGTTGGACAACGCGATTTTGCTGGCAAAGGACAAGGCGCGCGCGCGCGCGCGCGCGGCCGTCGCGTCGGCGGTGGAAGACCGGCTCCTGGCCGCCCTGTGCGGCGAGGCCGCCGGCGCGGCGACGATCGAGTCCTTCCGGAGCCTGTACCGGTCCGGCGCGCTGGACGACCGCCGGGTCGTGCTGGACCTGCCGGTCGGGCTGGGCGGCGGCGGCGGCGGCGGCGGCGGGCGGGGGCCTGGGTCGGCCGGCCCGCCGGCCGGCCTGCTCCCGCTGGGCCCGGGCGGCGCGACCATCAACCTGGCCGACGCGCCCGGCGCGGCCGCCGCCATGGCGGAGGTCATCGCGCGCGTGGACCGCCTGGTCGGCGGCGGCGGCGGCGGCCGCGGCGGCGGCGGCCTCGGCGGCGGCGGGCCGTCGTCCGGCCGCACCGAGCGCCGCGAGCTGACGATCGGCGAAGCCCGCCCGCTCGTGGAGGAGATGGAGGCGGACCGCCTGGTCTCGCCCGAGGCGGTGGTGCGCGACGCCATCGCGTCCACCGAGGCCGACGGCATCGTCTTCATAGACGAGGTCGACAAGATCGTCGTCAACCAGGACCTGCGGTACGGCGCCGACGCGTCGTCCGAGGGCGTGCAGCGCGACCTCCTGCCCCTGATCGAAGGCAGCGTCGTCCAGACCAAGCACGGCAACGTGAAGACGGACCACATCCTGTTCATCGCGTCGGGCGCCTTCCACTCGTGTCGGCCGTCGGACATGCTGGCGGAGCTGCAGGGCCGCCTGCCCATCCGGGTCGAGCTCAAGGGCCTGGACGAGGCCGACTTTTACCGCATCCTGACCGAGCCGACGTGGTCGCTCCTGGAGCAGCAGCGCGCCCTGTTCGCGGCGGAAGGCGTGGACCTGGAGTTTGAGGACGGCGCGGTCCGCGCGGTCGCGCGCATCGCGGCCGAGGTCAACACCAACGTCGAAAACATCGGCGCTCGCCGCCTGCACACGGTGTTGGAGCGCGTCCTGGAGGAAGTGTCGTTCGACGCGCCGGAGACAGCAGCCGCGGCGGCGGGCTCCGGCGGCGGGGGTGGCGGTGGCGGCGTTGCGGCCGCGCCGCGCGCGCGTGTCGTCATCGACGCGGACATGGTCCGCTCCCGCCTGGCCGACCTGCTGGAGAAGCAAGACTTGAGCCGCTTTGTGTTGTAAGAGGTGGAGGGGGCGGGTAGGGGGGAGGGGAGGGCGCAGAGAGGGCGCGTGCGTGTGTGGGTGGTTGATTCTTTTGCCTTTGCGTCCGGTACTTTCTCAACACAACCCCTCCCCGTCGACCCGCCCCCTCCTACGCTCCATGAAACGCACACACACACACACCAAAAACGCGCTCCCTGCCTCACCCACCTCAAGCCGCTTTGGCGGCGGGCGGCCGCGGGCCCAGGTAGTGCGAGAAAAACTTGGCGAGCGCGCCCTCGTAGTCGTCCCCGTCGTCGGGCGTGATGAGGGTCGACACGACGCTCTCCCGGCCCGCGCAGTTTTCGTACCAGCGGATGAGCTTGGCGCACCGGGCGGGCAGCTCGAAGCCCGTCCGCGCCTTCAGCTCGAACAGGCGCAGGAAGAACGGGATGGCCGCCGCGTCGGCGATGGAGAAGTGCGCGCCGCAGTAGAACGGCCCCTGCGGGTCGGCGTGCTCTTCCAGCCAGTCGATGGCCGCCAGCAGCGCCGCTTTGTCGGCCTTGGCCGCTTCGGGCGCCTGCCCGCCACGCAACAGCCGGTAAAAAGGCGGGACGAACGCGTCATCGATGCGGCGGGCGGCCAGGCGGGCGTAGGCCCGCGTCGCCGGGTGGGGCGGCAACAGAGACGGCGCCGCCGGCGCCCAGTCTTCTAAAAACTCCAGCAGCACCAGACTTTCCGGCAGGACGTGCGTGATCGCGTCTTCGCGGTACAGCACAGTGGGCACCTTGCCCTCTGGGTTCAACGCCGTAAACCACGCCGGCTTCTTTTCCTTTTCGCGCGGGATGGCCCACTCGCCTTTCTCATTGCGGACGGCGGCTTCGACCGCGTTGAAAGGGATGCCCTTTTCGTGGAGGGCGATCATCACACGCTGGGCGTAGGGGCACACCCTGTTTGGTTTTGAGTGTTGAGCGAGTGGAGTGAGCGCGTGGTTTTTGATGGGGGTGGACGGATGATGGATGGGGAGCGGGTCGGTCGTGCGAGGCCGCGCTGGCCAGCGCTCGCTTTCCGTCGCTGGCGCACTGTAAAACCCGTCGCTTCCCCTCGCCATTAGCATCAGATGGGTGTGCAGAGATGTCTGCCGCCCGGGAGAGCAGGCGCACGCCCACTGCACGCCCGCACCAGCCCCACCGCGGGCCTGGATGTTTTTCGCATGCGGTCCGCACGCAAAAAAAGAACGCACCAGCTCGTCACGATGGTCAGCTTTTTGTCGGACAGGACAGGGCCCGCGTCAGCGGCGCCGGTCGCCGGCGCGGTGGCGCCGGCCGCGGAGTCGGCGGCGGACATGGGTGTTTGCGGGGAGGGGGAACGGGGAACGAATGGAAAGAGCAGAGTGGGCCTCTTCGCTCAACCTTCATGAAAAAAAAAACGCGTTGGGTTTTACACAGGGCGGCGCGGCGGCGAAGCAAGAGGCCCCGGCAAGAGCCGGGGCGTCGCCTCCCCTCACTGACGCACGCTCTATAAGCAGCAGCAAGGGGTGGAGGACGGGAAGGAAGAGAAAGAGTCTCTCCCACCACCTCCACCACCCCCAACCACCCGCCTCAAAACACACACACACACACTCCGGACGGGGCGACGGGGCGCCTCTTGCCACCGCGCACACGCGCCTCTCTCAGTTTTCTCTCTTCTCTCTCAACGTTTCTCTTTCTCTCTCTCTCTCAAAGTTTTTCATCCGTGTTGTTGATACACCAAACCGAAAGGGGGGGGACAAGTTCTCTCTCTCTTGAACAACTTTTGTAAAAAGGGGGTTTGTTTTTCTTCGAACGTATGCGGGCCTACTGCGCCCCGCCCGCCGCAAGCAGCCGGCCCGCACATACACCGCCCCTAGAATGGAGGGGACGGCAGACGGGATGGGGATTGCGCGGGCGGAGGGACTAAGAAGAAGATTAAAAAACGAATCGAAAAGGGGGGGACAGTTCTTTTTTTAAGGAAAACAAAGGCCGCGCGCGCGCCGCCCGCACCCGCACCCGCTCCCCGCAACGTAGGCGGGAGGGTTGAGTGTCCAGGCACACGACGCGGCGGACACACACACACAAACACACACACACACATACACAAAGTATAAAAACACAAGCAGGTCTCTCTCCATCCATCCAACGCGTCGGGTTGGGATTTTCGTTTGACCGTGCAGCGGGGCGGGCGGGGGACGGGCCGCCGCCGTCGCGCCGCCTCACATGTCCGCGCGCCCGCGGCCCCGGCTCAGCTCGTCGGCCTCCGCCGTGCCTCCTTCGCCGCCGGGCGGCGGGACGCCGTAGCCCATGTCCAGGTACTCGGCCCGCAGCTTACGGAACGCGGTCTGCGGCAGGTCGGCGCGGACCGACACCTCGCGGGCCAGCATGTCCGGCCGCAGCCCTTCCACCATGGCCTTGTCCTCGCCCAGGATGCGCAGCATGGCGGACCGGGCCCACCGGTCCCACAGGCCCCAGTTGAAGATGCCGGTGGGGTCGGAGCCGAGCTTGCGGACGAGGGCAAAGCGGTTGACGGTCACGCCCGGGCGGACGGGCACCGTGTTGACGAACGTGGTGAAGGACAGGCCGCCGCCCAGGGTGAAGGAGATGACGGACGTGGAGGGCAGGTTGGCGCTGTTGGGGGTGGGAGGTGTGTGGGAGGGTGTGGGAGGGGGAGGGAGGGTGTGAGCGGGAGGCGAGACGCGGGGGAGGACAGACACTGTTGGAAGGGAAGGAAAAAAAAACGCACCGGGCGGTGACGTGGACCTCTGGCACGACGGACCACGCCCACAGCGGGGAGACGGCCTTGTTGTGCAGGGAGAAGCGAGCCGTCACGCCGTACGCGTCCGGCTCCACGCGCATGCCCCGGATTTCGGGCTTGGACTGGTTGCCGAACGTGTCCGAGTGCAGGTAGTGAATCTGTGGGGAGGTGGGGGGTGGAGAGAGGGGGGAGGGGCGGGTTGGGAGCGGTGTCGAGGTGCATGGACAGAGGCGAGAAAAAAGGGGGCGGCCCGCCGCCACCCAACCCACACGCCTCAACTCACGTGCGCCATGTCGATGGCGTTCTCGAACACGCCCCAGTGGTCGCAGTTGAACTCGATTTCGCCGTACACGGCCTTCCAGGACGGGTCGGTCAGTTCGGGCACGTGCGGGATGGGCGGCCGCTCGTCGGCGGGCAGGGCGGGCGACCCGTAGAACAGCCACACGAAGCCGCCCTGTTCGGCGATGGGGTAGGTGTCGACCAGGGGCTTGGCCGGCCACTCGCCCGCGTGTTCGGCGGCGGGGACGGAGCGCAGGGTGCCCGACCCATCAAAAGCCCAGCCGTGGTATGGGCAGACGACGCAGTCGTGGCCGTCCACGCGCCCCACCCACCCCTGGTGCAGGGGCGCGCCGCGGTGCGGGCACACGTCGTGCAACGCCCGCACCGCGCCACTCGAGTCCCGGAACAGCGTCAGCTTCTCGCCCAGCAGCTCCACGCCGACGGGCTTGCCGGCGGGCACGGACTCGGACAGCGCGGCGGCGTACCAAAAGTTTTTTAAGTACGCCTTGCGCCCGGCCAGCTCCTTGGACCGGGCCGCCAGGGTCGGCGGCAAGGAGGCAGGGTCCAGCTCGCCCGGGCGCAGGCCCCGGCGCGCGCGGCGGGAGGCGAGGTCGTCGACGGTGGGCGCCCCGGCGCCGGGCGGCCGGGCTTTGGCGCCCGGGCGGGCCGGGCCGGGGGCGAGGCGGGGGAGGGCGACGCCGCCGGACAGGGTGGGCGGCAGGTCCGTCGTGGAGGAGCCACCGGACACGGTCGGCGGCGGGGCCGTCAGCGTGGCGGTCGCGGCCGCGGAGGAGGAAGGGGCGGCCCCCGGGGCGGCGGCGGCAGTCCCTCCACCCTCCGCCTCAACAAAGCCCGTCAGCCGCAGAGCGGGCGGTGGCGCGACGGCCGGTTTGCCGCCCACCAGGCGGGCCAGGCCGTCCAAGCGGGCGGGTGCGATTTTTTTGGCCAGGGTGACCTGGGCGTCGACCTCGCGAGCCTGGCGCGTTTGTGATGGGGGGGGAGGCCGGGTGGTGAGGGAGGGCGGACAAAAAGCGGCGTCGTGCGGGCGCGCGCGCGTGCGCGGCAGCCGGCTGACCTCAGCCTGCGACGGGGCCTCTTGCGCGCCGGGCTCGAAAAAAAAACAGGCGCGGACTGCATCGGAGCAGCTTGGCGCCAACGCCTTCCACAGCCGGCGGAGCCGCCCGCTGATGGCGCAGCGGCCACCAATGATGACCTGGCATCCTGGCCGGCCCAGCGCGCGACAATGCACTGTGGCGGAGCGCGGTTTGGTGGCCGGCGCCACCGCCGCCCCATCTTGTCTGTCCGCTCTCGCGCGCGCACTCGACACCGAAACGAAAAAAAAGCAAAAAAAAACATCGACACGCACCGCGGCCTTGAGATCGTGAGGGTGACGTTTTAGGACCGTAGAGATGGCGATGGCATCCAAGACGTAAAAGATGGCCCAGATGCCGCTGTCATTTTGGGGGGGTTGGGGGCGGCGGTGAGGGGTGTTGAGAGATGGCCCCCGGCATGCGCTGGTGTCTCCGACGTCGGGGCTGCGAAAAGAAAAACCGACTCACATTGCGACGGCGTGGTCACCCAAGTAGGCCGGCTTCAGGCCAGAGGTCCACAGACTGGCCAGGGTGTCCCGCAGGGGGGCAGAAGACTCCGCGAGGGCCCCCATGAACTGTTTTTTTTTGGGGGGGGGGGAGGGGAGCGCGTGAGCGCAGGGACACACCAGCGGGGGCACAGCGAGTGCTTCGACGGCGCGCGGCGGCCGGAAAAGGCCTACCCTCGGCTATAACCCACGCCCAGGGCGTGGTGCGGATCACGATGCACGCGCACGCATTGAGTACGGGGGGTTGAGACCCCAGGGTCGAGCTGGGCGGGGCGGCATGGTGCGAGGTTTGTGCGCGCCAATGCCCTCGACGACGCGTCGGGTTTTTTTGTTTTCGCGCACCTTGCCCGCGACGTGGACGGCCTCAAACAGCGCGCCCGCGCTGACGCCCAGCAGGAAGGAGCGCAGGAGTGGGACGAGGTAAAAGTCGCCCGTGGACTCGTCGGCCGCGGCGGCGGCGACGGCGGCGGTCGCGACGGCGGGTTGCGGCTGCGTCGGCGCCTGGTCGGCGCCCGGCGGCACGGCCGCCCGGACCACCGTCCGCGGCGGTAAAGCCGGGCGTGGCGCCCGGTTGGGCCGGGCGATGGCGGTGATGGTGAGGGACGGCGCGCCGACGCGGCGGCCGGCGGCGGGCCGGCGCAGGGTGAGGGGCGGCATGGTCGGATGGATGGGGGAGGGGTCGGTTTCGAGCGAAAAAGCTGAGTGAGCAGCGGGAGAGAGGCGGCGGGAGAGGCGACGGGGCGCGCGGCGGCGCTCCACACCACCACTCTCTCTTCTTAACCGCCCCTCTCTCCCCCATCCACGCCACGAAGCACCCCCACGCCACGCGCGCCCACCCTTCCCCCTTGTCACGCGCCCCGTCCCCGTCTCGGGCACCCAGCGCGAGCATGCCTCCGTCTCCACCGGCCCCGCCCACGGCGGTGGCGGCGGCCGCACCTGTGCACGCCCGCCCCCTCCCCTCTCACCACCCGCGCCTCCCGGCGCCCACGGCCTCCTTGCTCGCCCGGGTGGCCGTCAGCCTGGAAGCAGCTGCAGGCGCCTTGCTGGCGACCGGGCATGGCGGGCGGGACGGCCCCGCGTGCGGTGGCGGTGGGCGTGCACCGAACGGCGGCGCGGCTCCACCGCACGAGGGGGCGACCAGCGTCACGGCCGACGCCCGCACAGCTGCTGGGCCACCGGCATCCACGCCCCGGTCGCATGCGACGGACGCCACAGCTGGCGCGGCCGCCGCCTGGGCAGACGACGGCGACGGCGACGGCGACGGCGACGCAGCCTCCGCCGCTGCTGCTGCGGCCGTGGCCGCGTCCTTCGACGCCGCCGCCACGGCCGCGGCCAGCCCGCGCGCCGCCGCTTTAGCGGCCGTGACTGATGCATTGGCTGAGGCGCGGGTTGGGGGTGGGAGCGGGCGTGCGCCGGTCTCCACCACTCCCCCCGTCCAGGCGGCGGGCGCGCCACGCCGCCACCGCCGCGGCCGCGGCGTGCGCGTCATTCCTCGCCGTCACCGCCTGGCCTCACAACTCGTCAACTTGGAAGCCAAATTGGCCCTGGACGGGGCGCGGCGGGCGGTGGAGTTGGCGGCGGAGTTGCGGGCGGTGGGGCGGTCATAGCGTCGGACCCTTAGGGGGCCCTCCAGCGACCAAGTGGTCGCTGGCCCAGCCGCCATCCCGACCACTGTGCTTCTTTTCTCTGAGCAACGCATTCCCTCGCAAAGAAAAGAACGGCCGCCCCTGTGACGAGGGACTACACCATGTCGGCCCCACCGGTGCGGCTGTGCATCTTTGACCTGGACGGCCTGCTGCTCAACGTGGAGTCGATAGTGACGGCCGCGGCGTCTGCCGTGCTCGCGCGCCTCGACCCGCCGGCGTCGCTCACGCCGGCCGCGCTCGCCGCGTCGCGCGGCCGCCGCCCCCTGGACGCCTGGGCCCAGACCGCCGCCGTCCTGGGCTTGGACCCATCCACCGCCCCCGCCCTCCTGTCCGCGTCGGAAGCCCTGCTGCGCGACCGCTGGCACACCTGCCCGCCCATGCCCGGCGCGCTGAGGCTGGTGGCCCACCTGCGGGCGGCCGGCGTCGCGTGCGCGTTGGCGACGTCGACGCCCCGCGCCACGTACGCCGCCAAGACGGGCCCGGGCTCGGCCGCGCCGGCGCTGGGCCCCCACGCCTGGGACGCTGTCATCTGCGGCGACGACCCGGCCGTCAAAAAAGGAAAGCCCGCGCCCGACGCGTTCCTGGCCGCCGCCGCCGCCGCGGGCGGCGTGCCTCCGTCCGCCTGCCTGGTCCTGGAAGACGCGCCCGCGGGAGCAGAGGCTGCCGTCGCGGCGGGCATGCGGTGCGTGGTCGTGCCGTCGTTGACGGATGCGGATGGTGCGGCGTCGGCCTTCCCCGCCGCGCGGGGCGTCGGCGCGCCCGCCGGCGTCACCGAGTCCCTGCCCTCCCTTTTTGCGTTCGACCCGTCGCGGTACGGCCTGCCGCCCTTCACGGACGCGCTGCCCGTCGGCCCGCACGCGGGCTGCATCACGTCCGCCATTCCGTTTTGGCCCGGGCCCGACGCGTTCCGCCTGCGCGGGCGGGTGGTGCACGGCTTTGGGCGCGGCTCCAAGCAGCTCGGCATCCCCACGGCCAACCTGCCGCCCGGCTCGCTGGCGGGGCTGGCGGACGCCGTGACGGGCATTTACGCCTGCTGGGCCGTGCTGGGCGACGGGTGCGACAGGGGGGCGGGCGTCGCGTGGCCGGCCGTCGCGTCCATCGGCTTCAACCCGCAGTTTGTGCACGAGGTCGGCGGCACGCCCCAGCGCACGGCCGAGCCGTGGATCCTCGCGCCGCCCGGCGCGCTGCCCGACCAGTTTTACGGGGCGGACCTGCGGCTGCTCGTCGTGTCTTACCTGCGGCCGGAAGCCAGGTTCGAGGGGCTGGACGCCCTGGTCGCGCAAATCCACGCCGACGCGGCCGCGGCGCGGGTTGTGTTGGCCAGTGCCGCGCTCGTAGGCGCGGCGGACGACGAGTTTTTGCGCTGAGGGCGTGTCAGAAAAGAAGACAGCAAAACAACAGAACAGTCTCTCTCCTCTCTCTCTCTCTCTCTGTCTCCCTCCGTCCATTCCCGCCCCATCCCCATCCCAACCTCCCCATTCACAGCGCGGCCGGCCTGAGTTTCGAGTTCCCGTACCCGCGCGGGTGGTCGTCCTTCCAGTCGTCCATGCGGCGGGCCGCGTCCAGGCCCGGCCCACCATCAGCTTCCAGGCCTTCGTCGTCGGAACCCGCGGCGGCACGGGCGGCCGACCGCGCAGCGTCCGCCCGCCTTTCAGCGGCGGACCTTTCCTGCGCGGCGGCGACCTCTTCCTCCGCCAGGGCCGCCAACGTTTTGGTCGGCGGCAGGTGGGAGGGGCGAAACACTTCCGCGGCCAAGCGGGCCCGGTCGGCGTGCGCGGACGCGACGGCGGACAGCGCGGGCGACGCGGAGGACTGGGCGAGCGACGCGGGCGCGTAGTTGGGGCGCAGGTCGGACGCCGCGCGACCCGCGCCACGGCCGGCCAGGCCGTCCGCCGCCGCGCGCAGGGCGGCCACGATGTCGGGCGGCGGGCCGCCTTCAACGCCGTTGGCCCTCTGGGCGGCGGCGGCCGCCCGCTCGGCGGGCGACAAAGCGGCGGCGGCGCGGAGGAGGGCGAGCTCGGCCGCCGCGCCAGCCACCGCGTCGGCCGCGTCCAGGGCCGCGAGCTGGAGCTCCACGACAGCCGCCGCGTGCGCGGACGCGCCGTCGTCGCCGTTGTCCTTCAGCTGGGCTTGCAGCTCGGCCGCTTTGGACGCCAGGGCTTTGCGGGCTTTGAACGCCGCGACTTTGGCGGCGCGCGTGGCCGCGGGGTCCGGGCCCCGGCGGGCCGCGGCGGCGCTTGGTGGACCGCCGTTGTCGTCGTCGTCGCTCCCGCCGCCGCCGCCACCGTTGACCATCAACCCGTGCCTGGCTTCGGGCGGCAGCACGCCCAGTAGGCGCAGCCCGGACAGGAAGCGGCGGTGTTCGGCGGCGGCGGACGCCAGAGCGGCGGCCCGGGCGGCGGGGTCGACCGACGGCCCGGCCGGCTGGTTTCGTCCTCCGCTGCGCTCCTGCCGCACGACCCCGGCAGCGGCCGCCCGGGCCGCCAGCAGGTCGCCCGCCCATGCCGGGAGTAAGGCAAAGCGTAAATCACCCGCTGGTATGTCGTCGGCGCCCTCGCCCGACCCGGGCGCGGGCAAGACGCCGGCCGCGTCGGCGGCCGCTTCCGTCGCGCGGACCAGGTCGAGCGCGCGCTGCAGGGGCAGTGGGTGTGGAGTGGCGTTGGGTTTGAGAGAGTGCCGTGCGTTTCGTGTGTGTGCTTGCCTCCCTCCTGCCCGCTCTCCCTCACGCACGCACCTGGTACTGGTCGTCTTCATCTCCAGCCGCACCCGCCGTGGGCCGGTCGTTTTTGGCGACCGCGACCGCCGCTTCGGCCTTGGCCAGCAGCGCGGAGAGCGGCAGGTCCTGTGGCGTGTTTCAAGACGGTGGCGGCGGGAATGAGTTGCTTGTCTTCTGATGGATGACGCACTGGGCGGAGGGCATGGCGGCGGTGCCAGCCAGGTAGATGGTGGTGGGTGACAGTGGGACGGAGGCCCCGGGCGGCCCGCATCACAGAAAAACGCATGCGATGCTTGACGCGCTGGCCAGCGGCGCGGGGCGAAAAAGGAGACCGGGGCGGGTTGCCCGCGCGACGCACCAGCTCCTCCGGTGTCAGCATGGCGCAGGGCTACGTAGGAAGCTCGTGTTGCGGCGCGTGGGCTCAGCTGAGAACCGCGGCGCGACAAAAAAGAAAATGAGACAGTGAAACAAGCAGGAAGACTCTCGACTAACACAGAACACCAAAAAAACGCTCGCCTCCATCACCTCCACCTCCACCTCCGTGCCTCACAGCGGCAGCGCGGCCTCCAGCGCGCCCACATCCCCACGGTCCGCCGCGTCCAACAGGTCCCCGCGCCCCGCGCACGCCAGCGAGGTGCGCAAATACCCCCACACGGGCGAGGACGGCGGCGGGCGGGCCAGGGCCAGGGACCGGACGTAGAAGCGCGCGGACGCGTCGTAGTCGCCCAGGTTGGCTTGGGCGATGCCCATGTTCGTCCAGGCGCGGACGTAGCCGGGCTTGGCGGCGAGGGCCCGCCTGTAGGCGGCGGCGGCGTCGGCGGGCGAGCCCGCGTTGGCCAGGGTGGCGCCCAACTTGTTCCACAGGGAATAGTCGTCCGGGCGGGACGCGAGCGCGGCCCGGAAGGCGGCGGCCGCGCCGCCGTAATCCCGGGCCAGCGACCGCAGCACGCCCAGCGCCGCCGCCGCGTCGGCGTCGGACGGCGACGCGGCGACGGCGGCGTCAAAGCCTGCCGTCGCGGCGGCGAGGGCGGCGTCGGGCGGCAGGGCGGCGAAGGCGGCCGGCGGGGGCAGGCCGCCCGCCGCGGCCGGGTGCGCCGCGCGCAGCCAGGCGGTCAGGTGGGTCAGCGCCGCCGCCCGGTCCAGCTCGTTGGTGTGCGACACGCCCAGGGAGAGGAGGACGGCCGGGTCGCCGGGGCGGGCGGCCGCCGCGCGGGCCAGGGCCGCGATGGCCTGGCGGTCGTCGTCGTTCTCCGCGTGCGCGGTGCCCAGCAGCACCCAGGCGGCCGCGTCGGACGGGTCCGCGGCCACGGCCGCCTCCAGGGCCAGGACCGCCTCCGCCAGCACGCCCGCCCGGAAGAGGTCGCGGCCCTTGGACAGCGGGTCCGGGTGGTCGGCGAACGGGTTGGGCCCCGGCGCGAAGGCGTAGGGCGGGGCGTCCGCCACCGCCGGCGCCGGCGGGGCGCCGGCGTGCTGTGCCTGTTCAAACTCTGCCGCCCACGCGGCCGGCGCGGCCGCGCCGCCCACGCCCGCCGCGAACTCGTCCGCCCAGTCCGCGCCTGGGGGCGCGACCGAGGTGGCGCCCACCCAGGGCGCTGGACGCGGCCCCGCAAACTCGTCCGCCCAGGCGGCGGACGGCGGCGGCGGCGGGCGGGCGGGGCAGGCCGCCGGCGCAGCAAACTCGCCCGCCCAGGCCGCGGCGCTCGCGCCGACCTCCCGCGCTTCGTTGCCCTGCAGCACGACCTCGCCGTTGCTCATCTTGGACAGGAAGCGCAGGAATGACGAGGCCTGGACCTTGGGGTTGGGGTCGGACGCCAGCGCGTCCCGCAGGGCGCGCGTGTCGGCCAGCGGGTCGGCGGGGGGCGGCGCGCGCGCGTCGGCCGCGCGCGCGGCGTCGGCCGCCGTGTCGGCCGCGAACTCGCCCGCCCAGGCCGAGCCGGGCGGCCTGGACGCCGCCTGAAACTCGGATGCCCACGCATCGAACGCGGCCGTGCCCGGCGGGGGTGGCAGCGCGCCGGGCGGGAGCGGGCCGCGGCCGGCAGCAAACTCAGAGGCCCAGGCCCCCGCGGCCGCGCCGCCGCGCGCGGCCGCTGCCGCCGCCGCCGCCGCCGCCGCCGCGTCGGGTGCGACCGACCCGCCCGCAAGCTTCGCGGCACGCTGTGTCCACACCGCTTCAAAGACGCCGGGCGGGGCCATGACCTCATGCATCGGCGGCGGGAGCGTGGACGCGTCGACGCCCGCGGACGCAAGCAGGGCGCGCACAGCCGCGTCGGCGGCGGCCGCCGCCGCCGGCCCGGCCGCGCCCGCCTGGCCGTACATTTGCCGGGCCACGACCGTCGCCCGGTCGCGCAGGCGGCAGGCGTCGGGCAGGGGCAAGGGCGGCGCGCCGGCCGGCATGCCGGCCTGCGGGAGGCCGCCGCCCGCCGACCGGGCGGCGTCCAGAAACGCGCGGACGTGCGGGGCGTACCGGGCCGCGGCCGCCGCGCCCGCCGCCGCGGCGCCCGGGTCCAGGGGCGGCGGGCGGGGTGCGGCCGCGGCCAGGGCGGCCTGCGCGGCAAAGGCCGCCTCGAAGTCCGGCCGGCCGGGCGGCGGGCGGCCCGGCCGGTGTTGCCCCGCCAAAAACTCGTCCACCGCGCCCACAAACCCGCCGCCAGGCGGTGCGGCGCCGGGGACGGGGAGGGGTACGCCGCCTGTGGCGGCGGCGGCGGCGGCGGCGGCGGACCCGGGCGGTGGGGCGGTGGCCAGGCCGGGCGGCGGCGGGCCGCCAAAGCCCGGGAGCTGGGAGAGAGAGGGGAGAGAGAGAGGGACGGGGTTGGGAGGGGTGTGGGCGAGCGCCAGCAGGGCAATGGGGCCGGCTACACAGGAGCGGCGCGCGGCGCCGCCCTCGCGCCTCCACCCGCCGCCAGCCTGCCCAGGCACGGCCAGGCGCTCTGGCCTCCTGGCGAACCGCAGAAGACCCCAAACCCCCACTCCACGCACCTCTTGCAGGCGGCCGTGCGCTTTGGTCGGGCGGCCGAGCAGCGCATCGGCCAGGCCGCCCAGGGCATTGGAGGGCCCGGCGCCGCCGCCGTCGGGCGCGCACGAATCGGAGCCGGTAACCAGGCCGCGGAGGGCCATGGCTGGCGTGCGGCGTGCGGCGTGGGTGCTGCGCACGCCCCCCCGTCAGACGCCTGTGTTTTTTTTTCCACTGAGCTCGCAGGCCGACCTCAACCCACACCCTCGCCCAAAAAAAAACGCGCGCGTTACATTTTCTTTCACGGTGCTTTCGCACTCTTATTTACACGGTTGCTTGCTCGCTCGCTCGCTCTTCCTCTCTCAAAAACGCGAGCCGCGCGCGGCTTCCAGGAAAAAAAGACACCCCCCCCCCTCACGGCTTGGCCGTGGTCAGGTTGCCGCAGCCTGGGCTGGGCACGCCGTCGTTGACGCCCAGGCAGAACTGGACGGTCGCGTACCCCGTGTCGGGCGGCAGGGACCCGACGTCCAAGGCCGAGAACAGCCACTCCGTCGCCTGGCCGGCGAACAGGCCGCCCACGCCCGCGGCCGTGTAGCCGTTGCCCGTGAACAGCGTGTTCATGTTGCCCTGGCACCCGAACGACAGGAAGTAGCGGAAGTAGGCGGCCTGCTGGGCGACGTCGGCCGTGGACGCGAGCAAGGCCTTGAGGTCGGTGGCCATGGCGACGGACGCGGTCATGTTGCGCGAGCAGTTGGACCGGTAGTCGCCGTTGGCATTGAAGTAACACCAGTTCTTCTGGGTGCAGAACGCGGCGTACGCCGCGTTCCAGTAGGCGTTGCAGAAGGCGAGGGCCGTCGCGTCGATGGCCGTCGGCGGCACCAGCACCATCTGCGTCGTGTTGAACGGCGCGACGTTCGGCGGCGCGCACGTCTCGGCGTCCACCCGCACGCCCGGCACGACCAGGCGGGGGGACGCAGCGCTCGGGTACAGCAGGGGCGCGTGGTACGAGCACTGCGCCGGGCAGCCGCTGACCTCCCGGAACGTGTGGCGCTCCAGGTACGCGATGACCGACTCCGGGATGACCAGGCCCTCGTCCGCGTAGATGTACTCGTACAGCGCCTTCAGGTCCGCCCACGTCGGCGCGATGCCGGCCACGTCCGTGTTCATGCCCGGCACGGCCAGGGGCGCGACCGCCATCTGGGCGCGCACGGCGGCGCGCGAGACGATGACGAGCGTGTAGACCTCGTCGATCGCCCAGTCGGCGGCGGAGTAGCCGACGCCGGAGATCAGGTTCTGGCCGTTGGGGTAGGTGAACAGGCCGGAAAAGTTGGCGGACGAGTAGCTCTGTACGGCAAAGCCGGCCTTGTCTGACGGCATGTTCAGGCCGACGGTCGGTGGGCGGGAGATGACGGCGTACTTTTGCAGGCCGTCCGAGCCCGTCCAGAAGCCTGCGAGGAGTGAAGGGGTTGCGTGTTTAGGTTTTGGACGGACACGGCCCACCACCGCCGCCGCCACCACCGCCACCGCCACCGCACCACCACCACGCACCGACGGGCCGCTGCGTCTGGTCCAGCGCCCTCTCCAGGCTCGTGGCCGGGACCGGGTGCGACCCGATGCGGCCGTACAGGTCAGAGTCGACGCACCGCAGCTCGCCGGCCAGGAAGGCTTGCGCGTACTCGGCGGGCGTCTTGACGCAGTCGTACTCGTGGACGCGCGCGCGGAGCAGGGCCTTGGCCGTGCCCGGGTTGTCCAGGGCCGTCCTGACCTTGGCCTTGAGCGCGGCCGCCTTCTGCTCCAGCGCCGCGACGGCCGCCGCCTTCGGGTCGTCGGCCTTGATGATGCCCTCCAGGCGGTGCGCCGCGTTCTGGGCGGCGGCCTTGGCGTCCTGCAGGGCGTCAACCTGGGGGGAGGGTGGGTGGGGGGGTGGGGGGTGGGAATGGTGGGGATGGAAGGCACCCAAGGCCGCCCACGGCCGGCCGCGCGCTCGCTCCTGCATCTCCCACCGCCTCAGCCACACAACACACGCACACACGCACACACCTTCATGTCGGCCAGCTGGTACGTGGACTTGGTCACCAACGCGCCCTGGTTGCGCCCCGCCCCGCCCCTCTCTGACATGGAGCCAGAGAAACACGCCCTTTTCATAGGTGGGAGTCGGCGGCGGCGACGGCGGCGGCGCTCCTCGAGAGGCAGGCTGTCGGCCCCTCCCAGAAAACCGCGGTTGTACAGCGCGCTGTTTTTTTCTGGCGCGGGCGTCCCCGCTTCCCGCACTGGTAACAACGCACCCCGGCCAGGACTAGGAGAGCGAGAGCAGACGCTTTCATGGTGTGAGGGTGGGTGGGTGCCACGCGCTGTGTCCTGCCCTTAAATTTTCGAGGAGAGAGAGAGAAAGAAGCAATGCGAGGGGCTCAAAATGAAAACCTGCCAAACCACCTTTCCTGAAACAGGTGAGAAAACACACACGCGCGCGCGCACACGCGCACACACCTCACACATCTCACACACAGCCTGAAGCCATGGCCCGTCAGGTGCGCGGAGGGGGCGGGCGGTGTGCAGATTGTGGGCGGGGCGCGGCCACGCCGGCGTAAAAATGCCTGAGTCAGCCAAGAAAAAGTTTTTCTTAGCACGTTGCAGCGCAACGCGCCCCACACACGCAACGCGCAACGCACACACACACGCACACACCACCCCACAAACACTACCGCACACCCCACCCGGCCCCTCCGGCGGCCTCCCGGGAAGCCGTGCCACGCCAGCCGCACGGCGGAAGGGAAGGAGGGCGTAAGGAAGGCGGGCTCACATGCCTGCTCTTTTTTTTTTTGATGCCGCCTGAGCGCGCCATCATGCCGGGCGGCGCGGCATGCGCCCCCCCGCCATTTCACATGGGCCCCTCCTCACCTCCTCACACGCGCGCGCGCGCGCCCGCACGCACACCCACCACGCTCTCCCAGCTCGCCCTGCTCGCCCTGCTGGCCGCCGCCGTGGCCGCGGCCCTGCCGCCGTTGGCCGCCGCCGCCGCCGAGGAAGCCGCGGCAAAGGGCCTGGGCGGGGAAGTCAAGGACAAGGTCGAGTCGCTGCTGTGCGTTGTGCCTCGCTTTTTTGTTTCAGGGCGGAGGCGGCGCACCTTGGAACGCCAGGCCGGTGGCACGCGTCCATGCCCTCCCTCTCTCTCCTCCTCACGCGGGCACGCACACCCCTCCACCACCACCACCACCACCACCACCACCACCACCACCACCACCACCACCACCACCACCACCCCAGCGGCGACGCTTTGTCCGCAAAAGACGCGGCCGTCGACGAGGTGAAGGCCAGGGCGTCCAAGCTGTGGTCCAAGGTCGAGGCCGGCTACCCCTTCGACCTGTACCCGGACTGCGTGCGCACGGCCGCCGAGTGGAAGGCGGCCTGGGACGCGGGCACGTTCCCGCCCTGCGTCGCGCCGTGGCTCTACTTCCGCGCGCCCGACTCGGCCGCGGACGTGGCCGACCCGAGCGCCGCGGGCACGTACGTCAAGGGCCCGGCCGTCTCCCTGGCCTTTGCCGCGCCCGGGACGGGGACGCTGGCCGTGCTGGCGGCGCGGGCGCGGTGCGTCAGGGACGGGTGCTCGCCCCGTGCCCTGCTGGAAGCCATCCTGGACGTCTTCCAGATCGACCCGTCGTCCTACCCGGCCGACGCGCGCATCCCCCTGAAGGTCTTCGGCAGCGACGCGTCCATCTGGCTGGGCACCAACAAGGGCGTGTCCGCCTTCCCGCCCACCTGGCCGGCCGCCTTTGACGCGGTGCGCCGCGACTTCGACCTGGACCCCCGCCTGCTGGGCGACGGCCCGCTGCGCGAGCTGGTCACCGCGTACGCGTACAGCCCGACGACGCTGGCCGCGTACCAGGCCGTGACCGGGTGCACGACCACCCAGCCGGACTGCAGCAACCGGACGGCGGACGCCAACCCGACGTGCCAGGCGTACGCGGCCGCCCTGGGCGCGTTCTGCAAGCCCGGCGGCTCCCAAAACTACGACACCGCCTCGTGCGTGGACGCCCTGAAGCGCCAGCCGACGGACGCGGCCGGCGCGGTCTCGGCCGTCACCGCCCGCGCTTTTTACGCGGCGTGCCTGGACATGTACTTCCTGTTCACGGCCAACGGCTTCGTGTACGCCGGGTCGGACGCGGACCCGACGGGCCTGGCCAGCCGGGAATTCCTGGTGACGGGCGACGCGAAGCTGGCACAGACGGGCGGGTACGCGGTCATCTGGCTGGGGGGCGCGTGAAGTGCACGGCTGGGTTGGTGGGGACGTGCAAAATAAGGTGGAAAAAAAAACCTTACCAGGGGTGGTGGCTTTTTCACACACACACACCCTTTTTTGTCTGACGGGCGGGCGGCGCCCTCCACCCCGCCCCGGCCACACCAGCACACCATGCCGCCACCGCCTCCCCCAATGCGGGGCCGCCACCCGTTCACGGCCCCCGTCCTCCGCACCTTCACGCTGGCGGGCGAGCACGGCACGCCCCGCCGGTTCTGGCTGGAGCTCGGCCTGCTCGCCGGGCTGGCCCTGCCCTTTCTGGCCCCGCTCGTCGGGCTGGCCGTCATCACGCCCGTCGTCCGGCTGGCGGCCGCGGTGGGCGGGGAGATCGGGCCGGCGACGGCGTGCTACGGGCCGGGCGTCCAGGTGTGTGTGTGTGTGTGTGTGTGCGGGGGGGAGGCGGGGTCGTTGCAGGGTGCCCGCTCCCGTGTGCGCCTCTTCGACCACGCTCTCACCACCCACCCGCTCCGTCGTAGGTCTGCGACTACACCGTCCGCTTCGACTACACGTTCTGGAACCTGACGAATCCGGTCGCCTGGCGGGCGGGGACGGCGCCGCCGGCGCTGGAGCCGATCGGCCCCTTTGCCTTCACCGCGCGTGAGGCGCGCTGGAACGTTTCCTTTTCGGGCGACAGGGCGGAGGTGACGTACTCGTCCACGTTTTACCACGCGGCATTCGACCGGTCGGCGTCATGCCCGGCCTGTGAACTGGACGGGGCGGCCATCACGTCGATCAACCGCGGCTACTTGGCGGCCCTGGCCGGGTCGGGCGGGTCGGAGCTGCCGTGGCTGCTGCCCGGCGTCCCGGCCGCGCTCAGCGGCGTGCTGGCCGGCATGGCGGCGGGGCTGCGGGCCGCCGTCCCCGGCTTGGACGAGCCCACGTCCGTGGCCCTGGCCGCCCGCCAGTGGTGGGCGTGCGACGTGTGGCCGCCCAGCCCCGCGCCCGGCCCGCCGCTGGAGCTGTGCGGCCACGCGGCCGGGGCCGGGCGGCCGCCGCCCGCGCTCGGCGACGACGGCGCGGCCGCCCTGCTGGCCGCCCTCCTGGGCGACCCGGCGGCCGCGGACGCCATGGGTTCCGACCCGTCCGCCCGCATGGCCGCCCTGTTCTTTGGCCTGGCCCCCCTGCCGGCGGTCGGCGCCGCCGCCGGGCTGTCAGCGGCCGACGCGCAGTCGGTCCAGCAGTATGTGCGGTCAGTCGCGGCCGCCTGGGTCGGCCCCGGCTTTGAGGCCGCGTTCCTGGGCGCGCCGCTGGGCCCGGCCTCCGGCGGGCTGCTCGTGTCACGCCCCGCCCGGGCCTGGATCGAGGGGTGGGCCGACCCGCTGCTGGCGGCGGTGCTGCCGGGCGGGGCGGCCAACCCGGCCGCCACGGTCTCGGCCGCGCTCGCGTTCCCGTCCCTGGACGCGCCGGCCCTGCGCCTGGGCAGGCCGCTGGCCGACCTCACCTTCCGCGACCACCCGGCCATCGCGACCTACACCGTGCGCACCGGCAAACCCACGGAAGACGTGGACGCGTCGTCCAAACGCTTCGTCTTCACGCCGGCCGAGCCCGGCGCGGTCGTGCGCGTCAACGGCCAGGCCGTCGTCGCGGCGTACTCGGGCGTGTCCGGCGCGTTCACATTCCCGGGCCCGGACCCGGCCGACCCGGCGTCCGCCGTTGGCGGACCCATTCCCCTGGCCGGCACCGCGCTGGCGGGCGCGGCGTTTGCCCAGAAAGCGGCGGGCCGGGGCGACACGCTCCGACTGTTTGACGGCGGCCTGGGCCGCCCGCTGGCCGCGGTGCCGGCCGGGCCGGGCGCCTTGGGCCGGGCCGACGCACGGGCCGACCTGGCCGGGTCGGCCATCGTGCGGCGGCGCGGCGGCAGGTCCGTCACCGTCAACGGCATCGACGCCGTCGTGTACGGCCTGGACGGGCCGACGACGGCCGGGTGCGGCGGCGGTGGTGGGGCGGGTGGAGAGCGCGACGCCACCGCCCCGCCCCCGTCGTCCCACCGGTGCGCCTTCCCAGACCCGGCGGCCTGGACGTGGAACGCCTCGCTCATCTACGGCACGCCCACCCTGCTGGGCCTGCCCCGCTGGGCGGGCGCGCCCGCCGCCCTGGCCGCGGGCGGCGGCCCGACCCTGGCCACCCCGCCGCCGGCCGCGTCGCCGGCCACCCCGCCCGAGGCGGCCTGGTGGTTTGGCGTCGAACCGTTCTCCGGCCTGACCGTCGCCGCCTCCAAGCCCGTCCAAGTCGCGCACCGGGTGTTCCCCACGGACGGGCTGTACCCGGCCCTGTGGACGCCGCCGGGCGGGGATGGCGTGGGCGGGCCCGGCCGCGGCGCGTACGTCCCGACGCACTGGGCGACCGCCGCCTTTGCGGCCGACATCCCGCCCATGCGGGCGGGGCTGCGCATCGTCTGGTACATGCGCGTCATCATGTCGTACACCATCCCCGCCGCCGCGGTCGCCGTGCTGGCCGGGTGTGGGTGGGCGCTGGCGGGCAGCGCGCGCGGCAGGGAGGCGCGGGCGGCGCTCGCAGCCCTGCGCGCCTCGCGGGCGCCGCCGACGGAGTTGACCAAGGAAGAGCGAGAGGACCTGGTGGCGGGCGCGGAGGCGGAACGGGTGGAAGGGAGTGCCGGGAGTGGAGGGGTGGCGGCCGCGTGAAGGAGGGGGGGTGGGAGGGGGCGGGTGGGGAGGGTTGACTGTGTTTTTCACTAAGGCCCCTTTGATTTGTTTATCCCCCACGCGCGCGCCCCGCCCTCTTTTCTCTCCCTAAACATGGCGCGGTCATCGGTCATGGTTGCCCTGATGGGCGCGTGCCTGGCCGCGCGCGCGCGCGCCCAGGCGTTTGTGGGCGCGCCGGCGGGGGCAGGAGGTGAGGGAGGTGTGAGGGCAGGTGGGCGGGCGGGTGGATGGGAAGGGACGCGCGTGCGCGCACGCTTCCAGCCTCTCCGCCACTCCCCCCCACCCCGCCCAGCCCTCACACCCGGCACTGCCTCCACACACGCGCACGCCCGCAGGGACGCCGACCACGCTGGACTTTGACTTTACAGGTGAGCGCGCGCGCGCGGGAGATAGCGCGCGCGCGCGGGAGATAGAGAGACGAAAGATAGAGAGAGGGAGAGAGAGGGGGCAGGGGGGCGGCGAGGGTTGGGGCTGACCGCCGCGTCCCCTCCCTCCCCGCCCCCCCACCCATCATCCTCCCCAGGCCCGCCCGCCCGGTTCCTGGACCCGTCCACCGCCGTGGCCGCGGCCCGGGCCGCCCTCCCACCCGGCACCAACCTCACCCTCAACTCCCTGTCCTGCGCGGCGTCCGCGGCCGTCGCCCTGGACGGCTTGGCCTGGCCCGCGGCCGACCCGCCCGCCGAGGCGGGCCTGCGCGCGGCCGCGGCCCGCGCGCTCGGCGCGGCCGCTGCCGCCGGCGCCCCCCCGCCTCCGACCATGGCCGTCGCTGCCGCACCCGATGGGGCGGGCATGGCGAGCCTGCAGCTGACGGCCGGCGGGTTTGCGTCGTGCGGGGCGGCAGGCGGCGCGGCCGACGCGCTGGCGGCGGGGCTGCTCGCCGCGTTGAGCGACGAACTGGGCGGCCGTCCGTCCGTGTCCCCACGCTTTGAGGGCGGTGGACCGTCTGTCCAAGCCCGGCTGAGCCTGCTGGTGGGCGGGGGAGGCGCCGGGTCCGCCGACCTGGCCGCGGCCCGCGCGGCGGTCGAGGCGGCCGTCCAGGCGGCGGCCGAGGCGGCCGCGCCCGCGCCGGGTGCGCCCCCAGGCGCACCTCCACGCCGCCTGGGCCCGGCGGACGCGGCACCGGCCGCCAGCCCGCCCCCCACCCGCACCGCGGCCCCCGCCGGGCTGGGCGTCCCCAACCTGGACACGCCCGCGCCCACGCCGGCCGGGCCTGACTTTGCCGCCGACCCTTTCGCGACGAGTGGAGTGGCTGGTGCGCCGCGCCACCGGCGTGCGTGCCTGGCGGGGGTGGCGGCGGTCGGAGTGGGGCTGTGGGGCGGGTTGATGACGGGCGTGTGAAGATTCACAGCAAGCAAGAAGGGATGGAGGGAGAGTGGCCAGGGTGGAGTGCGCTGCAGGTCAGAGAGCCAGTGTGCTCACACACAACCCAATTGCTGCCGCACAGCGGCCTCTGCACCCAGGGTTTGGGCGTAGATCACGCACCGGAACCATGCCCACTCGCCGGTCCACCGCCAAAGAGGCGGAGCCCGCGCAAGCGGACCCGCCCCGCCGCACGACGCGGGCCGCAGCAGCGGCGGCCGCGGCCGCCGGCGGCGGCACCAAACAAGCCGCCGCCGCCCCACCGCCCAAGCCGCCGCCCGCACCCCGTCGCACTCGCGCGGCTAAGCCAGCGAGTCCATCTCCATCTCATAGTGATGGCGGCACCGCCAGCGACGCGTCCGAAGACCCGGCGCGCGCGTCCACGCCCGACGCATTTGCAGGCCCGACGCGGGCGGCCGTCGACGCGCTCGTCGCGGCCCTGCCCGACGCTGGCGCGCTCGCATCGCCCGATTCGGCGAAAGCTGAGTTGGCCCGCAAAGCCCTGGCAGCCCTGTACGCGTACACGGTGGGCGGCGGCAGCGGCGACAAAAAATCCGACGACGCCGCGCCTGCCACGCCTGGCGGCGGCCCGCCGCCCGGCGCGCTGCCCACGCTGCACGCCGGGCCCGGCTTTGACGTCGAGCAAGTCTGGCTGCAGTTGGACGCCCTGGCGCGGCCGCTGCTGCGCCGGGCCGGGCGGCTGTTGGACGACGCGGGCGGCGTGGAGGGCGGGCTGCTGGACGCGGGTGCGGCCGACGCGCTGGACGAGCTGCTGGGCGGGCGGCGGTCCGGCGAGCCCGGCAGCGGTGAGGACGACGCGGATAGCGGCGGCGGCGGCGGCGCCTCTCCTCCTTCTTCAGATGAAGAAGAGGACAACGAGGAGGAGCCCGCCGTCGCGCCGGCCGTGTCCGGCTCGGATGGCGAGCCGCCGCCCGCGGCGTCGTCCGAGTCGGACGAGGACGAAGAGGAGGACGGCGCGACCACTTCGAGCGACGACTCTGAAGACAGCGGCGACGGCACGCCGCCTCCACCGCCGCCGCCGCGGGCCACCCGCCCGACGGAAGACGCCTTTTTAAAACTGGACGACATGGAAGCGTTCTTGGAGGACGCGGAGAGGCGCGGCGGCGACGCGTCGACTTCTTCTGACGACGACGACGACGACGAGGAGGAGGGCGGGTCGAGCGGGCGCGACGACGACGGCGACGACGACGGCGCCGTGGAAGATGAGCTGGACGCCATGCTGGGTGGGTCCAAGAAACGCCGGGCGCCCGCCAAGCCCGATGGCGGCGAGGCGGACGCCATGTACGCCGACTTTTTTGGCGGCGGCCCGCCACCTGGCGAGGGCGGCGGCGGCGGGAGCAGTGGGAGCGACGGCGGCGGCGCGTACGACGAAAGCACCGAAGAAGAAGAAGGGGGCGCCGAGAGCGACGGCGGCGGCCCATCCGATGACGGCGACGGCCCGTCCGCCCCACGCCTGACCACCCACCAAAAGCGGCTGGCGCGCATGGCCGAAAAGGTCGCCGCCCTGGAAGCGGCGGCCCTGGAGGACAAGCCGTGGCACTTGGGCGGCGAAGCCTCGGCCAAGGCCCGCCCCCTCAACTCCGCCCTGGAAGTCGACCTGGAGTTTGAGCGGGCGGTGCCGCCGCCGCCCGCGCCCACAGCCGAAGGCACGGCGGCGCTGGAAGACCTGATCAAAGCGCGCGTGGCGGAGGGCCGGTTTGACGACCCGCCCCGGCCGCCGCCGCCCGCGGCCGCGCCGCTGCCGCCGCCCCCCGCCCTGGACGACTCCCGCCCGGCCAAGGGCCTGGCCGACCTGTATGAGGAGGAGTACAAAGCGGCCGCCACGGGCGCGGCCCGGCCCGACACGGCCGCCGAAGCGGCGCTGGCCAAGGCCCGGGCGGACGCGCGCGCGCTCGCCCGCGCGCTGTTCGCCCGCCTGGACGCCCTGGGCCACGCGCGCTTTGCCCCCGCGCCGCCCGGCTCCGACGACGAGGCTGACCTGGAAGCGGCGGCCCTGAGGGCGGCGCCGGCGGCGGCGGACCTGCCCGCCCTCGTTTTGGAGGAAGGCGCCCCGCTGGGCGCGGGCGGGGCGGACCGGCGCGCGCCGGAAGAGGTGTTCAAGCCGGCCAGCCGCCGCCTGGCGGGGACGCCCGGCGACGCGGAGGCGACGCGCGAGGACCGGCGCCGGGCCCGGGCCGCGCGGAAAAGAGCGCGCAAAGCCTCCAAGGCCGCAGAAGCCGCGAAAACGCCCGACGCGGGCGCGCTGCCGTCCAGCCGCAAGTCGGAGGCGGCGGCAGCGGCCGGGCGGGCACAGAAGAAGCGCGGCCGTGCAGGCGGTGCGGCGGCTGCGCCGGCCACGCCCGGCCTCAAGTTTTCGAAATCCGGCGCCGTCTTTGGCGAGTTGCAAGCCCGCAAGGAGGGCAAGGCGGCGGCTGGTGGTGCGGCACCGGCCGCGAATGACGGCCTGACGTCGAAAGCGCTCAAGTTGTAAAAAAAAATGGGGTTGGTGATCTCATCTCTGCTACCGCCGGTTCACCGCCGCCCGCCCCTTCCACCGCGACCTCCACCCCCGCCGCCCGGTGGCTGGCGCAGGTGGCCGTGGCCGCCTTCACCGCCGCGGCCTGCGCCTCCACCGCCTGCACCGCGGTCCCGCTGGCGGGAAAAGCGGCCGCCGACGTAACCGGTGCCGCCCGCCCCGCTGCCGCCGCCGCGGCCACGCCCTCCGCCTCCGCCTCCTCCTCGCCCGCCGTAGCCGGGTGGCGGGCCGCCACCACCGCCCCGCCCGCCTCCACGGCCGCCGTACCCGGGCGGCGGGCCGTCGGGGTGGTAGTGCTGCGGGTGGTGGTGGTGGTGCGGCGGCGGGCCGTGGTGGTGCGGGTGGTGGTGCTGGAGGTGCGGCGGCGGGCCCGCCATCCCGCCTCCACCCCCCGCCTCCGCCGAAAACATGGCCGACGCCGCGCCAATGGCACCCGCCTGCGCAGGCGACAGCGGCCTGCCAGGGTGCGACACCGTGTCCGCGAAACATGACGCCAGGCGGGCCCGCAGCACGAAAAAGGGCGCGGCCGCAAAGGCCGGGACGCGCAGGGGCAGCCACTCATCCACCACGAGGACGGCCGTGTCGGGCGCGGCCGCGTCGGAGTCGACGGAGGAGTCGGAGTCGGAGCCGTCCCGCTCCACGCCCTCCATGGCGGCGGCGGCGGCTTCCCGGACCGGTTTGGGCGGGCGGACCGACACGCCCTCGGCGGTGAGCAGGACCGCGTGCGCGTTGACAGCCGTCGTCGCCCGAACGTACAGGCTCGACTCCGACCGCGTCAGCTCGTCAAACACCAGGATGGGGCAGGGGTTGAGCGGGCGGGGCGTGCCCGGCGGCGCGTCTTTGGGTAGGGGCGGCGGCGGGCGGGGAACGGCCAGCCCGGCGTTGACGGACGACTGGTGGATGCGAACTTTGTCGGCCGACGCCGTGGCCAGGACCGCGCCACGCCGCTCCGACCCGCCTCCGCCGCGCCCGCCGTCCCCACCAGCCGGTGGGAGGGCCCGCCCAACTTGCGGGTACAGCCCGCATGCCAGGACGGAGCGGACCAGGCCCGCGTCCCGGGCCGCGACGGACGCCTCGCCCAGCGAGCGCACCAGGCCGCGCGCTTTCAGCTCGCCCAGCAGCTGGGCGCGCATGCCGTCGATCATCATCATCGTCCCCGGCGACACGTAGTTGCGGGACGCCCAGGCGCTCCCGCCGCCGCCGCCGCCGCCGCCCCCGCCGGAGCGGGACGCGGACCAGCGCTGGTACGCGGCCGCGACGGCCAGGTGGTCGGACGCGCCGCCGGCGGCGGCCGCCAGGGCGGCCTTGGCCGCCGCCGCGTCCCGGCGCTTGGCCGCGTCGACGGGCAGGACCCAGGGGTCCCGGTACGCCAGCGTGCACGCGACGGTGAGCAGGGGGTCCAGGCACCGGTAGAGCAGGCCGAAGAGGAGGAGCTTGCCGACGGCGGGCGCCAGGGGCAGCGCCGCCAGGTGGCGCCCGAGCGTGGTCAGGCGCTCGCCGCCGTCGGGCCCGCCCGGCGGTGTCAGGGCGCCGATAGCTTCCAGCAGGCGCAGCGCGTTGGTGACGGCGGCGGGCGGCGGGGGTTCGACGGCCCGGGCCAGGAAGCCGGCGGCGGAGCGGGCGGCGGCCGCGGCCGCCGCGCCCGCGCCGCTCCCTCCCGCGGACCGGCCGTCATGGTCGAGCAGCTTCACCTGCAGGCACAGCTCGTCCAGCGGGGACCGCTGCAGTTCGGGCGCCTGGAATTCCGCCAGGGCCGCCGCCCGGGCGCGGGAGTAGAGGTGGAAGGCGACGCCCGGCTGGCACCGGCCCGCCCGGCCCCGGCGCTGGCGCTCGGCCGCGCGCGACACCCACCCAGCCTGCAGCGTGGACACGGCGGTGTACGGGTCGTAGCTTTTCTCCTTGGCCCGGCCGCTGTTGATGACGACGACGACGTCATCAATGGTCACTGCAGTCTCGGCGATGTTGGTGGCCAGCACGACTTTGCGGACGCCCGGCGGCGGGCGGGCAAAGACGCGGCGCTGGTCGGCTGGCGGGACGAGCGAGTGCAGCGGCAGGATGGAGTACCGCCCGCCACCGAAGGCCGGGTTGGCTTCCAGGCGGTCTTTGAGGCGGGTGATCTCGTCCCAGCCCGGCAGGAAGACCAGGATGGCGCCGAGCTGCTGCTGTCTGGACGGGGAGGGCGCGTCGTGGTGTCCCCCGCCGTCGGGCCCGTCGCCCTCGCCGACGCGCGCGAAACGCCCCTCCCCGCCCACGTACGCGACCAGAGCCTCTACGAGCCCCAGGTCCACTTCATCCGGGTCTTGTTGGCCCTGGTAGATGGCGAGGGCCGTGGCGGCGGCGGCCGCCGCGTCGGCGCGGGCGGTCACCTCGGCGTGCGTGCGGAGGTAGTCAGCGACCGCGGCGTGCGCGAAACGCATCGCCCAGTCCAAAGGCGTCGACCCGTCCGCGGCCGGCGCCGCGACGTCGGCGCCATTGGCCAGCAGCGTCGCCACATCATCCAGGCGGCCCTTGCCCGCGGCGGCGTGCAGGGCGGTCGCCCCCGTTTCCGGGTGGGCCACGTTTACAAAGGGCGCGGCCGCACGCGTCGCAGCCGTGTCGGCCTCGCCCGCGCCCGCGTCAGCCGCGGCCGCGCCCGTGAGTTCCAGCAGGCGGGCAAAGGCGGCGTCTTCCGCGTCGGGGCCACCCACGAAAGCTTGGAAGATGGCTTCCTGGACGTCGGCTGCGCCGGGCAGGGCGTTGGCAGCCGCGACGGCGGCCGCGTGTTTCGCGCGCGCGGCGCCGGGCGGCGGCGCGTCCACCAAATTCTTGTGCGCGGCGGCCGACCCGCTCCCTCCGCCGCCGCGGGCGACGTGGTCCGAGTAACCCACCAAGTCCAGGATGTCTTCCAGGTAAAAGTCCGTGACCGGGTGCGTGAAGCCGGGCACGCGGACGACGGGGCAGCCGGCGAAGTAGGCACTGAACAGGTCGACGTGCAGCGTCGCGGACATGAGGATGAGCCGCACGCCCGGGTTGGCGGGCAGCGCGTCCCGCAGCAGGATCAACAGGAAGTCGGCGAAGCGGTCGCGTTCGTGGATCTCGTCGCAGACGATGTGGGTGATGCCTTCCAAGCCCGCGCCGTGGGTGAGCTGGCGCAGCAGGACGCCGTTGGTGCAAAAGTGGAGCGACGCGTCGGGGCCGCCCCTGGAGGTGGGTGGGGGATGGGAGGCGGTGAGACGTGGGAGGTGGGGTGAGCCGTGCCGTTCCGTCTGTTCGCCCCCCGCGCGACCTCCCGCCCCACACCCCGCCGCCCATGTCAACTCACTTGGACTCGAGCCGAATGGCGTACCCCACATCCTGTCCGACGCCCTGGTTCCCACGCTCCGCCGCCACCCGCTCCGCGACGGAAATGGCAGAGATGCGGCGGGGTTGGGTGCAGACAATCCGCGCGCCCTTGCCGGCGTCCCACGCCTCCTCCAGCAAGTACTGCGGGACTTGCGTGGTTTTGCCGCAGCCCGTCTCGCCGGCGACGAGGACGACTTGGGAGGAGGCGACGGCGGACAGGATGGCGTCCCGGAAGGGGGCGATGGGCAGGGACGCGCGGGCCGCGACCAGGGGCGCCATGGCAGGCGTGCCGGTGCGGGCCGCCCACCCGGCCCGGCGGCGGGCGACCTCTTCGGGCGTGAACGCGGCCGCGCCACCCGCCTTGGGGGGAGCGGGGCCGGCGCCATCCCGGCGGCGGCGCTTTTCGTCGGAGCCCGTGGGTGAGGCCGGCTGGTCTGTGCCGCTGGTCGCGGGCCCGCCACCGCCCGCCGCGCCACTCCCCGCCGCGGCCAGCTCCGCCGGCGTCGGCGGGTGTGCCGCAAAGTAGGCCGCCAGCGCGGCCCGGGACGCGTCGCACAGGGGCAGGTCGTACGCCGAATCGACGCCACGGGACCGTTCTTTGGGCTTGTAGACGGTGACGGCCCGGGCGTCGCCCTTGCTGCGGAGGTGGGTGGACGGAAAATATGAGAGAGAGAGGAGAAGGGGGGGAAGGGGGGGGGGGTGACGGACGTGGGGACGGAAAAAACGATCCGTCTGTCTCCGCACAACAAAAGACTCACCCATGGCTCTTTGACCGGAAGCCGTACTTGCGGCATTCCGCGTGGACGACGGCCCGGTCGTGGTTGGACAGGCCGGGCGGGAACTTGATCTCTGTTTTTTTTTGCGTCGAGATGGGAGGGCAGGTTGAGAGAGCGCGTGAAAGAGGCAACGGCCGCACGGCCCCCTTTCTCCAACGCGCCTTTGGCCTCGCTCCGTTGAAACTCTGCCAACTGGTCGGCGATGGAGATACGGGTCCCCTCGTCGACGGGGCGGAGGCCGGGCGCCATGCGTCCCCGGCCGCGGCCGCCGCCGCTCGGCTCGCCGCGCCCGCCGCCGCCTCCATCGCCGCGCCCGCCGCCGCCTCCATCGCCGCCGCCGCGCCGGCGGCCGCCGCCTCCGCCGCCCGCCATGCTGCCTGACGAGGATGAGGTGGTGGGCTACTCAAGCGCTGTGAGTGCGCCGGCGTTGCCGTCGAGCGGGAATTTGCCCACACTTTTTTCTTTCTCGCTCTGTTGTTGAGCGTGAAAACAAAGAGTGCGGGGCTAGCCGGGCTATCGTCATTGACGAGTTCAGCCATTGACGTGCGGCTCCCTCAAGAAATGGCCGCCCCACCCACGTCCGGCGGCTCGCCTCAATCCGGTGGTGACCCTATAACACTGGGCGTCCTGACCATCTCTGACCGGGCGTCAGCGGGGACGTATGCGGACGAAGGCGGCCCGGCCATTCTGCGTTTTTTTTACGAGGCGCTCGCGTCCGAGTGCGTTTTTCCTCTCAACCCCTGGCCACCATGCCTCCACCCCATCATGCCTCTCCCGCACGGCGGCCGCCTCACTCCCACACTCGCCCACACACACCCTAGGTGGCGAGCCGTCTACCGTGTCATCCCGGACGACCAGGCAGGCATCGAAGCGGCCCTGATTGACCTGGCGGACGTGGAGGGCTGTTCGGTCGTCGTCACGACAGGCGGCACGGGCCCAGCCCCTCGGGACGTCACGCCAGAAGCCACGGCGGCTGTCTGCGACAAACTGCTGCCAGGGTACGGCGAACAGATGCGGGCCATTTCGTTGCGGGTCGTGCCGACGGCCGTGCTGTCCCGGCAGACGGCGGGCGTGCGGGGGCGCTGCCTCATCCTCAACCTGCCAGGGCGGCCAAAGGCCATCAGGGAGACGGTGGACGAGGTGTGGCGGTCGGTGCCGTACTGCGTTGATTTGATCGGCGGGCCGTACATGGTGTGTGTGAAGCGCGTGGTGGACGCGTTCCGGCCGGCGGGGGCGGTGCGGTGAGAGGGGAGAGCGGTGCGATGAGGGGGGGGGGGGGCGGGGGTTGTTGTTCTTTTTTCTCCTGGCGCGCCCACACCCGAGACGACGCGACGCGGGAGCCTCCGCCTTCTCTTGCACACGGGGGCCGACAGAGGCGTGGCGGCGTTTCCTCTTCACGCACTCTCCTCGCTGAACTCTCACCTCATGCTGCCTGCCGCCCTGCTGCTGCGCGCCGCCGCGCGCCGGTCGGGCGGCGGCCTGTCGTCGAGCAGTGTGCGGACGTTGGCGTCGGCCGCTGCGCCGGACGTGGCCCCGGCGCCGGACACCATCACCTGCGTCGTCAACGGCCAGGAAGTCACCATTCCCAAGGGCGCCAACGTCATGGCGGCGTGCACGGCGGCCAACGTGGACATCCCGCGGTGCGTTTTTTTTGGGCGGAGAGTGCCGCCGCCGATTTCGCGCCCTCCGCTCTCGCTTGTCGCTCTCACCGCCCCCCCCCCTCCCTCTCCACCCACCAATCCAACAGCTTCTGCTACCACCAGCGCCTGTCCATCGCCGGCAACTGCCGCATGTGTTTGGTGGAGGTGAGTTGGGAATCTGTGGAGAGAGTGTGTTTTTCTGTTCGCGCCGCGCGCGCGCCCGACCCCTGCGCGGCAGCGAGGAGGGCGTGCGATGCGCCGATGGGGGTGGGCAAAGCGTTCGCCCACACGGCCAAGTTTGGATCGGACTCGGTCCATGCGTCCACCCAGGGCGTGGCCTGACGTGTCAACGTGCCGCTTGGGCCGGCAGACGGCGCTGGAACGCTTTCTGCCGGCCGTGACGGCCCCGCCGCTTCCGACCGCTGCCGAGGCCGCCGCGCCCTCAACCTGCACACCCCCCTCCACCCTCAAAACAGGTCGAAAAATCGCCGAAACCCGTCGCCTCCTGTGCCATGCCCGCCGCGCCCGGCATGGTCATCAAGACGGACACGCCGCTCGTCAAAAAAGCGCGGGAGGGCGTCATGGAGTTTTTACTGGTGAGGGGCTCCGACGGGGAAGGGACAACACGGACGGAGCGCGCGACCACCCCTCTCTCTCGCCTCCGTCCCTGTCCACACCCGGCCGCTCAACCCACCGCCACCCCTCCCCTCCCCTCCCCCCACCACCCAACAGATCAACCACCCGCTGGACTGCCCCATCTGCGACCAGGGCGGCGAGTGCGACCTGCAAGACCAGGCCATGGCTTTCGGGTCGGACAGGGGCCGGTTCACCGAAGGCAAGCGGTCCGTCCACGACAAAAACATCGGGCCCCTCGTCAAGACGGTCATGACCCGGTGCATCCACTGCACGCGCTGCGTGCGCTTCGCATCGGAAGTGGCGGGCGTCCCCGAGCTGGGCATCACCGGCCGCGGCAACGCGTCCGAGGTGGGGACGTATGTGGAACGGGCGATGAGCTCGGAGCTGGCCGGCAATGTCATCGACCTGTGCCCGGTGGGCGCCCTGACGTCCAAGCCGTACGCCTTCACGGCCCGGCAGTGGGAGTTGAAGGGCACGGAGTCGATCGACGTCTCGGACGGGCTGGGCGCCAACGTGCGGATCGACGCGCGCGGGCCCGAGGTCATGCGGATTGTGCCCCTGCTCAACGACGCGGTCAACGAGGAGTGGCTGAGCGACAAGGGGCGCTTTGCCTACGACGGCCTGCGGTCGCAGCGCCTGGTCCAGCCGCTGGTGCGTGGGGCGGACGGCACGCTGCAGCCCGCGACATGGCAGGCGGCGCTGGCTGCCGCTGCCGCTGCACTGAAAGCGGCCGACCCGGCGTCGCTCCGCGCGGTCGCGGGCAAGCTCGCCGACGCGGAGGCCGCCGCCGCGCTCAAAGACCTGTTCTCCCGCCTGGGTGCCGGCGACACGCGGTACGAGCGCGCCGACGGCCTGGACGTGTCTTCCCGTGGGGCGTACACCTTTGCGGCGGGCCCGGCGGCCATCGATGCTGCCGACGCCATCCTGCTGGTCGGCACCAACCCGCGCACCGAGGCGGCCGTCCTCAACGCGCGCCTGCGCCGGGCGTGGTTGGCCGGCACGCCCATCGCCCTGGCCGGGCCGGCGGCCCTGGCCGCGCCTGGCAACCCGGCGACGGGCGCGCCGCTGACGTACCCCGTGACGCACGTGGGCGACGGGCCCGATGCGCTGGCAGGCCTGTCGGGCGGCAGCAAAGGCGGCTCTGGCTTTGGTGCCGTCCTGGCAAAGGCGCAGCGCCCGCTCGTGCTCGTTGGGTCCGGCGTCGCGGCCCGCCCGGATGGCGCCGCCGTCCTCGCCGCCGCCCACGAGCTGGCGGCCTCCGTCGGCGCCGTCCCGTCGTCCCCGGGCGACTGGGACGGCTTTGGCGTGCTGCACACCGACGCGGGGCGGGTCGGCGCGGCGGACATCGGCTTCACGCCGTCCGTGGCCGCGGCCGCCAACGAGGCCGGCGGCGCCCGCCCCAAGCTCGTCTACCTGTTGCACGCCGACGACTGGTCGCCCGGGACCGTCCCGGACGGCGCGTTCGTGATTTACCAGGGGTCGCACGGCGACGCGGGCGCCGCGCGCGCCGACATTGTGCTGCCCGGCGCCGCCTTCACGGAAAAGGACGGGACGTACGTCAACACGGCGGGGCGGGCGCAGGCCACGCGCGCGGCCGTGCCGCGCCCGGGCGACGCGCGCGAAGACTGGGCCATCGTGCGGGCGCTGTCCGAGGTGGCGGGCGTGCGCCTGCCGTATGACGACCGGGCCGGCGTGCGCGCGCGCCTCGCGCAGCTGGCGCCGCACCTGGCGAGCCCGGGCGCGCAGCCGGCGCCGGTGGCGGGGCTGGCCGGCTCCGCGCTCGCCGCGGCTGCGGCCCGCTCCTCGCCGGTCGACGCCCGGACCCCGCTGCCCGCGGGCGTGCCCAACTTTTACCAGACGGACGTCATTTCGCGCGCGTCGGTCGTCATGGCCAAAGCGACGGCGGCCCGCCGGGCGTCGGCCGCGGAAGACGAGGGCGGCGCGCTGGCGGCGTAAAAGAAAAAATCTGTTTTTGTGTGGATTCTGCAAGTGGGGGGGGGGCGGGCGTCGGGGCGGTGGGATGGGGTTGGGAGAGAGAAAGAGGGTGGCAAGGAAAAGGAACAGGCAGGGCGGGTGTGTGTCAAGACAAAAAAGACGCGCACAATGTTCTCAACACGCCCTCCGCATGCCATCACTCCCTCTTTTTGTGGGCGGGCGCGGCGGTGTGGCGGTGGACAAGCGCGGCGCGCGCGGCGGCCGCGGCCGCGGCCACTCCCAGGACGACGACCGTGACCCACCCGCCCGCCCGCGGCGCTGCCAGGGCGCCGCCCACGGCCCGCTGCGCCGCGTTCAGCGGCGCGTACTGGCCTTCCACCAGCGGCCCCCGCCCGGCGGACGCCAAACGCAGGGCTTGGTCGGCGTCGGCGGGCCGGGTGGGCGGCAGGAGCGTGAGCGGAGGCGACGTGGCGGTGGACAGGACGCGCACCGCGCACGGCCGGGCGCCGCCGCCCGCCGCGCCCGTCGCGGCGGCCCACACCGGGTCGTCATCGCCGCGTCCGTCCAGCCGGCCATTCACCAGGCGGTGCGCCAGGTGGTCGACCCACGGCGGCGGCGCCGCGCCTTCCCCGCCCGGCCCGCCAACGCTCACGGCCGGCGCGCGCGTGGCCAGGCCCGCCGCGAGGCGGGGCGGGTCGGCCCACCACCAGGCCGACCCGGCGGGCGCGGCCGGCGGCGGCGCGAGGCGGGCCCACCCGGCCGGCTCTGCGCCGTCGCCCTCGCCGCAGGCGGACGCGCCTTCGATGAGGACGCCGCCGCCGCCGCCGCCGCCGCTGCTTCTGCCTAAACCGCCACTGCTGCCCCCGCCCGCCGCGCGCCAGGGGCGGAGCGCGTAATGCGCCCGCCGGGCCGCCAGGCGCCAGCCGGCCCGCCCGCCCGCGCAGGCGGAACAGCCGCGCTCGCCCCCCGGCCGTGCCACAATTTCGGCCGAGCCGGCCGCCAGGATGAGCGCGGCCGCGCCGGCGACGAAGGTCGCCCAGGGCGCGGCGTGGCCCGCGGGCGCGGGAAGGGCGGGAGGTGGGCCACCACGCCCGGTCCGGGGCGGGGGCGGCGTGGGGGACAGGGCGCGAGACGATGACAGCGGCGCTGGGCCGCGCCCGCCGGCGCGCCCGCCGGCCGGGCCGCGCTGGCCTTCGCCCGCGCCCTCCCCTGCGCCGCCGGGCGGCCCCACCGCCCTCCACAAGTCGCGCGCCGCTAACGCTGCCAAGCTGGCGGCGGCGCAGGCGACAGCCCAGGGCGCGCACCGGGCGAGGGCGGACTCCACCGCCGCGTCGTCCGTCGCGGCGGACCCGGGCACCAGCAGCTGGGCGGCGGCGGCGAGCGCGGGGAGGGTGTAGGCCGCCGCGGCCGCGGTGGCCGTCGCGGCCGCCAGGCCGCCCCCGCCGCCGTCGTCGCGGCGCCGCGCGCGCGCGCTCGTCGCGCCACCGCTGAAGACGAGCGGCACGCACAGGATGGCTTGGAGGGCGGACGGCCAGCCCGCGCGGGAGGCGAGTGCCCGGACGGCGAGGGCGAGGCCCGCGGCCGCGGCCGCGCCGGGGGACGGCACGAGCGCGAGCGGGGCGGCGACCACGCCCACGACGGCGGACAGGGCGGGCGCAAGGCCGCCTCCAGCAGCCCAGGCGGCGCGCGCGGGCGGCAGGGCTGCCCGCCCCTCCAAAAACGCGGCTTTGGCGAGCACCCACCGCACCAGAAAGGCCGGGCCGTCCAACGGGCGGGCGGCGTCCAATGGGAGCAGCGGCGCGGCGAGCGACGCCGCCCAGAGCGCCTCCGCCAGGAGGCCGTCGCCCGGCTGTTCCAGGTGGGGCGGCAGCAGGTTCAACAGGCTGACCCACAGCAGGGCGAGGGCGGCGAACGCCGGCGCGCAGGACGCCGCAGGCGGCCCGGCCGCGAGCAGGAGAGCCAGCGCCGCGCCGGCCAGGGCCAGGGCGTCCGCGGCGGCCGCGCCATCCAAGCCGACGGCTTCTAAGATCCAGGCGCAGGTGGGCAGGCCGGCGAAGGATTCGAGGGCGTCGGCAGCGCGCCGGCGCTCGAGGACGGCGTGCGCGGGGTCGAGGCCAGCCCGGCCAACGAGAGCTGGGTTGGGAGGGAGAGGGGGGTGAGAGGCATGCGCGCGGGCCAAAAAACGCGCGTTTTTTGGCCGCCCGCGCGCCCGGGCGTCCCTCCCCTGCCGCCACGCGCTCGTGCTTTTCCTGGGCCACACCTAGACGCACCTGGGGCTTGCACATACAGTCCGACGAACGCGAGCACCGACACGGCGGCCAGGGCCCTGAAAAATCGGGGCTCCATTCTTCTTCGTGCGCGCGAGTTCGCGCGTGTAGCATGGCACGCGCTCACGCGCCATCCCCCATCTCCCATCGTCCGTCCACCCTCCGCCCGCCCGCCGCCGGGCAAACAACACCACACACACACACACGTCAAGACGCTACCGTAAAAGAGTTGCACACACACGCAGGACACACTCCACCCATGCACACACCGCCGCCTTCCCTCACCACACCACTCACGCCCCACCACCCTGCGCCCGCGCTTTCCATGCCGCCTTCTCGGCGTCGCTCAGCGCAGCCCACCGCTCGCCCAGCTCTTTCGCGACGCGCGGCGCGGTCGCGCCCGGCCCCACCGCCGCGGACGCGGCCGCCCTCTCGGCCGCGCAGAATGCAAAGTAGCCCGACTTGGTGACGGCTTTCTTCTTCAGAGGGGTGGCGGTCGTGGCGGGCGCGGCGGCGGCCGCGCCAGCGCCGGCGCCGACCCCGCCGTCGCCGTCCCCTCCCTCGTCCTCGCCCTCCTCCGCGCCCAGCACCGTCACCGTCTGGACGGCGTCCCCCTCGTCCAGGCGCACCAGGCGCACACCCTTCGCGGACCGGGAGTACGTCGCGACGGCGGCTTGCGGCGTGCGCAGCATGACGCCGTTGGCCGTGCCGACCAACAGGTCGGACAGGCCGGCCCCGCCCGCGGCGGACCCGACGGGGACGGGCAGCACGGCCGCGAGCTCGTCGCCGTCGGCCAGGCGGATGCCGCGCACGCCGGCGCCCGACCGTCGCATGATGCGCACGTCCGCGGCCCGGATCTTCTTGGCCAGGCCTTGCTTGGTGACGAGCAGGACGGCCGCGCCCGCGCCCGGGTCGGCCGCGGCCGCGGCCGCGTCCTCGGCCGCCGGCGGCAGGACGACCATCCCCACCAGCCGCGCGCCCGGCCCCAGGCGCATGGCAGCCACGCCCGTCGACGCGCGGGACGACGGCCGCAGCGTGTCCGCCGAAAAGACGAGGACCTGGCCGTCGGACGAGGCGAGCAGGACGCGCGAGCCGGGGGCCGGGCAGCGGGCGACCCAGACCAGCTCGTCCCCCGTGCCCGGCCGCAGCTTGATGGCGAACGTGCCGGACGACCGCACGCGCGCGAACTGGGACAGGGCCGTGCGCTTGACGAGGCCGTTGCGGGTGAGCAGGAGGAGGTCGGGGCCGGCGCCGGACGCGGACGCGGCGGCGGCGGCGGCGGCGGCGGCGGCGGCAGCCGCGGCGGCCGCTTCTTCGTCGTCGTCGCCCGCGGCGGCGTCGACGCCCGCCCCGCCGCCCTCTCCATCCTCCTCCTCGTCCTCGTCCTCCGTCACGGTCGCCAGGGCGCCGCCGGCCTTCTTGACGGCCGGCGCGCCGAAATCACGCACAGCCAACAGGGCCGCCACGTCGCCGCCCCGCGGCACGGAAATCAGCTTGGTGATGGCGGTGCCGGCGGACGTGCGCGACGCTTCCGGCACCTCGTGCGCTTTCAGCGAAAACACGCGGCCGTCGCGCGTGAAGAACAGCAGCGAGTCGTGGTTGCGCGCGGCCAGGACGTCGCCGACGCCGTCTTCCGTGCCGCGCAACCCCGCCCCGGCTTTGCCGCGCCCGCCGCGGGCCTGGGCCGCAAACGTGTCGGAGGCCATGCGTTTGACGAAGCCGCGCGTCGAATACACGATGACCGACTCGCCGTCCGGGACGAGCTCGGCGTCCGTCACCGTCCCCGCCGCGCCCGCGCGGACGAGCGACCGACGCGGGGAACCGTGGCGGGCCGCGACTTCTTCGGCTTCGGACACGACGAGCGACCGGACGCGGGACGGGGAGGACAGGAGGTCCCTCAGGTCGGCCGTGCGGGCGGCCAGGTCGGCCGCCTCGGCCTGCAACCGCCCGGCTTCCAGGCTCGTCAAGCGGCGCAGGGCCATGGCCAGCACGGCGTCGGCCTGTTCGGACGACAGGCCGTGCCGCGCCTGCAGGGCGGCGGACGCGGAAGGGCCGTCCTCGGCCGCCCGGATCGTCTTGACGACGGCGTCCAAGTCCGCCTGGGCCAGCAGCAGCCCCGCGACGACGTGCGCGCGCGCTTCGGCCTTGGCCAGCTCGTGCCGGGCCCGGCGCTCGATGACGCCGACGCGGAAGGCGATGAAGTGGGACAGGCAGTCTTTCAGGGGCAGGGTGCGCGGCGTGCCGTTGACCAGGGCCACCAGGTTGACGGAGAAGCGGGCCTGGAGCGAGGTGTGGCGGAACAGCGCGTTGAGCACGACGCGCGGGGTGGCGCCGCGGCGCACCTCGACGACGACGCGCATGCCGGCCCGGTCCGACTCGTCCCGGACGTCCGACACGCCGGTCAGCGTGCCCGCGTCCACCAGCTCCGCGACGCGCGCCACGAAGGCGGCCTTGTTCGTCTGGTAGGGCAGTTCGGTAATAACGATGCGCGCGCGGCCCGCGCCGCCCACCCCGGACGCGCCCGCGCCGGCGTCGTCCAGGTCGTCGAGGGAGGCCGTGGTGGTGGTCGGCGCCGCCGACGGCCCGGCTTTGCCGCCGCGCCGCTTGCCGCCTTTCCTGCTGCCCGACCCGCCGTCTGCATCCAGCTCGATGGCGACCTTGCCGCGCACCGTGACGGGCCCCCGCCCCGTCTCGTACGCTTCCCGGACGCCCTCGACGTCCAGGATTTCGCCGCCCGTGGGGAAGTCGGGCGCGGGCAGGTGGCGCATCAGCTCGGCCGTCGTCGCGTCCGGGTTCTCGACCAGGGCCTTGAGCGCGGCGACGACCTCGCCCACGTTGTGCGGCGGGATGCGCGTCGCGATGGACACCGCGATGCCCGCGGCGCCGTTGATGAGCAGGAGCGGCACGCGCGCCGGCAGCACGGTCGGCTCGTCGCCCGACCCGTCGAAGGTGGGCGACATGTCCACCGTGTCGGCGCCGAGGTCGCGGAGCAGGGCGTCGGCCGCGACGGCCTGCAGGCGGCATTCCGTGTACCGCATCGCGGCCGGCGGGTCGGCGTCCAGGGACCCGAAGTTGCCGTGGCCCGCGATCAGGGGCGCGCGCATGCTGAAATCCTGGGCCAGGCGGACGAGGGCGTCGTAGACGGCCGTGTCGCCGTGCGGGTGGTACTTGCCCAGCACCTCGCCGACGACGCGCGCGCACTTGCGGTAGGGCGTGCTCGGCGCCAGGCCCAGCCCGTGCATGGCGAACAGGATGCGGCGGTGGACGGGCTTCAGGCCGTCGCGGACGTCGGGCAGGGCGCGGCCGACGATGACGGACATGGCGTACGCCAGGTAGGATTTCTCGGCTTCGACGCGGAGTTCGGTGTCGACGACGCGGCCGGCCGGCGCGAGGCTGCTGGAGGGCGGGCGGCCATCGCCGTCGCCGCCGCCGCCGCCGGTCGGCGCGCTGCCGCCGTCCGCCGCGGCCGCGGCCAGACCCCGCGAATTGTTCCGCAGGAGCGGCCGACTCAACGACGGCACCAGCGCCGGGGCGCGCGGCCCGGGCCGGGCCCACGCCCGGGCGACGCGGGCGGCCAGAGCGCCCGCTGGTTGCATTCGTTTCGCGGGCGGCGTCGCTGCGGCCATTCAGACGCGGCGCGGGGGGCGGGGTGTGTGTGCGCGCCTGTCACACGCTGCGCGTGGATGGCCCCGCGCTTGAGTGCTGTAGGTGTGGAAGGGCACCCGGGCGCGCGATGGCGCGGCAAGGTATTGGGCGGCGCGGGAAATGGTTGTGAAGGGGGGGGGGCGCCTCTCGTCGGCGGCGCGTTTGTTTTGTCTTTCACTCGCCCACGCGCTCCCTCCACCCCTCCCCCCGCGGCGGCGTCCGCCGGGCCCACCATTTAACAGCCGCACTCCCCCCTCCCTCTCCGACCGTCACGGTCGCCGACGCCGTGGCTGACCGATCCGCCGTCTGGATGGCGGGCCCGCGAGGCGGCGAGTGTGGAGGCGGCGGCGCCGCCGCCGCCTCGTTTTCCGAACCGCCGGCCGCACCCCTCCCGCGCCCGCCGCCCGCCCCCTTCCCGCCCTTGCCCGACCGCCCACGGCCAAACACGGAACCCAAAGCGCGCAGCGGTCCGCCCTTTTTCTTTTTAGGCGAGAGGAAAAGGGCTTCGCCGTCGACGCCCAGCGGCGTCGCCACAGAGGCAGACGGCGTCGGCAGGGGGACGGGCAACGGGCCGGCGCGCGGCGGCAGTCCCAACCCCGCCCGCACGGCCGTCGTCGCGTGGGCTTGCACCGCGTGCATCTGCTGCCGGGCCGGGAGGAGGAGGGCGGAGGCGGAGGCCTGTCCGACCGACCAGCGGGTGGCGGCGCCGCCGCCGCCCGCCCGGCCACCGCCGCTGGCCCCCGGGCTGGCAGGCAGGTCCAGGACGCACAAGCTCGCGTCCAGGCCGTCATGAGCGGCGGACGGCGCGTCTCCGCCCCCGCCGCAACGGCCCGCCCGCCCACCTCCGCGCGTTGCTGTGGGAGACGGCCCGCCCGGCGGCGGTCCGGCAGCCGGTCCGATGAAGGATGTGGACGCCGTGAGGTGGCCAGCCCCGTCGCCCGGCGGCGGCGGCGGCGGCGGCGGCAGCCGTGCTGCCTCCTCTTCCGCCCCCCTGCTCGTTTCCAGGGCCGCCAGCCGCTCGGCCAGCACGCCCGCACGCGCTTCGGCCGCCGCGCGCCCGGCCTCCGCGACCGCCGCTTTTTTGGCCATGGCCACCGCCGCTTCCGCCGCTTCGCGCGCCGTGGACGCGTGGTCGGTCAGGGCGCGGCGCGCAGCGGCGGCGGCGGCGCGCTCGCGGGAGGCTTCCGCGCGGGCGGCGTCGGCCGCGGCCGCGGCTTTCCGCACCTCGGCCGCGGCTGCTTCCGCCGCGGCCGCGGCACCTGCCCGGGCCCGGGCTTCCGCGCCCAGGGGCGCGTGCGCGTCATCCCCACCGGCCGACCCCGCGGCCGCTAGTGCGCTTCGCAGCCTTGCCGCTTCCGCGGCCGCCGCCGCCGCGTCGGCTTTGGCCGCCACCGCTTCCGCCTGCGCTTCCGCCAGCCAGCCCTGTAGGTCGACGAGCTCTTTTTCCAGTTGGGCTTGGTGGGAGGCGAGCGCGGCGGACTCGGCTTGGACGGCTTTGCACCAGCGGGCCTGGTGCGAGGGAGGGAGGCGTGTGCGCGTGTCGTGTGTGTCGTCAGGGCGGCAAGAGAGAGAGGGAGGGAGGGAGAGAGGCGGCAGGTTGAACGCGCGGGGAAGGGAAATGGGTTTTTGGACGGGAACAACGCACCGCGGCTGCCGCCTCGGCCCGCGCTTCCGCCAGGGCGCGCGCGGCGCTGTCCGCACTGAGCGGACGGTCGTCCATGGGAGATTGAGGGTATGTGTGTGTGCGCGGTATGTGTGTGGGCGCGGGCGGTTTTTTGTTGTGTTCGCCTGTTTGGCGCGCCCCTCTCGAAAAAAAAAACTCGCGTCTTGCAGGCGGAGCCGACCGACCTCACTGTCTCCATTTTTATTGCGCCTTTGTGCGGAGACCGCGCAGACGGGCTGGAGGCCGACACACGCTCTCTCCTGCGCCCAGAGAACCCACCACCCATCATGGAAAACCACCTCATTCGCCACGGCGAGGCCATGGAAGCCGAGTTGAAAGCCGCGGGCGAAGTCTCACTCGGGGTGCGTTGGCGCGGGGGGGGGGGGGGGGAGGTGTCCGCCGTGCTGCTGTCTCCCCCACGGCGGCGCGGTCGTGGGGTGCTCTCCCCCGCCTCCACCGCCTGAGCGTGCAGAAGACTCTCTGTCACCCGGCCGACGTGACGCAGCCGTCCAAAACCCCTTTCCTCCCTCCCACCTGCCGCCCTCATCCCATGTGCATTGAACAAATAAAATTCACTCCACAGACGACCATCATGGCTGTCACCTACGACGGCGGCGTCGTCCTGGGCGCCGACTCCCGGACGTCGACGGGCACGTATGTCGCCAACCGGGCGACGGACAAGCTGACCCGGCTGACGGACCAGGTGTGTTTTTTTGGGTGGGGAGGCGAAAAAGAAACGCGCGGCCTGGTCGATCGCTCTCGCTTGACCTCCCTCCCTCCCCGCTTGACCTCCCTCCCTCCCCGCTCCACATCCCCCAAAACCCCGGCGCCCCACAGATTTACGTCTGCCGGTCCGGCTCCGCGGCCGACACCCAGAACATTTCCGCGTACGCCACCTGGTACCTGCAACAGCACGCCATCGAGCTGGGCGCCGAACCGACGGTGAAGGCGGCGGCGCGCCTGCTGTCCCGCCTGACGTACGAGAACAAGGCGCACCTCCAGGCGGGGCTGATCGTCGCGGGCTGGGACGCCGTCGAGGGCGGCGTCGTGTACGGCGTCCCCCTGGGCGGCACCGTCGTCCGCCTGCCCTTTGCGATCGGCGGGTCCGGCTCCGCGTACATTTCCGGCCTGTGCGACAAGCTGTGGCGGCCGGGCATGTCCAAAGACGCGGCCGTCGCGTTTGTGCGCCGGGCCGTCGCGCACGCCGTGGAGCGGGACGGGTCGTCTGGCGGGTGCATCCGCACCGTGGCCATCGACGCAAAAGGCGCGGACCGCCAGTTTGTGGGCGGGGACGCGGTGCCGGGCCTGAGCGCGGTCGTGGGGAGTGTGGGCGCGCTGGCCGTGGGTGCAGGCGGGCAGTGAAGGCGTGAGAGAGGCGGGCGGGGCGGGGGCCGGCTTTTTTCATTTCCCTGTAGAGCGTTTTTTTTTTGCTTTGTACTCTTGCTTCCATGGTAGAGCGGGAGAGCGGGCCTCGTGGGCGACCGCGCCCTTTGTCTTTGTCTACAGAGCGTCCTGCGTGTTGTGTGCCGCCTATCCCTCGCGCAGCGCGACCAGCCCGGCCGCGGCCGCGGCCGCCTGCTCCCCACCACCTCGTCGGTGGGGGGCACCGCCAGCGCCCCTCCGCCTGCACCTCGCCGCGACCGCGCCCACGTCCCGCCTCCTGTACAGCTTGACGGCACCGAACGCGGGCGCGCCGCCGCCGCCGCCGCCAGTTGGCACGACCGCGTCCAGGCAGTACGGCAGGCTGTCCAGGTCGGCCGCGCGCAGCCAGTCCCACTCGCACGCCGATTCGAGAAAAGCAGAGCCGGCGGGGCAGCCTATGGCAGCCGCCCGGTCGGCGGCCCGGCCCAGGCGGGACAGCGTGGCCGGGTCGGCCCACCCCCGCCGCTCTTCCAGCGCCCGCCACAGCGCGTCGTCGGCCGCGGCCGTGGCCAGCGTTTTGCAGGTGCAGGCGGCCGCTGCCAGGTCGGCCATGGAGTCCAGGCAGGCCAGGATGAGGTGGAGCAGGTCGGCGTGCAGGTCGAGGAGGGTGGGCGGGTCGTCGGCGGCGGCGCGCGGCTGGAAGGGCGGCAGCGCGTCGGGCATTGGCTGGAAGGGCGGCGGCGCGTTGGGCATTGGGGGGCCGCCCACGCCGCACACGCCGTCCTCCTTTTTTCCGCCACGCTCCGGCGCGGGGCACACGCAAATAGGTAGCCCTCCTGCCCGCTGAAGCGTGTGAATTTGAGGACGGCGCGATAGAAATAAACGCAAAAAAAGCAAAAATGAGCGACCTTCTCTATCCATCCACGTTCGGACGGAAGGGAGCCCCCCCCCCCGCCTCTCTCGTTCACCCACGGCCATCACCGCCACGCTGCTGGCACGCCGCAAACGGGCTGGCGGGCGCACCGCCGCCGCCGCCACCACCTTTCTCAGCCCCCAACGCGACCCGCACCGCGGGCGGCGGGGTCCGGCCGACGACCGGCGCACAGCCTCCGCGTCCTTCCAGGCCCGCCGCCGCCGCCGCCGCCGCGTGCAGGCTGGCCGCCGCTTGCGGCGAAATCGCCGCGACCCGGTCCGCGACGGCCGGCACGATCGCCGCCAGGCCCGCCGCGCCGGCCGCCAGGCGCGCGCGCGCCGCGGCCACCGCGGCCTTGAGCGTCTCGTTGTCGGCGGCCGCAGCCTCCCACCGCTTTTGGGCAGCGGCTGCTTCCGTGGCGGCGGTGCGCGCGGCCGGGCCGTCGGCCGCCGCGAAGCGTTTTTGCAACGCGGCCATCTCCCGGCACATGCGCGTCACCTCGGACGCGCGCGTGGTGGCCTCCTCCGCCCGCCGCGCCCGCACCCGGCGCGCAGACTCCCGGTTGGCCAGGCGGCGCTTTAACTTTTTGGCGTCCGCGGGGGACAGGCCGGCAAAGGCGTCCGGTGGTGGGGGCGGGGCACGCCGGTCCAGGCGCGGGCCTTGCTGCCCGGGGCGCTGGCGAGGTGGGCCGAACGGCCCGGCGGCGGCCGGCGCGCCACCAGTCTCGGCACCGCCGCCGCCGACGCTCCCACCGACGCCGGGGGAGAGGACGGCCGTGACGGCCGCCGGCCTCCAGAACGGCGCGGTCTGCCACGTGCGCGTCTGCGGCGGCGGCGGCGTCGTCACCGTGACGGAGCCGGCCGCGTCGTGCGCTTCCAGGCGGGCGGTGAGCTGGCCGGCGGCGGCGGCGGTGGCGGCAGGGCAGGGCGGGCGGGCGTGGGGTGGTGGTGGGGGCGGGGGCGGGGGCGCCGCCCGCGCCGGCGCCGCGGCCGGCAGGACAAGCAGGCCGGACAGCCCCCGGCCGGCCAGGCCACCTTGCGGCTGCTGGTGTTGGTGGTGTTGCTGCGCCGGCGCGACGGGCGAGGCCTGCAGCGCGGGCGCTGGCGGCAGGGGCAGCAGGCCGGACGCGCCGCGGCCGGGCAGGGACAGGCCGCAGGACAGCGTGCGGGCGGCGTCAAGGAAGGCGAGCGCGTCGGCTGTGCGCGTGTCGATGAGGGAGGGTGAGAGTGTGTGTGACGCGGTCGGCAGCGCTCGCGCCGTGTTCCCGTCGTCGTCACGTCGGCGCGGCGCGCCCGACACGCAAACGGTGCGCGCCCGCCCGCAACACAAAAGCACGGCGGCGGTGTTTTTTTCTCTCTGCCAACCACCCGGCCCCAACGCACAATCCATGGTGGCGTCGAGCGCGTGAAATTGCCGCGCGTCCGGGGGGTGGGTGCGTGGGTGGGTGGCGGAGGGTGTGGGTCCCGCGGGCGGTGTGTATTGGGCCGCGCGCCCCCTCTTTCTTTTCTGCGCGGGCCGCCTCGCGGGTGTGAAGCGCCGGGCGAGCGCGCGCGCCTTTTTTTTTTGCCGTCCACACCCACACCTCTCTGTCGCCTTCACACGTCGTCCACCGCGCCCACCAGTTCCAGCGCGGCCGCACTGTCGTCCTCTCCCACGACCACGCCTCCACCCTGTCCGTCCTCCTCCCACACAAACCCGGGCGGCCGGATGCAGTCGTCGCCCGGCACGGCGCCGCCCTCGGCCAGCCGGCCGTACAGGGTGTAGGCCCGCACGGACTCGACGGTCACGTGGACGAGCTGGCCCTTGAGCGCCTCGCCATCGCCCGCGAAGAAGACAATCTTGTTGTGGCGGGACCGGCCGTACGCCAGCGGAGGCGCGCCGATGGCCGCCTCCGCTTCGGGCCGCGGGTTGGGCCCCTCCACCAGCACCTCCAGCGTCCGCCCCAAAAACCGTTGCGCCCGCTCCTCCGCCACCTCCGCCACCACCGCGTTCAGCCGGTTCAGGCGGTCGGACTTGACGGCGTCCGGGACCTGGTCGGGCCAGTCCGCCGCGGGCGTGCCCGGGCGCGGGGAGTACGCCGCGGTGTTGACGCGGTCAAAGCCGACCGACCGCACCAGGTCGCACGTCGCGGCGAAGGCGTCCTCGGACTCGCCGGGGAAGCCGACGATCGCGTCCCCGGAAATGGACGCGTCCGGCATGGACCGCCGGATGGAGTCGACGACCCGCCGGTACCGGGCGGCCGTGTAGCCCCGGCGCATGCGCCGCAACACCTCGTCGTCGCCGGCCTGGAACGGGATGTGGAAAAACTCGCACAGCTTGGGCAGGGACGCGCACGCCCTGATGAGGCGGTCCGTGAAGTAGCGCGGGTGCGACGTCGCGAACCGGATGCGAGCAATGCCCGGGTGGGCGCCGTGGACGACGCGCAACAAGTCCGTGAACGTCCACGCGCGGCGGCCCGACCCGTCGGCCGCCGCGCCCGGCAGGTCCCGGCCGTACGCGTCGATGTTCTGGCCCAGCAGCGTCACCTCCCTGTAGCCGGCCTCGCCCAGGGCCCTGACCTCGCGGACAATGGCGTCGGCCGACCGGGATTGCTCGGCCCCGCGCGTGCGCGGCACGATGCAGTACGTGCAGGCCTCGTTGCACCCGAAGCTCGCGTTGACCCAGGCCGTGACGGCCGACTCGCGGCGGGGCGTGGCCACGTCCTCCTCGATGGCGATGGGTTCGACGGCCACGACCTGGGCGCCGGCCGCCACCCGGTCCAGCAGGGTGGCCACGCGACCGACGTGGTGCGGGCCCATGACCAGGTCCAGTTCGGGCACGCGCCGCAGCAGCGCCGCGCCTTCCTGGGACCCGACGCAGCCGGCCAGGACGAGCGTCACATCGCCCATGGCCTCCCTCTTCCGCTTGGCCTGTTTCCCCAGCGCGGAATACACCTTTTGTTCGGCCTTGTCCCGGATGGAGCACGTGTTGTAAATGACGACGCCCGCCTTGGACGGCTCGGGTTCCCAGGCGTAGCCCGACGCTTCCAGGCACCCGGCCATCCGCTCTGAATCGGCCAGGTTCATTTGGCAGCCGAACGTGTGGATGTGGAAGCGTTTGGCCGTGGGGACAGAGTCGGCCGCGGGCGGGCGGAAGAGCGGGAAGCCTGGCGGGTGGGTTGGATGGGAGAGGTTGAGAGCGTGGTGAGGTGGCGGCGCCGGGGTCGTGTGAGTCGCCAATTGGGCGCGTGCCAGCCTCCACACACTACGCACCATCCGGCCCACAGAAGTCAGCGTCCTTGTCGGCTTCACCGTCGACGGGCGGCGGGGCGAGGGACGGGGTGGGGATGGCGGACGCGGACGCGGACGGTGCAGCAGTCGTCGACGGCGGCGCGGCTGCTGCCGGTCCGCCGCGGTTGGCGGTGGCGCCAGGGGGCGGTAGAGTGCGACGAGCGGTCGGATGAGTGTGGCAGACACGGCCGCCCAGCTGGGTGGGGCGGGCGGACAGGTGCATCGTCGTGGGACGCGGGTGGGGGCCGTGTCGCGTGTCCTGCTTGCGAAGAAACTAGCCTCTGCCTCGGCGATGGCAACGCCGCTTCACTTTTCCGTTGTGCGCTTAAGCTTTTTTTTCTGACGGTGCGTTTGCCTTGGATGTGCCCGCTCCCAATGCCGCGTCACATCACATGACGTTTTGCGAGGCACGGTAGCATCGCAGACGTTTGACGGCGAGACTTGAACTGTCCCACCGCGGCCATGCGCGAGGCACAAACGCCCCAGCCGTCGGCTTGTGTTTGCGTCTGCGGGCCCCAGCCGCCGGGCGTGGAAACAAGGCCGCCGGCACTGGCCCGCCCCCTCCTCCGTCCGCCTGCGCCTCCTCGTCCGCATCTGGAATGCCCAGCGGACGCAGCGAAGCCGTCGCACGCCCCACTCCCGCCGCCCAATCTCACGATGCGCCTCCCCGCATGTGAAAAAAAACGCAGGCACTCTCGACGCACCCCACGCCAACCTTCCCTCCCTCCTCCGTTCCCATCGTCCACACTGAATGGGCACGGCCGCGGCCGCCAAGAAACAGAAAGCCGCCGCCCGCACCGCCGCCGCCCTTGCCGGCCAACGCGGGTCCAAAGCCAAGAAAAAGGCCGAACGCGCCCTCAACCCGCCGCCCAAGCCTGTGCGCAACAAGGCGAAATACAACAACAAAACACCTGCTGAGAAAAGAGCCGCCAAAGCTGCTAAAATGGCTCGCGTGAACGCGTCTGCGCCCGGTGGGAATGGTGTCGTGAAAAAGGCGGCGTCACCCCCGCCGGTCGCGCCCGCGGCTAAGAAAGAAAAGAAAGCCAAAGAGACGGACGAAGAAAAGGCGGCGCGCAAGGCCGCACGTAAAGCGGCCAAGGAAGCGGCGACGGCGGCGGCGGCAGCTGCTCCGTCTCCTGCCACGCCCGTCCGCACCAAGCGGGCGGCGGAGGAGGACGCGCCGGCCGCGCCTAAAAAAGCGAAAAAAGCGGCCGAGGTCGGCGCGGCCGCAGCGCCTCGCTCGCCGCGGTCTCCCCGCGCCAAGGCCGCCCCTGCCGCCCCGCCCACGCCCGCGCCCGCGTCCACGCAAGCCACGGGGAAAGGCACGTCCAAACCGGGCCTCAACGCGACGGCCGCCGCCGACTCCGCGCCCGTGCCCGTCGACCAGTTCCGGCTGAGCGCCCCGACCGTCCGCGCGCTCGCCTCCAAGGGCATCTCCTCCCTCTTCCCCATCCAGGCCGCGACGCTGGACTACGTGCTGGACGGGTCGGACGTCGTCGGCCGCGCCCGCACCGGCTGTGGCAAGACCCTGGCCTTTGTCCTGCCCATCGTCGAAAGCCTGGCCAAAAGCGCCGAGGGCGGCGGCGGCGGCGGCGGCGCGCGCCGCCTCCCGCCCGGCCGCCCGCCGCGCGTCATCGTCCTGGCCCCCACCCGCGAGCTGGCCAAGCAAGTCGCGTCGGACTTTGAGCTCATCGGCTCGGCGCACGGCCTGGCCACGCTGTGCGTGTACGGCGGCGCGCCGTACGGCCCGCAGGAGGGCGCCCTGCGCCGCGGCGTGGACGTCGTCGTCGGCACGCCCGGCCGGGTCAAAGACCACCTGGAGCGCGGCACGCTCCGCCTGACCGCCCTGGCCTTCCGCGTGTTGGACGAGTGCGACGAGATGCTCAACATGGGCTTTGTGGACGACGTCGAGAAAATCCTGGCGGCGGGCGGGGCCAAGGGCGCGGACGGCGAGGGCGCCGCCGTCCAGACCCTCCTGTTTTCGGCGACCCTGCCGCCGTGGGTGAAAGACATCGCCCGCCGCTTCCTGCGGCCGTCCCACCGCACCATCGACTTGGTGGGGTCCTCCAAGCTGAAAGCGTCCGCGTCCGTTCGCCACCTGGTCCTGCCCTGCCACTGGTCCCAGCGGGCGGCCGTCGTGACGGACGTCGTCCGGTGCTACGGCGCGATGGGCCGGTCCATCGTCTTCACGGAGACCAAGCGGGACGCGGACGAGCTGGCGGGCGCGGTGGGCGAGGTGTTGGGGGCGCGTGCCCTGCACGGCGACGTGCCCCAAGCCCAGCGCGAGGTCGTGCTGCAAGCCTTCCGGGCCGGCCGCTTCGACGTCCTGGTCGCGACGGACGTCGCCGCGCGCGGCCTCGACATCTCCGGCGTCGACCTGGTCGTCCAGTGCGAGCCGCCCAAAGACCCGGAGACGTACATCCACCGGTCCGGCCGGACGGGCCGGGCGGGCGAGACCGGCATCTCCGTCACGCTCGTGGACCGGCGCAAGGAAGGCCTCGTCCCCTTCATCGAGCGGCGCGCGGGCGTGGCATTTGAGCGGGTCGGCGCGCCGCAGCCCGCCGACATGGCCCGCGTCGCCGGCACGCGGGCGCTGGCCGCCTTGAAAGGCGTCGACGCCGCGGTCGTGCCCTGGTTCACGCCGTACGCGTCCGCCATGCTGGGCGACGGCGACGGCGAGAGTGGCGGCGGCGGCGGCGGGCCCGCCTTCCCCGGCGGCGCGGCCGAAGCGCTCGCGCGCGCGCTGGCCATGATTGCCGGGTGCGGCAAATTCCAGGCGCGTTCCCTGCTGACCGCGCACGAAGGCTTTGTCACCCTGCACTTCACGGCGCCGGGCACGACCATCGACCGGCCGGGCTTCGTCTTCTCCACCCTGCGCCGCTGGCTGCCCGACGCGACGGTGGAGGAGGTGAAGCGGCTGACGCTCACGGCCGACGGCAAGGGCGCCGTCTTCGACGTGCCGGCGGACTTGGTGGACGAGTTTTTGTCCAAGGCCGCCGCCGGTGGTGGTGGGGACAAGGCGCCTGGGCTGGCGCGCCCGTCCGAGCTGCCGGAGCTGAAGAAGCGGGAGGGCGAGGGCCCGACGGGCGGGTTTGGTGGCGGGGGTGGGGGTGGCTGCGGGCCGGGGCGGGGCGGGTTTGGCGGCCGTGGCGGCGGCTTCCAAGGCGGCCGTGGCGGCGGCTTCCAGGGCGGCGGCGGCCGCGGTGGTGGGTACCAGGGCGGCCGCTTTGCCGGGCGCGGGGGTGGGGGTGGGGGGCGCGGCGGTTTCGGTGGGCGTGGCCGCGGGCGGTGAGAGAGAGAGAGGGAGAGAGGTCGTGGTCAGGATGGTAACAAGACGACACATACAGACCGACGGAGCACCCAGCCCCCCCTTCTTCTCTCCGCCACGCCTGGGCGCGCGGGCCGGCCCACCCCCACTCCCCGACCTGTGCCGACAAAGGCCAAGGCCTTTAGTTTGCTGGCCTGGTGGCTGGCAGGACCTGAGACGCCGGCCGCGCTCGCCCGCGGCGAAAAAAAAGCTCAGGGCGGGCCTCGGCATTGCGGCCGGCCGATGCGAGCTTGGCTTGTCGCGGCGGCGGCGGTCGCCATCCTGCCCTTGCCAAGGGCCCTTGCCGCCGGTGGAGGGATCCTGGACTTTGGCGATGGCGCCGCACCCCAACCGGAGAAATGCTTCAACCTGACGTGCGTCGCGGAGAGGTTTTGCTGCTCGCGGGGCAGGCCCCACGGCAGCCGCTCGGCACCCGCAACCACCACGGCCCAGCCCTCACCCCACGCCTCCACCCCCACCCCCCACCCCCCAAACAACACAGCTTCGACGAACTGTCCTGGGCTGCGGGCGACACCACGTTCTTCACCGATGACATGAGCAGCTCGGACTACTTCACGCAATTTGGCGTGTCGGAGTACGGCGGCCTGGGCTGGAGCAGTGCGTTGGGGGCGGTCGTCGGCGGCAGAAAGTGCAACGCGGGCCCTGTTGCGCCCGTGCTCGCTCTCCCCACACCTCACCCGTTCCGTCCCCGCAACCCCCCCCCACCCCACCCCACCCCACCCCACCCACCCACACCAGACCTGCAAGTCAAGTCCAACGCCTCCTCCATGTGGTCGCCCAACGCGGCGGCGTCCCTGCCCAACGTCGGCGTCTCCTGGATCGCCACGCCGGTCGTCGCGCTCGCGGCACGCGGCGCATTCCGCCCCGTGGCCGTCCAGGCCGCCGTCCAAGCCTTTTTCCCGCTGCCGCCCGGCCCTGGGGCCGCCCCGCCCCGCCCGCCCGCCACGCTGACCGTCTGGTCCGTGCGCGCAGGCAACAAAGCCAGCGGCGGCGGGCCCGAATTCGCGGCGTGCGCGACCGCGGCGCTGCCCTACCCGGCCAGCCCGGCCGACGCGCAGATAGGGCCACGGGTGCCCGTCGACCTGGCGGCCTGCGGCCCGGCGTCCGCCGGCCTGGTCTTCGGCCTGACGGACCGGCTGGCCTTCTTCGACGCCCCAAACAACGCCTACCTGTCCGACACCTATTTCGTGATCGACGACGTCGCGGTCTGCGCGGCGGGCGGCGGCGCCGGGTCGGTCTCGCCGCCGCCGCCGTCGATCTACCTGCAGTCCCCGCCCGTCGGCTTTGCCAACAAGCGGAGGCGGAGGAGGAGCGGGCGCCGGCGGGTCCTGCTGGCCGAGGAAGGCAAGGCGAACAACGGGACGGCCAACGCGACGGCCGCCGCGGCGGCGCCGCCGTCCTTCCTGCAGGCCGCGCTCGGCCCGCCGCCCGCGCCGCCCCGCCCGGGCTATGTCGCGGGCGCAGCCCAAGCCGCGGGCGGCGGTGCGGCGCCCTCCTCCTCCTCCGCCGTCTCGCCCGCGCTCGCGGCCGCGGCCCTGACCTCCGCGCCCAGGACGGCGGCCGCCACGCCCGCCAACGCGTCCGCGGCGGACAGGGCGGCGTCCACAGCCGCGGCCGTCGCCGCGGGCGGCGGCGGCGGCTGTTTCGCCCAGGGCTTTGACGCCCTGGCCTGGCGCCCGACCGTCAACCACACCCTGGACACGGACTCGTACGTCTCGTACTACGCCCCCCTGGTCGACGGCGCCGGGCTGGCGTGGGTCAATGCGGCGGTCGTCAAGGACGCGGCCCCGCCCCGCGGCGCGACGTCGCCCCTGCACTACGCCCGGCCACGCTTCCCGGGCCCCCTGTATGCCTTTGCCCAGGCCGGCACGTTCAGGCCGGTCGCCGTGTCCGTCTCGCCGCGCTGCGAGGCGACGTACCCCCTGACCCCCGTCGATCCGGCCCTGTGCCCGGGGCCGGTCGGCCCGCCGCCGGTGTTTGAAGTCGCGGCCTTGAAAGCGGGCGGGCTGGACGGCGTGTCCGGCGCGGAACTGCGCGTGTGCGCGACGGCGGCCCTGGGCGCGCCACCCCTGCCGCCGCCTGGCCCGGGACCCACGGGGACGGGCGAGCCCGTCGTCATTGACCTGTCACCGTGCGGGCCGGCTGTGTTGGCGTTGCGCTTCCGCCTGGTGCCGCCCTTCCAGGCGCGCGAGACCAGCTTCGCGCTGGACGACCTGATCGTCTGCCCTGGCGATGGCGGCGGCGGGAAGGGTGGGGGTGGGGGCGGCAAGTCGAGTGTGAAGGCGCCGGCGGCGGGCGCGGTGACGGAGTTGCCGGTCGTCGACCCGCCGGCCTGGCCCGGGACGCTGCTGGCCTGAGGGGAAGAGAGGCGGAGGGAAGAGTGGGAAGAGATGGGCGTGCGCCATCGTTTACGTGTTGACCCTTGTCTCTCTTGTACGTGTTTTTTTTGAAGGCTGGTCCGGCCGCATGAGGGGAGCGGGCCGGGCCATTCTTTCGTTTGTAAAAAAAAACACAAAAATGGCTGCCTCCTTCCGCCTGCCGGACTGGGCGACCACCCCAACCCGCACGGCCTCCCTGACGGGCGGCCCCGACGGCGGCACGGTCGCGGTGGACCTGGCGCCCGCGGCCGTGTTTGGCAGCGCCAAGCCGGCCGCGCCCGGCGTCGCGCACGTGCCGCTGGCGCCGCCCGCTGCGCCCGAGCATGCAGCGCTCGTCCACCACGGCAACGGCAAGGCGTACTTGATCGATTTGGGCGCGGTGAGTTGTCTGGGCCGTGTGCTGAGCCCAGGAGCCGCATGCCGGCCGTTCCTCTCCTCATCCTGAACCCCCCCCCCCCACTCCACCCTGCACCGCCACCCAGCCGGGCGGCACTTTTATCAACGGCACGCCCATCCCGCCCAACAAGCCCACCGCCCTGTCATCCGGCGACGTCCTGGCCTTTGGGTCGGCCGACGCGCCGTCTTTCACGTTCGCCTGCGAAGGCGCGGGCGTCAAGCGCGACCGCGACAGCGACCGCGGCGGCGGCGGGGCGGGGCCGGCGTCCGTCCGCGCGTCGCACCTGCTCGTCAAGCACGCGGCCTCCCGCCGCCCGTCCTCGTGGAAGGAGGACGTCGTCACCCGGTCGCCCGCCGAAGCCCGGGCGGCCGTGGAGGCGCTGCGGGCGCGCATTGTGGAGGAAGCGGCCGCCCGCGGTGGTGGGCCCGCCGCGCTGGCGGCGGTGTTTGCAGAGGTCGCGGCGCGCGAGTCGCACTGCAACTCTGCGCGCGCGGGCGGGGACCTGGGCGTGTTTGGCCGTGGCGCCATGCAGCCCGCGTTTGAAAATGCGGCGTTCGGCCTGGGAGTCGGGGAGCTGAGCGGCGTGGTGGAAAGCGATTCGGGCACGCACATTATTTTACGGACGGCGTGAGAGAGTGTGAGGTGAAAAAAAGAGGTGGGGGTGGATGCCAAAGGTCGCGAGAGAGGTTGGAGCACAAACACGGGAAAAACGAAACGCCTCCACCAACAATGCCGCCCCTCGCGTCGTCCACGGCGCCCGTGGCACGCAGCGCGGCAGCGCCCCGCGCGTCGGCGGCGTCCCCTCGCCCGGCCCTGCCGCCGCGCCGGTCGGGCGGCGGCCTGGCACGTCTGCGCGCACCCATCGGCGGCGGCTTTGTGCCTGTCCATGCCGACCGCCGGCCCCTCCCCCTCCCGCCACCCTCCTCCACGCCCATCGCGATCACTGGAGGCGGGGACGGTGGCGGCCGCGTCCCTCCTCGTGGCGCCAGCAAATCCACGGGCGAGGCGGACGACGCCGACTGGGACGACGCGTCGCAGGACGGCGTGAGCGCAACGGCGACCAAGATCGTGGCCCGGGTGAGTTGTGACGGCGGAGCGTGTTTTGCTGTGAGTGAGCAAGCCCTCGCTCCTCAGGAAGGGGTGGGTGGGGTGAGGAGGGCTGTGATGAGGAGGGCGCGGCGACCGTTTTTTCGTCGACGCCCATGTCCTCGTCGCCCGCCCCCGACGAGAGGGTCGGCCGAAACCACGCATCCCATCCATCCCCATCCCATCCCGCCCCGCCCGCCCCCCACAGTTTGGCAACGTCCTCAACCAGCTGCCCGACGACATGCGCGCCGCCCTGGCCCGCGGCGCCCTGTCCATGGGCGACGTCCGCCTCTGGCTGAAGGCGTCGTCCACGCCGCTCCTGGGCGCGCTGTGCCGGGCCTTCCCCGGCTTCCGCGACCGCGTGCTCGGCAACCCGCGCTTCCTCCTCGTCCTCGCCATCGAGGAGCTCATCGGCTGCTCCGCCCGCATGGCGGGCGAGATTCAGGGCCGGCCCGGCGACCGCTTCTGGAAGGAAATCAATTTCGTGGCCTCAGACATGAGCCTGGAAGTCATCGGCGACTTTTTCATCGTGTGGCTGCTGTCGCCGCGCGCGAGCTTTGCGCCGCCATCCACGTCCGCGCTCGCCCGGGCGGTGTCGGCCCTGCCCGCCCACTGCATGCAGGTCGGCAACTACACCCTCCCCCAACGCTTGGGTGCCCTGGCCCTGCGCGGCGCCCAATTCTTCGGCGTGGGCGCGGGCGCCGCGGCGCTGGGCCACTCCGCGACCGTCGCGATGGTTGCCCAGCAGAAGAAAGCGGCCGCGGCGCGCGGCGAGGCGCCGCCCAAACTGAAAAAGGGGGAGGCGCCACCCAAGGAGCTGGGCCCCATCGTCGATACCGCGGCCGCGTGGGGCGTGTTCATGGCCCTGTCCTCCAACGCGCGCTACCAGCTCGTCAACGGGTTTGAGGAGCGCGTGCTCGACCCGCTCCCCCTGCCGCCGCTGGCCAAGTCGGTCGCCACCTTCTGGCTGCGGTTCGGCAACACGTTTGTCGGCACGGTCAACTGGATGTGGTGGGCCAAGCTGGTGGGCGTGCAGTGACAAGGAAAACACACACGAGGGAGGGGGGAGGGTGTGCGTGTGGGCGCGCGAGTCCGTGAAAAAAAAGGAATGTTTTCGTTTTGTGTGTTGTTGCCCCCTCTACAGGCCGGCCTCGCTCGTCCACAGCAGCCGCCCGCCGCCGCCGCCGCCGCCACTCGCGTCCACCACCACCCTGGGCTGCCCCCCCTCTCCCCGCCCGACCACCCGGTTGCTGGTGGACTGCAGGCCGCCGACCGCGAGGGGCGGGGAGGCGGTCCCCAGGTCCCAGGCCAGGCCCGACGTGACGACGCGCAGCGGCGGTCCGAGCGCGACGAGGCCGCAGTGCCCTCCCGCCTCCCGCGCCGCCGGCTCGATCGCGACGGCCCCCGCCCCGGTCGGCACCGCGCGCGCCAGGGACCCGCCGTCCCCGACCAGCACCAGGTTGGGCGCCCAGGCGCCTTCGACCGGCTTCCAGAGGGCGTTGATCGCGGACAGCGTGTGGTCGAGGCGCCCGCCCAGCGCGCCGAGCGCAATGACGGTCGTGGCGCCCCACTCCCGCCCGCCCCCCGTCACGGCCGCGTGCACGTACGCCAGCGCTTTCTCCAAGTCGGTCGTGTCCTGGTCGGCCGAGCCGTCGACGATGGGCACGCCGGCCGAGGCGTAGTAGGACGCCGCGGCGGGCGAGAGCGAGTCCAGGTCGCCGACGATGGCGGACGGCAGGAAGCGCGCCCGCGCGTCGTCCGGCTGCTCTGCGTCGGCGTCGCCGGCGCCTACCCACCCTGGCGCGTCGGCGAACAGCCGGTTCGCGCCGCCGTCCGCGCAGACGACAAGGTCGGCCCGGGCCAGCAGGGCCGGCGTGAGGCGGGGGGGCAGGCCGTGGTTGAGGATGATGACGCACAGGTAGTAGGGCGCGCGCGGGGGGCCCGCGCCCGCCCCGGTGGACGTGCGGGCGTCAGCCTCGTCCAGAAACCAGGAGGACAGTGTGATGGGGGCGGGGGACGCCGGCGACAGGGCGGCGGCGGCTGGTGCTGGAGGGGGGGGCATGCGGGCGGCCGGGGGCGCGGGCGCGGGCCGAGGTCGCGGCCGCCGCCCGGCGATGCCAGGGCCGGTGGCTGGCTTGCGCCTGTGTGTCAGGCTAGGACAGGCGGTTGAGGTGACAGCACGGGAAGACGGGGACGGGTGGAGGCGACAGGCGGGGCGGGCGGCGGCAGGCATTGGGGCCCCCCCAGCGCCGCAAAGGAAAGAGTGGCCAGCGCCCGGCGCGGCGCCCTCCGCCGCCGCTCGCCTCCACTCGCCTCACTCCACCAATTCTGCCCCCCCCCCCCTCCCTCCCTCTCAACACCCCCAAAAACACAACAACCGCAATGACCTGCTCCCCACCTCCCCCACCCGCCGACGTGGACGCCCAGCTGGCCGCCATGCTGGCCGCGGACGAAGAAGCCGCCGCCGCGGAAGAAGGAGCCGCGGCGGCGGCGCCGGAAGTCGAGGTGAGAGTGGGAAGGGAGGGCGGAGCCATAGGTGCGGCCGTGTGCAGTCCGCGTCCGCGCTCACACGCGCCCCGCCCACCCACGCCCACACAGGCGCCCGTGCCTGACGCCCCTGAGCCCGCTGCTGAAGGCAAAGGAGAGGCGGCGCCCGCCGAGGTGAGGTTGGGGGGCGGCACGTGAGAGCAAAAAGGAAAGCGCGCGCAGCGCGCGCGGGCGGGGTGTGGAGTGCCGCTGCCCACCACCACCCTCGGCACCCTCCGCCTCCACCGCCCTCGCCCGGTGCGCCTCGGGCGGGCAGGGTGGCGCGTCAGGGCGCGGTCCGAGGTGGTGGGGAGGGGTGGACACGCGCCTGTTTCCTCCACCCGCCCCCTCTCCACTCCACTCCCCTCCACTCCCACTCCCTGAACACACAGCCCGCGGCGCCGCCCGCGCCCGTCGTCGCCGCGCCTCCCCCGCCGCCCGCGCCCGCCGCCCCGCCCGCCGCGGCGGTCGCGCCCGTCCTGGGCAAGAAGCGCGGCAGCGTGGCCGTCCCCGCCGCGCCGGCCGTGCCCTCGGCGGCGGTCGCGCCGGTCGTCGGCCTGGCGCCGACGGCCGTGCCCACGCCCGCCGCCGCCGCGCAACCGGCGGCGGCCGCCAAGCCCTCGCCCGCGTCCGCGCTGGCCGTGCCCGCTGCCGCTGCGCCCGCGCCGCCGGTCGTCGCGAGCCGCCGCCCGGCGCGCCCGGCCGCCCTGGCCGTCGCTCCGGCCGCGGCGGCCACCACGGCTCTGGCTCCGTCCGCAGCCACCGCGGCCACCGCGGCCGCCGCCCCGGCCCGCACGAAGTCCGCGTACCAATTCTTCTGCGACGCCAAGCGGGCGGGGGTGGTGGCCGCCAACCCGGGCGCGGCCTTTGCGGACGTGGCCAAGGCGTTGGGCGCGGCCTGGGCCGCGGAAGCGGACAAAGCGCCGTACGAGGCGGCTGCCGCCGCCGCCAAGGCCGCCGCCCCGCCCAAGCCCGCGGGCGGCGGCGGCGGCGGCCGCGCGAAGAAAGGCGGGCCGGCCGGGCCGTCCGCGTACGGCCTGTTCTGCGCGGACATGCGCCCGACGCTGGCGGCCGCCAACCCGGGCGCGGACGTGGGCGCCATGTCCCGCCTGCTGGGCGCGGCGTGGAAGGGCGCGGACGCGGGCGTGAAGGCGCAGTACGAGGCCGCGGCCGGCGCGGCCAAGGCCGCGTGCGCGGCCGCGGCTGGAGGTGGGGGCGGCGGCGGCGCGCCCGCCGCCGCCGCCAAGAAAAAGCGCAAGGCTCCCCGTCCGGACGCGGCCGACCCGGAGTTTGACGCGCAAGCGACCGCCAACGCGGCCGGCCGGCCGTCGCCCGCCGAGCGGTCTGTGGCCGAGGACGACGCCGAGCGCGCGGCCGTGGACTGGGCCGCCCACCCGGCGACGGCCGTCCTGGGCGAAACGGAACGCGGCCACTACATCGTCGCGCGCGCGGGCCTGGCCCTGTCGGACTACGGCCTGGTGGACGCGGCCGCGGCCAAGCGCGCCCGCCTGGGCGGCGGCGGCGAGGTGTCGGACGCCGACACGGACGCGGCCGCCGCCCTGCCGCCCGCCCTGGTCGACGAGTACGAGGCGTCGGCGTCCGCCTTTGACACGGCGCTGCACGCCCACACGGAGGGCAACGCGCTGGACCTGGACGGCCTGGCCGCGGGCGACGCGCTGGAGGCGTGCGCCTTCCTGGGCGCCCTGCGCGAGGACGGGTACCCCCTGCACGGCCGGGCGGCGGGCGTGCGGTGCAAGAAGGACCGCCTGATCTCCGTCCCCATGCTGGGCCTGTCGCGCCTGGTCCAGCGCGCCCTGGACGTCGAGCGCGCGGGCCGGGCGAAGGCCGAGGCGGAGCTGGCGGCTTTGAAAGCGACGCTGGGCGGTGGTGCTTGAGTGCGTGAGTGCTGTGTGGGCGCGCGCCCCGCCCCCGAACTGAATGAAAAGAGAGGGCGGTGGAAATAACGGCGGGGCGCGCAAGAGAGGCGGGATGGAGAGAAAGAGAGAGAGAGAGAGAGCGTGCGTGCGTGCAAAAGAAAAGTCTGCGTGAACCAAAAGAAAAGAGAGAGGCGCGTGCAGCCAGCGGGGGGGCGGCCGGGTGGACCCCGCTGCTCGCACCAGCGCCTGGACGGGGGTTACCCCGCCCACGCCCGGCCGAAAGCCGGGTACGACCACTCCCTCACCATGATCGGCGACCGCGTATTCTGTTCGGCGGCGAGACGGCCGGCTGGGCCCGGCGGTGTGTGTGACACACGCCGGTGTTGTGTGCCAACACACACACACCACTTTCCGCGCTACGAAAAGTGAGGCCCTCACTTTTTACATAATAATTTTGTGTAACCCCCGGCCACAAGCCACGAAGCATGGCACTCGCACTCGCCCTCTCCGCCCTCTTCGTCGCTTCGGCGGCCGAGCCGGGGGCGGGAACGCTGGACCCGTTCCCCTCGCTGCGGTCGGTAGGCGACACGGTGTACACCAGCGTTTCTGAAGCAATTGCCAACAAAACAAGGGATGACGTCACGGCTGTCGCAGTTAAAGGTTAGCACGTACGCACACTTCAGCGGGTGCAGGCCCATCCAACGATGCTTGCAAGTCTTGACTGTGAAAGTGGATGGGTGTGAAAGTGGTTGGGCGTAGGGCGTCTTGGCCGGGGCCACCACGTGACACACCCACCACTACTGCGCGTGCAATGGCGCGCACGGCCCACTCCCGTGCGCTTTGCCGCACCCACCCCACCCACCCACCCACCCTCACACACACACACACACAACCGCAGCTGCCATCAGCGAGAAGTCTCACGCCGTCCTCGATGCCGTACACGATGCTACGGACCCGGCCGGCCCCGTGCTGCTCGCAAAGTTTCATGCGATCGACGACGCGGAGTACGCTGCACGCCGGGCGGGGTGCGACCCCGCCACCCGCGAAAAAAAGTCGCGGCCGGACGCGTACGCGTTCCTGGGGTCGGGCAACCTCCTGCCGTACTACCAGGGCGTTGTGCAGGGGCTGCAAGACCGCGGCGTGCTGACGCCGGAGGTCCTGTCCAGCGCCAAATTCGCCGGCTTCTCGGGCGGGTCATTGACGGCGGTGTTGACAGGTGAAGACCTGGGGCCGGCCCACCCCGCGCACGACCACCGGCCCAGATTGGATTGGGCGCCCAGGCGCCCACCCACCCACCCAATCCCCATCCACCCACCCACTCGCACACACAGGTCTCGGCTGGTCGGGCGCCAAGCAGTACGCTCTGTACAAAAAGATTTTCTTTGACATCCTGGCCTGCAAACAGGCGGCCGGGCCCAATCCTGCCGCCCAGCTGCAGTGCACCCTGAACGGTGTTGGCATCCCGATCGTGCGTGCGGCTCTCGCCGGCACCGATGTGCCTGCCGCGATCAATGGTCGCCTATCGCTTTGGGCGTGCCAAGTGAATGCCATGGGGACGACGCTGGATGGATCAGTGGCCCAGGGCACGAGCAAGGTGAGCTGAATCCATTTGCTTCAAGGCCGGGAGGGTTTGCGACGCGTCTGCTCCCCCACGAATTCAACACTCCCACCCCCGCCGCCCCCCGCTTAACCTGCGCCCGCGTAGTGGTCGTCCAATGACGACGTTCTGGCCAATATCATGGTGTCAGACCAGATCCCCTGCTTCACGACTGACACTTTCTACAATGTGTTCCGAGGTAGGTCTGTCGGGCGGAGAGGGACCGTGGACCTCGCCTGGCGATGATGTGAGTCAGGCCGCCGCACCCATCACCCTACGCCCCATCTTGCATCCCCGGACAGGTGCCCCCTATATCGACGGCGGCTACTGTACCGACTACGCACAACTGTGCCCCAAGGATGCAGCGAAATGCCTCAAAGTGTCCACCGAATTTCTGGGGCCGGCGCTGCCTGCACCGTTTCCGACCGAGCAGAGTGCGTTTTTTCTTGCGTTCTGCATGTGCGGGTGGGGCACACACACACACACTCACACACACACGCACACGCACACACGCACACACACGCACACACGCACACACACGCACACACACAGACTGTCCGGTCGGGGTCGTGCCGTTCAACTACCTGCCCAACATCGGCAAGCCGTACTACACGCCCGGTGACCGGTCGTCATGGACGCTGCCGCAGGGCAGCTGCCTGTCGGAGACCGACAAGGCGGCCATCAACACGCATCCCCGCCACGTGCCGCAGGGGGTGACTGCCAAGCCTGACATTCACCCCGCGTTCTACGCGTCGCTGCCGCCCGAGTTTGAGAACGGGTGCGCGTGGCTGAACGCCGGCTTTGTGCCACAGCCAGCGCCCACGTACAATGCCACGCTGGACGCCATGTTCAACCATGGGGTCGTGTCAGGGACGGGCTGGGCTGACGCGAACGGCTATTGCTCAAGCTGAGGGAGGTCACCGGGCGCTCCCTAGAGAGAGAGAGAGAGAGAGAGAGAGCGTGCGCGTGCGTGCGTGCAACAAGAAAAGTCTGCGTGAACCAAAAGAAAAGAGAGAGGCGCGTTCCCGGGCAGTGTGTCAACAAGTGAAGACGGCGGCGAACCAGGACGCCGCCGGGGCGCGGTGGCCTGAAAAAAAATGACGGCAGCAGAGGCGGAGGGCGGAGGCGGATGGAGCGGACGCCTGGTTGGAGGGGGCCTGCGCAGTCAGAGCGACGAAAACGGCGCGAGACGGTGACGGCGCGCCAAGAAAAAAACAAACGCACAGCAGAGAGCGACTGCACGCGCCTTTCCGTCTACCCGCTTCAGGTGCGAGAGTCGGGGAGTCCACGCCCCACCCTCCCACGGCGCCCGGCCGGCCAGCGAGCCCGGAATTGGCCGGCGTGTTTTGCGGCTTGCCATCGCGCCGCATAGAGCGAGCGTCTCACACCCCCTCCCTCCCACACACAGGAAACCGCACGCCCTTCCGCCCTACTCCGCTCCAATGGGCCGTGGTGGGTCGGTCTCTGGCGTCCAGGGTCACGACGTCCGGGCGGCCCTGGGCGCCATGTCGCGTAAGTTTTGGCGGAGGAACCTTTTTTTGTCTCTGTGCGTGCGAGGAGCGAGCAGGAAGGCGCACGCATGCGCCCTGCCCTTGGACCCTCTGACGGCGGCCCGCCGGGGCCGCGACCGCGAGCTCCGAGTGCAGGCAGGGCTCCAACACGCACGAGAGTGAAAAAGGCCGGGACTTGGGCGGCTTGAAGCCCCCTGTCGGGCGCGCCCTTTTTTTCGAGCGCGCGGCGCGAGGCTCGGCAACCACGGCGGCCCCCTCTCCACCCTGTGCTTTTTTTGCCACCTCCCAGGGTTCCCGCGTCCGGGGCTTTGCCTTGCGAGCGTGCGCGGGACAGGTCAACTCTCACGCCCTCCACCAACCTCAAAAACACACGCGCAGCCGAAACCCGCGCCGCCGTCGCCCGGTCGGCGTCGGCCGCCGTGCGCTTTGCCGTCGACCACGCGGCCGCCCTCGTCCTCGTGCCCCTCGCCGCCCACGCCGCGCGCCGGGGGCTGGACGCATACAACTCTGGCGCCCTGCACGCCCGCCTGGCCTGGGCGTCCGCGTCGGCTGTGCAGGTCGACTTCCTGACGCTGGGGCTGTTTGCGGCCGTCGCGCTGCCCCTGGTGGCCGCCCTCGCATTCCGCGCCGCCTTCCCGCGCCGCGGCCGCACCTACCTCGTCGACTTTTACTGCTACCGCCCGCCCGACCGCAACCAGACGACGCACGAAGAGCTCGTCCGCGGGTCCGGCACGACGGGGCGGTATACCCAGCAGTCGCTGGACTTTGTGCAAAAAGTCATGTCCATCTCCGGGCTGGGCAACGCGACCTTCCTGCCCGACGCCGTCCGCGCGGGCCTGGAACGCCCGGTGGAAGTCACCATGGCGGCGGCGCGCGCCGAGTCCGAGGGCGTCCTCTTTGCGTGCGTGGCCAAGCTGTTGGCCCGCACGGGGCTGAAGCCGACGGACGTCGACGCCCTCATCGTCAACTGCACCGCCTTCTCGCCCACCCCGTCCCTGTCCGCGGCGGTCGTCAACCACTTCCGCATGCGGAAAGACGTCCGCACCTTCTCGCTGCACGGCATGGGCTGCGCCGCCTCCGTCATCGCCATCGACCTGGCGCGCGACCTGCTCGCGTCCAACCCGGGCATGCGCGTCGTCGTCGCCGGCACGGAAAACATTCTGTGGAACCTGTACTTTGGCAACCAGCGGTCCATGCTCATCACCAACTGCCTGTTCAGGACGGGCGGCGTGGCGTACCTGCTGTCCAACCGGCGGGACGACGGGCGGCGGGCCAAGTACGTGCTGGGCCACCTCGTCCGCACGCACCTGGGCGCGGACGACGAGGCGTACAACGCCGTCATCCAGCGGGAGGACGAGCAGGGCGTCCTGGGCGTCAAGATTGGGAAGGAGCTCATGGAGACGGCGGGCCGGGCGTTGGAAGCCAACCTGACGGCGCTGGGCCCCAAGGTGTTGCCGCTGTCGGAGAAACTGTTGTTCGCCGGCCACTGGGTCGCGGCCCGGGTCGCGCGCGCGCGCGGACGCGGGAAGCCGCAGCGCCGCCACGTCCCCGACTTCAAGCGGGCCTTTGACCACTTTGCCATCCACCCGGGCGGCAAAGCGGTCATCGACGGCGTCGGCAAGGCGCTGGGCCTGTCTCACGCCCAGTCCCTGCCCATGCTGGCGCCCTTTGAACGGTACGGCAACACGTCGTCGTCGTCCACCTGGTACGCGTGGAGCTACATCGAGGCGGAGCAGGGCGTGCGCAAGGGGGACCGGCTGTGGCAGCTGGCCTTTGGCAGTGGGTTCAAGTGTTGCAGCGCGACGTGGACGGCGTTGCGGGACTGCAACGAAGCGCACGACGCGTGGACGGAGACGCCGACGGAGTGAGCCGAGGTGTAGACGGGCGGGCGGCGCGTGCGTGCGTGCGTGGGGGGTGAAGCCCCCTTCCCTGCTTTTCTGTTTTTGAGTGAGCGTGTGTGTGTGTGTGTGTGTGTGGGCGTGGGCGTGGGCGTGCGGTGTGGGCCATTGGCGCGAAGAACTGTGTGTGTGTGTGACTATGTAAAACTTTTTCTCGAGGGTTTGCGGGTGAGAGTTTTCTATCCATCGGAGGAACAGTGGCTCATTCCAGCATTGCGCATCCAACCCTTCGCCTCCTTGCCGTCACACCCTCCCACCCACCCACCCACCCACCATGCCCGCCGCCCTCATCTCCCGCGCCAACGTGCTGTCCACCCGCCGCTCTGCTGCTCCGCGCAGCCGTGTCGTCGCGGCCGCGGCGGCGCCCCGCCCGCTCGAGCAGGTGAGAGGGTTTTGGATGCATGCGTGCGTGCTTCGCTCCAGCATTGCGCCGTTTTGCCGGCGACTCAGCGACTGCGCGGGCGTGCTGACTCGCTGGATGCCGAGCCTCGATACCTGCAAGTCTATACGTGCAGGCGAAAGGCTCGGCTGGCGGCACCTTGGCACCGCGGCGGCGTGTCGGAGAGTTGCACCACGCGCGCGCCAATTTCTCCATCCAACCATCCACACCCTCCACCCACAGGCCGCCCGCACCGCCGCTGCCTTCGGCCTGGCCCTGACTCTGGCCCTGGGCGCTCCTGGACACGGTGAGTTTTCCTGTCTGACGGATGGGCAGCCCTGCAAACGCGTGCTGACGTAGGAAAAACCGCCGCCCTCAGATTTTTTTCCCTACCACGATCCCGCCTGTCGCTCACCTTCCTTGAAACCGACCACACAGCTCTCGCCGCCGCCCCCGCCGACCTGGCCGGCAAGGCCATCACCGACTTTGAACTGCTCGAACCCGCCGTCGAAGAAGCCGCCGTCGACGGTGTGCTGGCCGCCAAGCTGGGCGCGGCCGAAGCGAAGGAGGTCGTCGCGGAGGCGGAAGACCTGGAGCGGGCGGTCACGGCGCTGGAGGTTAAGATGGACGAGTCCATCGGCGCCGACACGGCGGCTGTGGACGAGGCCGCCGCACCCATCGCCGCCCGCGTGGACCAGCTGGCCCGCCTGATTGCCCTGGTGGGCGGCGGCGTCAACAACTGAAAGCGCAAAAAAATGAAACGACAAAAAACTTGAACCCCCACCCCCCTTGTGCCTGTGTGTGTGTGTGTGTGTGTGTGTGTGTGTGTGTGTGTGTGTGTGTGTGTGTGTGTGTGTGTGTTTCTACGGTAGCGTTCCTTGTGCGTTGCGTCCCTCCATCTGGGCTTTCCTTTCCCTCCCCCCCTTTTTTTTGTCCGCGTGCAGGCTGCCTGCGGGAGGGAGCCGTCCCCGCCCGGGTGTGTGCGTCACAGTGTGTTCGCGGGCCTGGGGAGGCTTTTTCTTGGACAGCCTGTAAAAAGATTTGACCGCTCTTTTTTTTTTCTCCATCCGGAAAACAAAACACGCCCGTCTCTGTTGTTTTGCACGTCCACACCCCCACACTCCCCTCACTCAGAACGAAAACGCCTTCTCCCGGTTGGCCAGCAGGTCGAGCACGACCGGGTTGGTCGCCAGGTCCGCGGCCGTCTTGCCGTCGAGGTCCTGTGTGTTGGGTGGTGGTGGGTGGTGGGTGGGTGGAGGGAGGGAGGCGCGTGAGGGCAGGGGGGTGCAAGGCCGCGCGCGTGCTTCCCCTGCGCACGGCACACCAAAAAAGGCACGCACCTTGACCGTCGTGTCCGCGCCCGCCCGCAGCAGTTCGGCCACCTTGGGCGCGTCGCCTTCCTGCGAAGCCATGAGCAGGAGGAGGTCGCACGGGGCGAGCTTGACTGGAGAAGAATTTGAGAGGTGGGGGTGGAGAGGGTGAGGGTGGGGGGGGAGGCGCGCCCGAGCCTCGCGCGACGGCGCGCGGCGGTGCGCCGCGCCTCTGCGCGCATGCGCCCCCCGCCCATCCGCCAAAAGAACTCACGGGCTTTCAGCTTGTCCAGCCGGTCGTAGTTGCCTTCCGCCTGAGTTGCGTTAGTGGGGAGGGAGGTGGGTTGGGAGCGCGTCAGTGGCGCGCACGCGGCGGGGATAAGAGGGGCTGGCACCACGCTGGCTAGTCGCCGCCGCCGCCGGTTTCGGTCGGGCCCGTGGGCGTGTGCTCGCTTCCGTCGCGGCCACCAACCCCTGCCAACAACTCACCGCCAGCGAGCCCGTGTACTCAAAGTAGTAGTCGATGTCTTCCGCCTCGAAGTCGTCCCGGCTCTGCTGGGAGCCATACACGCCTAGACAATGGAGGAGAGGACGGAGCGTGAGAGGAGCGACGTCGGGTGAATTCGCAACGCACAACAGCAGAAAGGCGGGGCGTGCGGACGGCGGGCACGATGCCTGCAGCCCTGTTGCCTCCAACGGCGCCATACTCCAGACACTCGGGCACCCAGGCGGAGCGACGGCACGACCATCGACACGCGTGCGAACCCCCCCTCCCCCAAAAACGCACCCGCGTCCTCCGAGTTGCCGCGCAGGCCTTTGAAAATGCCCGCGACGATGACAGAGGTCGCCCGCCGGCTGGCCACGGTCCGCGGGACCGTGGAAGGCGACGAGACGCGAGCGCCCGGCCGCGTGCATGCGGCCGCGCGGCGGCTTAGGAGCATTAGAGAGTGGTTTGGTTGTGGCCGAGCAAAAAGGGAGCGGAAGAGGGAAGTGCGGGTCAGGGCGGGTCGACGCAGAGCGACGAAGAGAAACAGGATGCCTGCTCGCCGCCGGCCGCCCGCCCGGCGGGGCGGCGGGCCCTCGTCACCGCCCACCCGGCGGGGGCGTGGTGCACAGGCGCAGCCCTCCCCACCCCAGACCGTGTCGTCTGGGCCCCCGTCGTCGTCCTCAGCCAGCGAAGGCGACAGCGACGGCGGCGGCGCCGACGCCCACCCGGCCGACGCGCTCGTCTTTGGCAAGGCGGCCGCCCGCGGCGGCGGCGGCGGCGGCGGCGGCGAAATCGCCCGGGCCCAGGCCGCCGCGGACGCGGTGCGTGGGACCGCCAAACGAGGGCGGTCTCCCAGCTGGAGCGAGAGCAGCGGCGGCGGCGGCGGCGGCGGCGGCGGGGCAGGCACGTCGTCCACGTCCAGTGACGGCCTGGGGGGCCGCCGCGGCGGGCCGCCCCCACCCCGGCCGGCGGCGGCCAGGGCCAAGGCCAAGGAGGCCGCCGCCCCACCCCCACTGCCCGTCCTGCCTGCGGGCGTGACCATCCGCCCGCCGGAGCTCGACGCCGACCCGGCTGCGCCCGACCCGCAAGCCGCCGCGCGCGCGCTGCTGCGCCCGCCTCGCTATTGGGACGCTTTCACCGCCGACGGCTCGGCGCTCGCGCCGTCGTCCGCCGCCGCGTTGGACCTGGTGGCGGGCCCCCGGTGTCACCGGTGTGGCACCGCCGGCCACATCGCGCGCGACTGCCCCGTCGCGGCGGCGGCGCGGGCGGCGCGCCCGTGTTTCCTGTGCGGGCAGCGGGGGCACGACCGGGCGGCCTGCCCGGCCGTCCGCTGCTTCCGGTGCGGCCAGCCGGGGCACTTGGCCCGGGCGTGCCCCGGGCTGCAAGGCGGCGGAGGAGGAGGAGGCGGCGGAGGGGGGGCAGCGCCCGGCCCGGCGCCGTGCGCGCGGTGCGGGCGGGCGCCGTGCCCCGACCGCGGCCGGCACTGGGACGGGGCGGGCTGCGCCGCGCCTTACCTCCCCGCCGACGCCGCGGCCGCCCTGTGCGTGGTGTGCGGCCAAGCCGGCCACTTCAGCTGCGGGGCGGGCCGGCGGCGGGCGGCCGTGCCGGCCGTCGTGTGGCCGTCGTGCTGGGCGTGCGGGCGGGCTGGGCACGCCGGGTGGGAGTGCCCCGGCGGGGGCGGGGGGGGGCGCGGCGGCGGGCGGGCCAGGGGAGGGGGGCGGTAGTCTTTGTTTTCGCACTGTAAAAAGGTCGTTGTTGCCTTGCTCGCACTGTGTTTGATGTGTGGGTGAGGAAAACAAAACATGGGGCGAGAGGGAGGCCAGGGCGTGATGGTGATTGTGGTGGATAGGCGCGCGCCGGGCGTGAGGCCGTGTAGTCACTCGTCTTACTCTCGATTCCCGCAGCTGGGAGGGGGGCGAAAAAACGGGCGCGACCGCCGCGCCCTGGCCCGCACACCCCTCCACGCCGGTGGTCGGGCGTGTGCGCCTGATTTGGGCCGGAGTCCGCCCGAATTCGGCGCCGTCTGCGGAGCTGCCCGTGCGTGGCGCGAAAACAAAGCCGGGGCAGCGACTCGCCCCGGCCGCTCCGTACCGCCGCGCATCAGCAATGGAGCACGAGGACGCGGCCGCCCGGCTGCTGTCCATCATGCACACCCTCGGCGCAGGCGCAGGCGTAGGCGCGCCGCCTGCACAGGACGGCGGATCGGCGGCCGCGCTGTTGGCGGCCCTGACCGCGGGCGCGAGCGCGGGTGGTAGGCCGGCAGCGACTGCCGCCGCCGCCCACCACCTCGCCCACGCGACGGCCAGCCTCCCGCCCGACCTGGTAGCGCTGGTCCAACAAGCCGTGCATGTGGCGGGCGCCGCGCCCGCGCCCGCGCCCGGCGCTGCTGAAACGACGGGCGCGCCGAGTCCGGCGGGCCCGGGCGGGGCGACGACCTCGCTGACGACGACGACCAGCGGCGGCGGCGGCGGGCCTGCCACCACCACCGGCGCGACTGTGCCCGTCCCGCTCCGCCTGACGGGCGCGGACGTGCCCGTGGACGCGTCGCCCTTTGCCGCGGCGCGCTCCCTGACGCGTTCGGCGGCGGCTGCCGCCGCGGCGGCGGCCGGCGGCGCGCCGGCGGGGCCGTCCACGACGTCCGGCCCGCCGCCCCCGCGCCCGCTGCCTTCAACGGGCCTGTTGCTGGGCGACGCGGCCGCCGGGTCCGTCACGCCCGCCGACACCGCGGCCCTGGCGGCCGCCAAGGCGGCCGCCCGCCTCGCCCGGCAGCAGGCCCAGAACAAGGCGGCCCAAAAGCGGTACCGCCAGCGGCGCAAGGAGCGCATGGAGGCCGTCGCGGCCGAGGCGGAGGCCGCCCAGAAGCAGGTGGGCGAGCTGCAGGCCGTGCTCAAGCACAACGTGGCGCTGCAGGAGAAGGTGCTGGCGCTGGAGGGCGAGGTCGCGGACCGGGACGCGCGCATTGCGGAGCTGGAGGCGGCCGCACGAGGTGGCGGCGACGGCGGTGGTGGGAGTGGTGGCAGTGCCAAGCGGGGACGCAAGGATGGCGGCGGCGCGCCCGCCGCCGCCGCCGCTGGCGCCCGAGCCGGCACGCCTGCCGCCGCGCCTCCACCCCACCCACCCCGCCTGTCCCGGGACATCGAAGCCGAGCTGACAGGCGTGGCCGTCGCGGCACAGCGCCTGGTCGCGTGCCACGGCCTCGACAAGCTGCCGCCCGCCGTCGTCAGCGGTGGGGCGCCACCCACGGGCCGGGGCGCGGCGGCGGCGGCGGCGTCCATCCCGCCCCCCGCCGCGGCCGCCCTCGACCGCTTGGTGGCCGACGCCGTGTCCGCCGTCCAGTCGGCTTTCGCGGCCGACGGCGCCGGCTTGCCCGTCCTCGCCCGGCTGTCCGGCTGTGGCGGCCCGCCGGCCGACCCGCCCGCCTGCGGCGGTGGGTCGGCGTCCGCCGCCGCCCTGGCCGCCGCGGCCGCCCCACGCATGCCGCCCGACCCGGCGGCCGCGGACCGGGCGGCCAAGGGCGCGGCGGCCGCGGCGGCTGCCGCGCACCTGTCAGAGCTGCAGGCGAAGCAGCTAAGGGAGTGGGCCGCCGACCACGCGGCGGCGGTCGCGGCCCTCCAGGCCGAGCGGCGGCGCGCGTGCGCGGCCATCGCCGCCACGCTGGCCGAGCTGGTCTCCTCCCGCCCGCTGGGCGGCCTGGGCCTGCCGGCGCCGCCGCCGTCGTCCGTCCTGCCGGGAGAGGCGCCGCCGCCGCCCGTGGAGGCCGACGCGGCCGTGCCGCCCGGCCACGCCGCGCACCTCGCGAGCAGCGCGCGGCTAGCCGCCGCCCTGTCCGGCCTGGAGGGCGTGCGCGTGCGCGAGCACGTGGCCGCCACGCACTTCACGTCCCTGGCCCTGACCAAAATCCTGACGCCCGCCCAGGCCACGCTCGTCATCGCGGCCGCGTGGCCGGCGGGCGCGGTGGACGCCCTGCACCTGAGCGCGGCCGTGGCCGCGACAGAGGCGTGAGACAACGCAAAAAAAAAACCCGAAGTACCAAAACACTCCGTCCCATCAAAAGTTCCATCCCGAAAAAAAGAAACCTGCGTCGTCGCCGCGACCGTGTGTTTATTCGTCTGCGGGCGTTGCCGCCTTGCAACACACGGGCGCTGGGGCGACATGGCGAAGAACAGTTGAACACCAACCCAAAAGTTCCATCCCCGAAAAAAATCCTGCGCCGTCGCCGCGCCCGTGTGTTTATTCGTCTGCGGGCCTTGTCGCCTTGCAACACACGGGCGCTGGGGCGACATGGCGAAGGTAAGCTGGAAATTCAAACCCTGCGTGAAGTTTTCGTCGTTTAAACCCCCCACCACCCACCACCACCCCCGGCCTTTTTCCGCCTGCCCCTGCCGCTCGCTCGCCACCTGCGCGGCTGAGGGCAGGGTACGGCGCGGAGAGGAGCTCCTCTCCGCATCTGCGGCCTTTTCCCTCCCCATCCCTCTCTTCTTCCCCCTGTGCGTGTTTTTTGCTGTTTTTTTTTTAAGCGTGTGGGAGAGGATTTAGACTGAGACAACAAAGAAAGTATGTTTTTTCGTCCAACACACAGCCACACACACCCAACGGTGACACAAACACAAAAAGCAAACAATCGAAAAAAAAATCAGCCCGCCCCCCCGCCGACCGCCTCCAACAGGACGTGCTGCGAGTTGCGCAAGTCCGCGGCCGCGAGCGTCGTGCCCGGCGCGCGCGCGTCCAGGGCGGTCGAATACTTGGCGTGGCAGTAATAGTCGAAGCAGGTGACGCGGGACGGGTCCAGGTTCAGGGCCGCGCACGCGGCGGCCTTTAAGTCGGACACGAGGGCGGAGCGCGGCAGGGTGAGCGTGACCGTCCGCGGCGGCGGGACGGGCGGCGGCGCCGGGCCGCCGCCTTTCCCGCCCGTCGCGGCCGCGGCGGCCGCGGCCGCCAGGCCGCCCGAAATGTCGCGCGTCCGGCAGACGAGGCACTCGCACACGGGCGCGGCGGACGCGGGCAGGGACGGCGCCGCCGCCCGCCTGCCCCCCGGTGACGGCGGAGGGGGGGGCGGGGACGGGGCCGGGTCGGCCGCGCACGCGCCGCGGCCGCCGCCGCCCCCGGCCCAGCCCGGCCCCAGCGCGAGCGCACTGCCGCCGTCGGCGGTCACGGCCGTCGCGACGGCCGCGCACGCCACGCACCCCGCCAGCGCGCCGCCGCCGTCCAGCGCTCCGCACCGGGCGCACGTGGCCGGGCCCGGCGGGCACGCCGCCGCGGCGGCGCACGCGGACGACACGATGCAGTGGAGCGCCAGGCGGGCGCGGCGCCCGCCGCGCGGCGGGGCGGCGACCGCGTCGGAGGCGGCGGCGCCGCTGCCGGGCGGCGGCGGCGTGCGCGGCGCCGCGGGCGGCGAGCGCGGCGGCGAGGACGGGGCGGCCGCGGCAGGCCGCCACCCGCTCAGCGGCGGCGGCGGCAGGCGCGGGGTGGGGGGTGGGGCGGGGGACGGCGGGCCGGGCGGCGGTGGGCCGCCGCCGCCCCACCAACCGCCCTCCCCCCCGCCCGCCGCCGACGCCGACGCCGACAGCGGCGCGGCCTGGGGTGGGGGCGGCCCCGGCGGCGGGCTCGGCGGCGACGACGACGAGCCGCACGACCCGCTGCCGCCCCCGCCGGCGCGGTGCATGTGGACAAACCCCCTCAACGCCAGGTCCTTGAGCGCGGGCGAGCCGGACACGAGCGGGTGGGAGGCGATGGCCGCGAGCGCCGCGGGCGGCATGGCCCCCCACCGCACGCAGGACGCGCAGACGCGGACGAACGCGGCCGCCCGGCCGGGGGCGCCGCCCGCCCAGGCGGCCGCCGCCTCGAAGACGGCCGCCTCGCTGGGCGCCGCCAGGTCGTCCCGGCTCAGCAGGACGCGCAGCGCGGCCTCGGGCAGGGGGGCCAGCCCGCCCGGCGCGGCCGCCGCCGCGCCAAAGTCGGACGCGAGCAGGTCGAAGCACCGGGCCGCCAGGCGGGCGTCGGCCGCGCCGGCGGCGGCCGCCAGGTAGGCCGCCGCCGTGGACGGGCCCAAGTCCGCCGCCACGGCCGATGCCGCGGCTTCCCGGGCGGCGGGCACGTCCAGGCGGTCGGCGAGCGCCGCAAAGGCCAGCAAGTCGGACCGCAGGCCGAGCATCGCGTGGCCGGCATAGCAAAACGACAGGAGGGCGGCCAGGGCGGCCGGCCGGGCGATGCCGCGCAGGACGAGCGTGCGGGCCGTGCCTTCCCGCCACGTCGACGAGGCCGTCTGGCCCGACGTGCTCGGGAAGAATGCGGCGCGGAAGTAAGGCGAGGCGGCGGCGAGCACGGCGCGGTGGCAGTGGAACGTGGCCGTCTCCTTGCCGCCGCCGCCGCCGCCGCCGCCGGTGGCGCCGTCCCCGCCCTCCTCGTCCGGGCAGGCGACGAGGATGACGTCGGCGGTCAGGGCGTCGTCGTACAAGGCGGCCAGGGACCAGGGCGCTGGGGACGCGACGAGGACGGCGTCGCCGTCGGGGGGGTGGGGTGGGTGGGCTGCGTGCGAGGTGGCGGCGGCCGGCGCGTGCGTCGCGCGCGGCGCGGGCGGCGGGCCCAGCGTCAGCCGGCCGGCCGTCTGTTGTTGGGTGTTTTCGTTTTGAGAGAGTCTTGTGAGGTCCGCAGCATGCACAGTGATGGAGGCCGCGGTCGTGGAGTGGGCGCGGGCGGCGCGCCGAGGGTGGTGCGGGAGGGGGCCAGCCTGCGGCCGCCGCGTGCTCGTTGCAATGGAGAGAGGAGCGGGGGGCGGGTGGCGGCGTGGGGAGGCCTTCCGACACGCGTCTCTCCCTGCCGCCGGTCTGGGATGACACCTAGTCACGCGTGTGTGTGTGCGTGGGAGGTGGCAGGCGGACGCACCATCGCAGGTTTTTTGGGTGTCGGCAGACGGAAGGCACCGAGGAAAAAAAAAAGGTCGCCCCTGTTGCTCGCCACTCTGCTCATTCAGACCGCAAACCCACCCAGCACACGCGCGCCCCCTATCATCATCTTTCTTTGTTGCGTCATGCCGCGCCCCGCAATGCTAGCCCTCGCCGCCCTGGCCCTGGTCGTGGGGTGTCACGCGCAGGGTGGGTGTCATTGTGCGGCCGCGGCTTGGCCTCCCTCGCGCGCGAGTGTGCTGCTCGGGGTGCGCGCGCGCGCACCGACACACACAACTCCATCCCTCCCACCCACCCACACAACACCCCTGCACTCACACAACACCCCTGCACTCACGCGACGCAAAACCCCCTCACCCCGCACCACCGACCCACGCCACCACCACCCCAGGCCAACCCCTGCGCGAGCATGGGGCGCCGTACGCCTTCTCGCCCACGGGCGCGCCCGTCGCCGCGCCGGGGGCGGCGGGCCTCCTGCCGCCGGGCGAACAGCCCGCCGCCCCGCCGGGCGGCGCCATGACCGCCCCCATGGCCGGCGGCATGCCGGGCGGCATGATGGCCGCGCACCACCCCCGCCGGGCCCTGCGCCAGGCCTTTGCCGGCGCCGGCCTGCCGGGCCCGGGCTTCGACCCCTTCTCCTTCGTCGCGAATTCCATGCGGTACGGTCCCGGCGCCGCGTTTGGGTTCCCGGCTGCGCCAGGCACGCTCGTCGACGCGGCCGACCTGGGGGAGGGCGCACCCGCCGCCCCCGCGGCAGCCGCGTCCGCGCCGTCTGCCGCCCCGCCGTCCTTGGCCGAAGCGCCCAGCCCGTCGCCGGCGCCCGCCGCCGCGCCCGCGTCCGCGCCCGCCCCCTCCCCCGCCGTCTCTGTGGTGCCCATCTGAACGAGCCTGTTGCTTCTTTGCGTGGCGAGCCGTCCTTGCGGTAGGGGGACTGTGCGAGAAAGAGGGAGAGAGAGAAAGAGAAGTGTGTGGGGTTGAGTGCGCACGCGTCTTCTGTGTTGCGTTTTCCTTTTCCTTGTCTGCGGCTGTGTTTTGTCCCCCGGGCGGCGGGTCGCGGGGTGTGCGTGCGTGGGCGCGCTCGTTGGCGCCCACTCTCTCTTTCCCTCTCTCTCTGTCCCGCGCCCTGCAATCACGCATGCGTGCCGCCGCCGCGGCCGCCCTCATGTCGGCTAGAGTCCTGGCCAGGCGACCACCCAAACCTTCCTGGGCTCGCCTTGCGCCGGCGGTGTCGCACGGCGTCCAAGCCTGCCGCACATCATCACATGCGCCGCCGCAGCCGCAACCCACGACGACCCGCGTCCCCATCCACGGCGCCGGCTGTGCCGTGCACATCACAGCAGCCGGCCCCACCCCCGTCCACGTCACGCTCGGCCCGCCAGACGCTGTAGAAGTCAGCTGGGAGGCGTCAGCGTCGTCGTCGGACGCCGCCGCCGTCTCCACCACGTTCGCTGCGTCCACCATCTCCATTGCCGCGGCGCCGGCCGCCCGCGCCGTGCGCGTCGCCATCCCCGCCCGGTACGCGTCCCTGGACATCACCACGGCAGGCGGGGATGTCGACGTCACCGGCCTGGCCGAAGCGGCCCTGGCCGTGCGGACGGGCGGCGGGCGGGTGCGCCTGGGCGACGCGCGCGCGACGACGGCCGTGGTTGAGACGGCCGGCGGTGGGCTCGCCGGCCGCACGCTGTCCGGGGACACCGTGTCCGTCTCCACGCGCGGCGGCGACATCAGCCTGGACCGGTTCGTCGCGCGGGACGGCGCCCTCGACAGCGGCGGCGGGTCGGTGGTGCTGGGCGCCGCGCTCGGCGACGGCCTCGCCCTCACCTCGGCCGGCGGCCGTCTCTCAGCCCGGTCCTTGAACGCGCGCGCCATGGCTCGCATTTCATCCGGCGGCGGTCCACTCACCCTGTCCGGCGTGGACGGGTGCGCGGACGTGGATGGCGGGCGCGGCGGCCGCGTGGCGGTGCACCTGCTGGCGGGCGCGGCCGGCGTACGCGTGCGTGCGCCCGGTGGGGACATCGCCGCCGACGTGGACCCCGTGCTGTTGGGCGGTGGGGGCCGAGCAGCAGACGCGCGCGACGCCGTCGTCCTGGACCGGACGGGCGCCGTGACGGACGCGGACGCGGCGGACGCCGCGCTCCGAGACCGGTGGGCAGCAGCCACGGCTGCCGCGTCCACCTCCGCGGGCGAGCCGCCGATCCTGGACACGGCGTCCGCGGATGCAGCGGCTCTGGCAGTGGTCCTGGCCAGTGCGGGGCGGGGCGGGCGTGGGCAGGCGGCGGACGACGACGCGCCGGCGGCGGCGGCGCACGGCGCCCCTCCCCCGCTCGCGCTGCTGGACGCGCGGCCGGGCGGCGCCGTGGCCGTCAAGGCGGCCAGCTGGTTTGACGGCGTGTTGGGGCGGGCGGCAGGGAAGGTGTGAGGCAGGCACACACCAGCCGTGCGCGCGTGCGTGGCGGGCGGGCGGGGGGTCCTGCAGGCTCGTGAAAACGGAAAAGGAAAAAAGCTCTAGCTTTTCTGCCTTTGTGTCTTGCAAAAAACTCTCCTCCCTACCCTTTCTTTCCCAGCTCTCGCGCCAGGTCCGCCAGCGACACAGTCGCCGACCCTCTTGCCGCCGGCCGGGCTTGCGTCGGCGCGGGCGACCACCCCGTCAGAAACAGGGCCTCGAACGTCGCGGGCACGACGGTGCGGCCGGACGGGGGGCGGCGCGCCGCGCCGCCCCGCCCGCTCCCGGCTTCCTCGGCTTCCTCGCCCGCCTCCTCCGCCGCATCCCTCCCAAAACGGCTCACGTACGTGGCCAGGGCGTCCGCCCCCACGGACCGCGGCAGCAGCGCGTGGCGCCGGGCCAGCGCCGCGTTGGTCTCGCCCGCCGCACGCAGGGCGTCGACCAGCGCGGTCGGGTCGGCAAACACGACCCGCAACTCGTCCGCGTCCACCGCGGGCAGCGCAAAGCCCGCCCGGACGAGCAGGCTGCCCGCATCGCGCACGCGCACCATGGGCGAGACGCGCGGCGAGGCGCCGCCTGCCCGCATCTCGGCCAGGGCCAGCGCCCCGCGCAGCTCGTGCAGCGTGTCGCCGCCCCACATGACGCCCAGGAAGGGGGAGTCGGGCGCGAGGGCCGCCCGCACGCGGGACAGCAGGCCCGGCAGGTCGTTGACCCAGTGCAGGCCCAGGGGCGCGAGGGCGACGTCGTAGGACGAGGCGGGCGCCAGGGCGGCGCCGGCGGGCCCGCCCGCGTCTTCTTCGTCCGCGTGGATGACGTGCAGGCGCGGCCACGGCCGCGCCGACCCCGCCGCCTCCGCCGCCCGCCTCTCCAGCCGCTCGCACTGCCCACCGCTGGCTTCTATGACCGTGACTTCCTCGATGCCGCCCCGCCTGCCCGCCAGGCGGGACAGCAGCGCTCCCGTCGCGGGCCCGCCCCCCAGCACCAGCGCCCTCGCAAACGGCCCGCGGCCACCGCACTCGTCCAGGCGGGACGCCAGGCGTGAAGTCACCTCCGCTGTCAGCGGGTCGTCGTGGGAGAGGGGGGTGTGGCGGGCCAGCCAGGCGGCCCGGTCGCGCTGGGCGGCCTTGGTGGCGCTGTGTTGGTTGAAGGGGGATGGAGAGAGGTTGAGCAATGCATCGAGAGAAAAAAAAAACGGACGGCCGGGCGAGAGGGCTTGGGGGGCCCTCCAACACACAATCCACACGCACTGATGGATGCGCATGCATCTCCACCACAGTCACGCACCGATCAAAGACGGTGGCTCCAGCAGCGATGCCGCCGACGGGGCGGCTAGTAGAGCGGAGCGGCAGCGCGAGGTGCCACGCTCGCCGCCGGCCGGCCGCCACGGCCAGGGCGGCCCGCATCCCTTTGGCGAGTGCGGGCTAGTTGTGTGCAAACACTCGTGTGCGCGCCTCTTCACACCCCAGTTCGGCGCCGCAAAGAGGCGAAAGGTGGCGCGAAGGATGGCGCACCAAAAAGAGGCGGCGCCTGTTTTGGTGCCCTGGAAAGGAAAGAGGGACGTCTGACGTTGCACACTCGACCAAAAAAACTCGGGAGCCCATTCATCCACCGTTGTAGGAGGCCGCCGCACACCGCCTGCACGCCCCAAACCCAGGACGCCACCGACCTTTCTGAATGAAGCTGACGCCAAGCCGCCTCTCGCGGCCGGTGCGGCTCGAAAAGGTTGGGCGGACACCCGTCATTCCGCCGCGCTTTGCGACCGCGCCCCGTCGCGACTGGCCGGCGGCGCGGCGCCCCGCCCGCACGCACGCCGCCCAACCCCACCACCGCCCCGCTGAAGCCGCCGCCGTCACGGCCGTCCAGCCCACCCCCGACGGCTTCCTGGGCCGGGCCTTCGTCGCTGCCCTCCCCGCGGGACCAGCGCGTTTTTATCTTTCCTGGCTGCCGGGCTTGGCGGCCGCCCTGGGCTTGGCCGGCGCCCTGCACGCGCACACCGCCCTCCACGGCGTCCTCGGCCTCATCCCCCACAACGTGCTCGACGCCCTGCCCGCGTCCGCCACCGTCTCCGCGCTGTACGCCGCCCACCCGGCCCTGATCGACGGCGGCATCGACACGGTCGCCGGCCTGGCCAACCTGGCCTTTTCATTCATCGCCCTGCCGGCCGCGGACGTGCTGTTGGGCAGGGAGCCGGAGGCGGAGCTGCCGCCGTCGACGACCGCACCGCCGCCCGTTGCGGGCGGCCTCCTGCGCACCGCCGGCGCGCTCGCCGCGGCCGCGCCCGGCCACCCGCCCGTCGCGGAAGCGGCCGCCAAAGCGGCGGCCGCCGCGGCCGAGGCGCAGGTGGACGCGTACCGCGTCCCGCTGTGGGGCGTGGCCGCCATCCACGCCGGTCTGGTGACGTCGGGCGTCGCGCTCGTCGCGCCGGCCGCCCACCCGCTCGCGACGCTCGCGTCCGCCCTGGGCTGCGGCGCGTTCGGCGGCATCTGCTTCACCGCCATCCACGAGCTGGTCCACTCCCCGCACGCGGCCGAACGGCGCCTGGCGGACGTGCTGCTGGCGACGTACGGGTACGGCCACTGGCGGGACGGCCACCTGGCCCACCACCGGAACGTGGGCACGCCCGACGACCCGGCCACGGCCCGCCTGGGCGAGTCGTTCTTCGAGTTCCTGCCCCGGTGCGTGGCGGGCAACTGGCGCGATGCCGTCGCCGCCGCGGAAGCGCGGGGCCTCGCCCGGGCGCGCCGGGCGGCCGTGGCGGCGGGCGAAGACCCGTCGTCGCCCGCGGTCGTCGCCGCGGGGACGCGCGCCGCCGCCGCCGAAGCGGCGGGCTGGGTCGCCGCCCCAGCCGCCCTGGCCATCGCGGCCGGCTGCGTCGGCGGCGCGCCGGCCGTCGCCTTCTTCGCGCTCCAGGCCGTCACGGGCGTCTACATGCTGCACTCGGTCGACTACGTCGAACACTACGGCCTGGTGAGGGAGGCGGTGCCGCCACGGGACGGCAGCGGCGGCGGTGCACGCGCGCCGACCGCGCCGACCAAACCCGCTGCCGTCCGCTACGAAAAGGTTGCGCCGCACCACTCCTGGAACATGGACTCCCTGGCCACGAACAGCGTCTCCTTCCGGCTGCAGCGCCACTCGGACCACCACGCGCACGCAGAGCGGCCGTACCACAAGCTCCGCGACGTGGACGAGGCGGCGCCCAAACTGCCCGCCTCGTACCCGGCCATGATGATCCTGGCGCAGACGCCGCCGCTGTTCCGGGCGGTCATGGACCCGGCGGTCGCGCGGGCGCGGGCCAAGGCCGCGGCGATCAAGGCGGCGGAGGAGGGCAAGGCACGAGGGTGAGAGAGAGAGAGAGAGAGAGAGAGAGAGAGAGACAACGCCAACGGGGCTGTGTTTTTGTTCTGCGTGCCGCAGAGGAAACACACACGCCGCGACGCACGAGAGCAGTAAGAGAGAGAGAGAGGGAGAGAGGGCTGCATTGCCGCGTTTGATTGAAATAAAGCTACGATCTCTTCGAGACAACAACGGAAAAAAGAACTAGAAAAAGAATCGTCTCCCACCCATCCATCCCTGTCCTCCGTTTTCCCCATCACCACTCTCACCACGCATCGATTTCGTCCCGCAGCCCGCGCGGTTTGGCCGGCGCGGCTTTGGAAGACGACGAGGACGGCTGAACCTCCTTCTCGCCCGCCTCCAACAATGGCGCCAGCGCCGCCGCATCGTCGGCCGAGTCCAGGGCGGCCAGCCCCGCTTCCGCGGCCGCACGCCTCGCCGCGCGCCGCGCCTTGGCGGGCGCCTCGCCCGCCTCACTCACGGCCGACGCGGCCGGCGACCCGGCCCGGGACGGCCGGTACGTCGCTGCCGCCCGCTCAAACAGGCCGTTGGTGCCGGACAGGCCCGTGGCGGCCGCGACGGCCGAGACGTGGGACGCCCACTCGGACGACGACGCGCGCGTCGGCATCTCGTACCCGATAGCCTGGGCCAGCGCGTACAGGCCGCCCCACCGCTCCGCCGCGCGGGCGACGTCCCAGCGGGCCGCGCGCACCAGCTCGGTGCGGGAGGGCATGGTGCCGGGCGGCAGGCCATTTTCAGCGATGAAGGCCGCGAGCTCGGCCTCCACGTTGGCGGCGTCGTCCCAGTAGCCCGCGGGCTTCCTCCGGTTCTTCGCCTGGGCGGGCTTCCACCCCAGGCGCGCCGCCACGGACGCGGGCCCGCCGTGCGCGGCGATGGCTTTCTCCAGGTCGGACCGGCCGGCGGCGCGCAAGGCCGCCCGGCCGGGCATGGTGGGCGTGGCGGTGCGGGCGGCGGGCGTGCCGGCCGGCCCGCCGCCGCCGCCGCCGCCGAAACAGCGCTGCAACTCGGCTGCGAGCACGGCAAAGTCTTCGGCCATCTCCGCCACGCGCGGGCGGCGCCACCGTTCGGCGACGCGCGCGGCAGCAGCGGCGGCGGCAGCTGCGTCCAAGGACTCGTCTTCGTCCTCGTCGGCCTCGTCTTCCTCGCCGTCGGACGACGCCGGGCTCTCACCTCCTCGTCCACCGCCCGCCGCGACGGCCGCGAGCGCGCGTTCGGCCGCCCGCGCCTCCGCCGCCCGGCCCACCGCGCCCAGCGCCGCCGGCACGTCCTCCACGACCACTGCTTCCAACCACGGTTCCAACAGGCCCAGGACGGGCGACGCGCGCGCGGCTTTCACCTCCACGGCATAGCGCAGCAGCGTCGCGGCGGCAGGCAGGCCGCTGCCGTCTTCAGGCGACGGCGACCCGCCGTCGCTGTCGTCCTCACTGCTCCCGCCCGCCGGTTCGACCATGAACTTGCCGCGCAGCAGGTCGAAATCGCCGGCCACTGCCCGGAACTGGAGCTCGCGCGTCAGGGAGGGAGGCGAAGAGGCAGACGAGCTGTCGCTCGAGTCTCCACCACTCCCACTCCCGCCGCCCTCACGCACGCGGGCGACGACGTCCAGCACGGCTTCCGCGTGCAGCTCCACGTACATCATGCGCTTGTACCCGACCTGGCGCAGCCGCGTGACGGTGGGCGAAGAGGAGGAGGAGGAGGAGGAGGCGGAAGAGGGAGAGGCGGTGGTGTCACCGCCACCCCCACCACCACCCTCGCCCTCTGATGACACGGACAGGACGTCGGACGCGACCAGCCCCGGCACAATGTCGGGCAAGCGTTCGTAGTCCGTCAGGACCGCCCACACGTCGGACGGAGGGGCGCCCACCCACACCTCGGCGACGGCCCGGCGGTGGAGGCCGCCGGCCGCGGTGTCGAGGCGGCGGACGTGGACGGCGGGCGGGCGCCACGACGACGCCGGCGACGACGCCGGCGACGAGGGCGTGAACGCCGGGTAGAGCGACGCGACACGGGCTGCGGCAGCCCGGCGTTCTTCCGCCGCGGCCAAGTCGGCGGACGCCAGGGCGCCGGCCTCGACGGTGATTGCTCCGCCGTCAGGCGCGGGGCGGGGCGGTGGGGGTGGGGGCTGAGCGGCCGACGCGGGCGGCGGCGCCGCCTCCCGCACGACCGTCGGCAGCGGCACGGACGACACGCCCAGGTAATCGGACGCGCCCAGGCGGGCGGCGGGCGAGGACGGCGACGCCGACGGGCTGCCCAGGCCCACCATGCGCCCGAGCGCCGCCGCTTGCAGGCGGACGGTCGGCCAGGGCGCGGCCTGCAGGCGGGGCGGGCCCTTGGCGGGCAGCAGGACGGGCGGGGCGGGCGGGTCGTCGTCGCCTCCGCCGTCGCCGCCTTCGCCGTCCTCTTCGTCGGCCTCTTGCCACGGCCCCGCCACGGGCAGCGGCGGGTCGGCGGCCAGGGCGGCCGCGGCGAGGCCGCGCGGCGCGGCGGCCGCCGCCTCGGCCGCTTCCGCTGCTGCCGCGATGGCCGCCACGTTGGACGGCAGGCCGGCCGACACGACGGCCGCGACGACCGCGGCGGGCACAGGCCAGCGCGGCACGACTTCCAGCTCGTAGCGCAGGAGGCAGGCCAGGGACGGGCCGCCGGGCGTGGGCGAGGGCAGCGGTGCGACCACCCACCGCCCCGCCAGCTCGCGGAAGTCGCCTTCGACCAGGGAGAAGGCGAGCTCCCGCACGCGGGCGGGCCCTTCCGGCCCGCGCGCTTCGAGTTCCAGCACGGCTTCGGCCTCCAACCGCCAGAAGCGGCACTGAGCCGACGCGCGCTGGCGCAGGCGCGGCAGGGCGGAGGGCGAGGGCGCCTCGCCCAGCCGCTCGCACGCTTCCAGGTTCGGCACGATGGACGGCAGGCGCTCGAAGTCGGTGAGCACGGCCCACACCGTCTCTGCCCGGGCGGCCACCCGGACTTCGGCCCGGACGCGGCGGCGGGCTTGGTGGTGTTGGGTGGTGGTGGAGGCGGCGCGGGTGGACGAGGCGGTGGGAGGGGGTGGGGGCGCGTCCGCCGTGAGAGGCGCCGCCGCGCCCGCGACGCCCGGTTCCACCAGGTCCACGCGCACGGCGCCGCCAGAGGGTGCGCGGGCGTTTGTGAAGCTCAGGCCTGGAGGTGTGGAGGGGAATGGGCCGTGTGTGCGGGTGAGCGTGTGAGCATGTGTGTGAGACGACCCCTCACCCCCCGTGCACGTCGGAGGAGGTCGGGGTTGGAGGAAAAAAAGGGGGGGCCGCGCGACGGGCGCAGGCGCGAGTCTGACGCAAACCTCCGCGCCCCCTCCCCACTCACCATCCCACGAGGCGGCGGACGAGACGGCACTGGCCGGCTCCAGCCGGCGTGACCGGGTGCTGTCGCTGGGGTTGGGTGGGCGGCGGCAAGAAGGAGCGGCGGCGGTGACGATGGAAGCGCCGGCGCGGCCCGACGGCCCCGCGGCCGAGGCCGAGGCCGACCGGCCCGCACCGCCGGGCCGCGGGCTGAGCGGCCACGGGGGTGGACCGGGACAGCCGGCGCCCGCCCGTGCGGGCGGAGCGGCCGGCGGCCGCATGTGTGCGTTGTGGGGAGGGGGGGCGACCCTTCTCCGACACGCTCAGAGAGATAAGTGACTTTAAGCCAGAGAGCTGACGCCGGCGACGCCCCATTGGGCCCAGACAAGAGGTTTTTTTATTCATAACGCACCGCGCGCCCCGCCCACGCAAGGATGGCGACGCCCACCGATGCCGCCGACCCCCTGGCGAACCTCTCCACCCTGGCTTCCTTCAAACCGCAACGCGTCCTGGCCAACGACCGGGAGGCCAAAACGGCGGCGGTCCTGGGCGACCTGGCCGGGCACACAACCATCGTCCGCCTAGCCCGCGAGCCCTTTGACGACGCCCGCCTGGAGAGCGGGGAGGCCACCAACGTGGCGGTCACGCCTGTCGTCCGCAATGACATGTGAGTTGGTTTTTTTTTTGGTGGGATGGACGGGGCCCCACAGGTCCCCAAACCGTTCTCACCCTCCTCCATCCACCTCGCCCTCCCAGCTACCTCCGTGCCACGGGCGTCGAAGGACCCTCCACGTCGTCCCACGCCGCCCCACCCTCCCTGGGCATCGAAGTCATCTGTCCTGCGACGGACAAGCACATCGCCAAGTACAGCGACACGCGCCGCACGACGGTGGTGGAGACCCGGGCGGCGTACGAGGCGGTCACGCTCCCGGCCGTCCTGGCCACGCCGCCGTCCCGCACGGCCTGGGTCGACAACATCCTGGACGGCTCCGCTGAAGCCGACCGGGTTGTGGCGCGCTTCCCGCCGCTGGACGGCGGTGGTGACGGCGGCGGCGGCGGACCTCCCGCACCACCCGGCACGACGCCCTTTGTCCTCCTGCCCGACCTGAAGTGGGGTGGCGTCGACCCGTCACGCCTCTATGCCGTCGCCATCTTCGGGGACCCGGCCCTGCGCTCCATCCGGGACATCGACTCGCCTGAGCGCGTGGACGCCGTGCGGGCCGTCTACACGGCGTGCCTGTCTGCGCTGGAGCAACAGTACGGCGCGCGCCCGCCCGCCCTCCGCGCGTTTTTCCACTACCACCCGTCGTACTGGCGCCTCCACATCCACTTTGCCGCGCACGGCGTGCCCGCCTCTGACGGCGTGGGCAAGGCACACGCCGTGGAAGACGTGCTGGCGGAGGGTGGTGGCGTCGCACACCGGGCGCTGACGGTCGTGCTGGCGGAGGGCGACCCGCTGGTGGAGGGGTTGGCCGTGGCGGCGCGGACCGGGTGAAAAAAGGGTGAAAAGAGTTGCTTGCCGCCGCGCCGCCTTCCTCTCTCGCTCTCCGCTCCGCCCAGCACACGTAGACTCAACGCGAGGGTAAACAAAGAGGGGGCTGGGCGTGCTTCATTTGTCGTCACACGGGACCCAGTCTCTCGTTTCCCCTCTCCTTTCCTGGGTTGTTGTTTTGCTCTCACTCGCACACTCCTCTCCCTCTGAAAAAACGCACGCACGCGCGCGCGGGGAGGGGAGCGACCGCCACCCCTCAGACACACGCCGCTCACATCACGCACGCAGCACCACGCTTTTCAAACGCGCGCGCTCACAGGCCGGGGATGGACACGCCGTTGGTGGCGACGTTCGCGCCCCACGGGTTGGCCAGGTGCTCCGACAGCGCGGCCAGCGGGGACTTGCCGGTGGCGGCGTGCTGGCCGACAAAGCCGATGAAGGCGACCATGGCCAGGCGGCCGTTCTTCAGCTCCTTCAGCTTGAGCTCGTCCAGGCCTTCGCCCTTGCCCCAGCCCAGCGGGTCGAACGAGCCGCCCGGGTACTTGCGCTTTTCCGGGTCCGACTCCTGCGCGCGCGCGCCCTCAGCCGCCGCGAACAGCACGGCCTGGATGGCGACGAGCGTGGAGATGCCCAGCGGGTTGTTGACGCCAAACCAGGTGGCGTGGCCGTCCGGGGTGGCGGCCCAGGCCTGGGCCTGGACCCAGTCGCCGTAGCCCAGCACCTCGGGCGCGAGCGCGCCCGCCGCGCCCAGCATGGCCCACCGGCAGTGCTGCAGCTCGGCCTCCTGGTAGCGCTGCAGGTTGGCCGGGACGGCCGCCAGCTTGAGCGGGTCGAAGCCGAAGTTGCTGCGTGGGGAGGGTGGGGAGGGGGGAAGGCGGGGCGAGTGAGGCGCGGGGCGGAGGGGCGGACAGAGTCGAGGCGCGGGGCGGGCGGGGGTGCCAGAGAGGGTGAGGCGAAAGCGGATAGAGGAGGAAAGGCGGGGGCCTCCGCGCGGCGCGTGCGGGAGCCCCTTTTTGAGCAGTGCCGCGCTGGCGGCATAGCTGAGTGTCTGGTCTAGCCCTGCGTGGGGTCGACGGCGTGCCGAACAGGGTGGGCGCCCCCGCCGCCGCGGCCTTTCTGCACGGTGGGCAGGGTCGGCGTTTTTGCTGCGTTCGCCTTTTCGGGGTCGCGTTGCTTTCCGCGGCCGACCAGCTGCTGGAAACTCGGCCTGACTCCCGCCACGCCGCCATCAAGCGTCGGACTTGAAACACCAGGCACCCGTGCGGCAGAGTGGCGGGTCGTGGCGCGGCACAGGCGCGGCAAAGAGCGGCCTTTTCCCCCCTGTGTGATAAGCGCGCGGGCAACGAAAAAGACTCACCCGGGCGCGCCAGACAGGTACGCCGGCTTCTCCGTGCCGGGCGCCCAGTTGCCGGTCTCCACGGCGGCGGCGCGCACGGAGCGGCGGCCGGTGACAGCGGGGCGCAGGGAGAACATGGTTGGTTGAGGTGTGGTGTGGGTGTGGGTGTGGGACGGAGCGGACAGGAAATTGCGAGTGAAGGGGGGCGGCGGAGGTCGGCGCGCAACCCCACCACTCTTGCTTTCCTGCAACCTTGCCCGCGCCTCACCTCACCGAAAACAACGACCATGGCGTCCATGCTCCGCTCCAACGCCCCCTCCATGCGCGTACGTTTCAGGTGGACCTGCTGTAGGCGGAGTGGGGTGCGGTGGACGCCCGCGCGGCGGCGGCGCGAGGGACGAAAGAAGGGCGTGCTGCACTCGCTGCTGGAGACGAAAGGAGACGCGCCTCAGCGGCAGCATGCGTCTGGGGAAAGACAACCTGCTCTCCCCGCGCGGCCCGCGCGGGCGACGTGCGCACGCGTTTCCTGGCCTTGCCGCCCAGCCGGCTGGACCCACCGGCGTCTGGGCTTGGTCGTTGATGGAGCAGCCTGGCCGAGCGGCGGCCCACTCGCCCGGCCGGCGACGCTTTCGCCCCAACTCTGAGAGGGTCGAGCGCCGCCGCCCGCCCGCGCTCGTTTTTTTCGACGCGGCGCCGGCCGAGCACGCACCCACCCACGACGCCGCGGCCCGTGGCCGTGCGCAGGAGGCGCATGCGCTCTAGCTCGCCGCGAGTGGGGATGGGCCGAGGGTCGCAAGGGTCGGCACGGCGGGCCGAAAGGCGGGCGCTCGGCGCGGAGCCCCTCACCCTCACCCTCTCCCGCTCCGCCTGCCTGCACCCCGCCTGCGGGATGGGGTCGGAGACCTGCGCCCGCCCCACGCCCCACTCTCCACCCCCCGCCTCGCCCTCTCACAACCACCATGCTGCTCTCCTACCCCCTTTCCCAAATCCGACAGGGCTCCGTCCGCGCGGCCGCCGCCAAGGCCGACCGCCCGCTCTGGTTCCCCGGCAACCCGGCGCCGGCGTACCTTGACGGCTCCCTGCCCGGCGACTACGGCTTTGACCCGCTGCGCCTGGGCTCCATGGGCGACGAAGCCGGCCAGTACAACCTGAAGTGGATGCAGATGGCTGAAGTGTTCCACGGCCGCGTCGCGATGGTGAGTTGGGGAGTGTTTTTTCATTTCCTTCTTTTTTTTCCATCCGGGGACGCGCGCGCGTTGCATGTGGCGGGGGTTGGACAGGAACGACGCGCCGCCGCGGACTGGTTCGCAGTGCCCTCTGTCCGCCGCCCACCGCTCCGTTCACTCACCGGTGAGTGCTCACCGCACGCCCCCCCCCCCCAAAAAAAAACCACAGACCGCCGTCGCGGGCATCCTCGTCCCCGCCATCTCCACCGCCGCCGGCATCACGGGCGTGCCCCAGTGGTACGACGCGCCGAAGGCCATCACCGCGTCCGCGTCGGCGTACCCGGCCGCCGCCAACGTCTTCGTCACGCTCCTCCTGTCCGCGTGGGTGGAGAACAAGCGCTGGGCCGACATGGAGAACCCGGGCTCCCAGGGCGACGGCTCGTTCCTGGGCGTGACCGACGCGCTCAAGGGCAAGGAGCCCTGCTACCCGGGCGGGCCCTGGTTCGACCCCATGGGCCTGTCCCGCGGCGACCCGGCCAAGTACGAGGAGTACAAGGTCAAGGAAATCAAAAACGGCCGCCTGGCCATGGTCGCGTTCGCCGGCTTCGAAGCGCAGCACCGCGCGACGGGCAAGGGCCCCATCGAAAACCTGATCGACCACATCCAGACGGGCGCGACGTTTGCGACGAACGGCGTGTCCCTGCCGCTGTACCACGCCAACTGAGAGGGTGGTGTGTGCGTGAGGCAAAGCAGGGCGCGTGAGCGGCGGGGTCCGTGAGAGAAGAGAACGAGAGTGTGAGAGAGAGCTTCCCGGGCCGTGTAAAGGGCCCCGGAAAACACAGAGCTGTGCGCGTCTTTTTGAGGGGTTGAAGCCCCCGCCCCCTCGGTTTCTTTTTGCTTGGACACGGTGTGACGCGAGCGTGCGCGGGGAGGTGTGCGTGTGGCTAAAGGCCGCGGAGGGACGTGCGCATGGAGGTGGCAGGCCAGTGGGAGCGTAGGTTGGGGGTCAAGGGGGGGAGGCCGGGGGGGGGGGGGGCGGCCTCACCCTCTTCACTCCCCTGTTCGTTTCGTCCCGTCCCCTCGCGCGACCCCGCCGCCACACCGCAACCCGCCCACCATGGCCGCCACCCTGAAGACCGCGGGCGTCAACGCCACGCGCACGGTGAGTGTTGCGGCTGTGGCCGTTTTGCGTATGCTGACGCCGTCGAAAAAGACGGGTGCCTCTGCTCTTGTTCCAACCCAGCGCTTTTGGCAGTGCGCCCAGGCAGCTGGGACGGGCGAAAAAACGGGTGCACGCGGCACGCCGCGCTTTGTCCGCCCGCCCACTCCCGCTCTACACGGAGATCAAATCGTAGCCTACCTGAAAGGGAGGAAGCGAGGCGCACCGGCAGCGGCCGCTGTCCGGCCGCGGAGGGCGATTCCCAGACCTTATCGCCGGTCGGCGCGCCGCGCATGCACGCGCGCCACGGACCCGTGCCCCTCTCGGCCGGCCGCTGCGCCCGACAAGACCCGACCTTGACGCACGCTGCTTGCCCTGGGCGGTGGAAGCGTGAAAAAGGGGTGGAGGTCGGGCGGCGACGCTGACGGGTTGGGAGGCTGGAGGAGACGCGGCTCGCCCGACCCTCGTCCCTCTCCCCGCCCAACCTGGGCCTGCCTCCGCCTCTGGCGGCCCGCCCCGCCGCCGCGGCGCCCTCCCACTACAACCACGCCCGCCATCAAACGCGTCCTGGAGGCCTGTCCCACTCACGCAAGCACACGTAAAAACCAAAAACCGCAAAACAAACCAGTCCCGCACCGTGACCGTCAACGCGGCCGCGCGCCCGGTGTGGAAGCCGGGCACGCCCCCCCCCGCCCACCTGGACGGCTCCCTGCCGGGCGACTACGGCTTCGACCCCTTCAACCTGGGCGCCAACCCCGCCGCCCTGCGCTGGTACGCGCACGCCGAGCTGATCCACGGCCGCACCGCCATGGCCGCGGCCGCGGGCATCATCGGCACGTCGATCCTGCACGTCGCGGGCGCGGACGTCCCCTCCTGGTTCGACGCGGGCAAGGTCTCCGTCGAGCGGACGGGCTGGCCCGGCTCCTCGCTCTTCATCGCCCAGATGTTCCTGTACCACTTCGTGGAGATCAAGCGCCTGCAGGACTTCAAGAAGCCGGGCTCCCAGGCGGAGCCCGGCTCGTTCTTCGGCTTCGAGTCCGCGTTCAAGGGCACGGGCGACAAGGCGGCCATCTACCCGGGCGGCCCCATGTTCGACCCGCTGGGCCTGGGCACCGGCCCGTCCGCCGACGCCATGAAGCTGCGCGAAGTGAAGAACGGCCGCCTCGCCATGGTCGCGTGCGCCGGCTTCGCGGGTCAGTACGCGGCGACGGGCAAGGACCCCATCGACGCCCTGCTCCTCCACCTCCAGAACCCGGCCGCCAACAACTTTGCGACCAACGGCGTGTCCCTGCCCTTCGACAACCCCATCCCGGGCTACCTGTGAGCGGGCGGGTCGGTCGGTGGGGTTTTTTGTTTGTGAGATCCGAGATGTGAGAAGAGAACAAGAGAGAGGGGGGGGGGGCCGCTGTGTGTGATCGAGAGAGAGACCGAGGCTGCGAGGGCCGACAAGGCACACATAACTCAGTGTGCGCGACCACGGAGACAAGCAGACAGCGCGCGGTGGGAGAAGAGCGACACGGGCCGGCGTCGCGTCGCGACCAGTGGGGTCCTTCCATCCTGTGCGGGGACGCGGAGGTTGGTCGCGGCCCACTCTCCATCACACAGAGCCTCATTCTCGCCCGTCCTTCGCCGCACCAAAACCACTCCACCACACGCCATCACAATGTCCCTGTCCCTGGCCCGCGCGCCCGCGGCCCTGGTCCGGCCAGCGTCGGCCAAGGTCTGTTGGACGGGAAGAGCGTGCTGTTTTTCGTTTTTTTCCCCGTCCTCGTCGACGAAAACGCATTGGTTCGCTTTTCTCACGCGCGACGGACCCACAACACCCCCCTCAAACAGCCTCGCCCGCGGTCGTCCAGCGTGGCGGCGGCCTTGTCACACGCCATGCCAGGTGAGCAAGGGTGGAGGGAGGGGCGGGATGATAATCGCGGCGGTCTCGGAAACAAAAAAAGGCGCGGCGGCTAGGCGCCGGCCGCATGCCCTCTCGCAAGCTGCATTTCCTTGCGACCTCCCGGCCATTTCCACGCCCGTCCATGAAGCACATTGTGCTTGCAAGGCGCTGTCGCACCCATCCATGTGTCAAACCGCCGCCGGAACTCACCACACGCCCCCCCCCCTCCGTTTCCATGCCGAAAAACGCGCCTCAGTTCCTGCGCCGACCCGCACCCGCGCTCCAAAACCTTCCTCTCCTTCGCCCCTGCTCCCGCCGCTCATCACCCAGGACCAGGTCCGCGCCCTGGAAGCCAACCTGGACGACGGCCCGTCCGTGGCGGCGCTGCGCCGGTTCAACACGGCCCTGCGCGGCCTGACGGCCGAGAACTGGGGTGCGTTGCTTTCCTGGTTTCATGCGGCCCCGCCATGCCCATCCCACCCCATCCCACCCCATCCCACCCCATCCCACCTCACCCGCCCCCGTCACCCCACGGGAACGTCCCCCACCCTCCCCCTGCAAAACACCGCGCAACAGAACGCAAGCTCCGCCCCGTCATGCACGCCCTGGCCCACAACCTGGAGTCTTTCAACCCAGCCTTCGCCGCCGTCGTCCTGGCCGTCCAGTGCACGATCGGCGGCGGGTCCGACTACGAGCGCCGGGACGCGGCGTTGAAGGGGCTCATCCAGCCGCTGGCCGGCGAGTACGGCATGCACAACGGGGAGGCCCAGGCCCAGACGCACCGGGCCCTGTTCCGCCAATTTTACGAGGACTTGCTGAGGACGCCGCTGGCCGAGGCGCTGGCGTCCGACCCGGCCCCGTCGGGGTCGGCCGCCCTGTTCCAGCGCATGATGGCCGACATTGCCACGGCCGGCGGCCGGGTGCCCCTGTCCCCGCCCGGGTCCCTGCCGCCCGCGGCCGCCTCCACCGCGGCGTCGTACGCGCTGGGCTACAACCTGGCGATCGAGTACCTGGCCGACTACGAAAAGACGTGGATGCTCGACTCCTTCCGGGCGCTGGACGCGGCGATCCTGGCCCCTGGCGGCCGCCCGCTCACCCAGTGGGTGTTCTTGGAGGTGCACGCCGAGGGTGAGGCGGAGCATGCGGCCATTGGGCACGCCGCGGCGGCGGCCCTCGTCCCCGCGGAGCATGAAGGCATCGTCCGGGCGGCCATGGCCGACCACGACCGCGATTTCGCGGCTTTTTACAATGAGCTGGCGGGCATGCTGGAGTGAGTGAATGAAGAGAGAGAGCTGTGTGCGCGTGTGTGTGCGTGTGTATGAGACAGAGAGGGGGGGGGGGGGAGGGGGGGTTGGATGGAAAAAAGAGAGAGGAAAACGCGCGGCGCAGCGCACACACCCTTCATTCGGCGGCAACAGGCCAACAAAAAGAAAAGTCATTGATGCCGCTGTCCGCAGTCTCCACCGCCGCTGACGCGGCCGCCGCGGGCAAGTCCGTGGCGGGTAAAACCATCGTCGTGACGGGCGGCGCTGCGGGAATTGGGCGCGAAGCCGCGCTCGTGTTTGCACAGCAGGGCGCGCACGTCGTCATCGGCTGCCGCAACACCGCGGCCGGGCAAGCTGTGGCAGACGAGGCCAAGACGGCTGGGGCCAAGGTGAGGGATGGGAGGGAGGGGGACGGGGGACGGGGACGGCGGCGGCGTGCCTCCTCCCCTCCTGCCCCGCTCCCCCGACAGACGTGGCACCACCCGCTCCTCTCTCCATCCCACTCCCCCCCCCCCTCTCACACGCCCCCTCGTCCGCCACCAAACCCCACGCACGCCCCCAGGGCACCATCACCGTCCGCCCGCTGGACCTGTCCGACGTCTCCTCCGTCCTGTCCTTTGCCCGGCGCGTCGCCAAGGATGAGCCCCGCCTCGACGTCCTGCTCAACAACGCGGGCGTGATGGCGTGCCCGGAGCTGAGGACGGCGGACGGGTTCGAATTGCAAATGGGCACCAACCACCACGGCCACTTCCTGCTGACGCGCGAGCTGCTGCCCAAGTTGGAAGCGACGCCGGACCCGCCCGCGCGCGTGGTGTGCGTCGCGTCGCTGGCCCACACGACGCCGGCGTCCCTGGACACGACCGACCTGCACTGGCGCACCCGGCCCTACGACCGCGTCCGCGCGTACGGCGCGTCCAAGCTGGCCAACGTCCTGCACGCGCGCGGCCTGGCCAAGCGCGCCGACCCGGCCAAGGTCCTGGCGTTTTCCCTGCACCCGGGCGTCATCCAGACCGACCTCTTCCGCCACGTCGGCGGGGCGCCGGGCACGTGGGCCGGGGCGGCGCTCGCCGCCGTGGGCGGCGCCGTGCGCGCGCTGGGCTCGTCCATCCTGGGCCGGCCCCTGATGAAGACGGTGCCCCAGGGCGCCGCGACGAGCGTGTACGCGGCGACGTCCCCCGACCTGGGCCCCGCCCAAAACGGGTTTTACCTGGCCGACTGCGCGCCGTGCGCGCCCTCTGCGGCCGGGCGGGACGACGCCCTGGCGGACGCGCTGTGGGCCGCGACGGAAGCGGACGTGGACGCGGCGCTGGCAAAACGCGGGCTGAAGTGACAAGGGACGGGAGTGTGTGTCGGGGGGGGGGGGGGGGGGGGGGGGGTGACGCGGTGCGCGCGTGTGAAAAGAGACAGGGCTGGCCCTGAGTTTTTTTTTAGTACCACAAAAAAAAAATTACGCCCGCTCCGGCGCATTCTAGGGGAAACTTTCTACAGCCGCTTCAGGGAGCGCTTCTTGACGGCCGCGACTTTGGCGGCTTTGGCTGCGGCAGCGGCGGCGGCCGCAGCGGCGGACGGCGCGTCGCCGTCCTTGCCGTCCTCGCCGCCGCCGCCCGGCCCACCCCCGCCGCCGCCGCCCGCGTTCAGTGCGTTGGCCCCGCCCGCCGCCGTCAGCGGGCCGGCGCCGCCGCCGCCCCCGCCCCGCCCGCCGCCCGCGGCGTGAATGGACGCCATCAGCCGCGCCCGGCGCGCGAACTCGCCGTAGTCCTCCAACAGCAGGCGGCCCGCCTCCTCGTTGAGCGCCGACTCGGCAAAGGGCTCGATCAGCAGGCAGCGGACGACGACCAGGACGTGGCGCAGGCCCAGGTCGGGCTGTGAGTGGGGGGTGGGGGGGTGGGGTGGGGTGGGGTGGGTGGGTGGGTGGGTGGGTGGGTGGGTGGGTGGGGGGGGGGGGGCGCGGGCGGCTTGAGGGTGCGGGGGGAGCACGCGGGCGGGGGGGGCAAGGCAAGCAGCCTGGGAGCAAAGAGCCGCACCCACCCACCCACCCACCCCCCACCCCGCCCCCGCCCCCGCCCCCCGCCCCCGCCCCTCCCAACACACCTGCCAGTCCTTTTTCAAAACGTTGACGCACACGTCCCCCGCAGCCGACACGTTTGGGTGGAACAGCTTGGTCAGGAACGTGCCCTTGGGCGGGGCGGACGGGAAGTCGGGGCCCAGGTCCAGGCGCAGGCGGAAGGTGCCGCCCTCGTACGGCGTGCCGGCTGTGTGGGCGGAGGGGGGGGGGGGGGGGGGGGGGGGGGGGGGGGGGGGGGGAGGAAGGTCCGGGGAGTGTTTTTCTTGGCGGCGGAGAGGGGAGGGCGCGAGCGCGCCGCGCACCCGCCCCCTCTCCTCCTTGTCGTCGCGCGCGCGGAGAGGAAGCAAACGCCTCACACCAAGCCCTCACCTGGCCCGTCGTAGTCAGCCAGTACTTCAGTGATGTTGTCAGAGGGCAGGACCTGGCGTGGGCGGCAGGGCGTGGGAGAGGAGGGCGGGGCGTGAGCGCGCCGACTGCCGCCCGAATGCGCGCCGCCGCACGACAAAAAAAACACGGGCGCTCAAAACTCACCCGGATGCCGTCCTCCGGCTTCTCCGCCAGCTCCTTGAGCTCACGGGCAACCACGCGCACGGCGGACGCGGACAGCATTGCTTGTGCGTTTGCCTGTTGTTTTTGTGAGGGACGGAAAAATTCGTGAGCCAACCGCTCCGATGCGGTCGCGCGGGCCGGGCGGGCCCGGGCAGGCGGCGGCGACCCGGTCCTCAGGCCGAGCTGGGCTGGGGCTGCGAGGCACACGTACGTGAGAGGAAAAAAGACCGGGGCGGAGCGGCCTGCCGTGTCGTCCGCGGGACCGGTCGGAACACCAAAAAAAAAAAGAAGACTGGGACGGGAGACAAAACCAGGGAGACAAAAAAAGGCGCAGGGCCCCTCGTTTTGCACCGCGGCCCCCCCGCCCACCCCTCTTCCCAGCCCCCGCCACCCACCCCACCCCCACCCCTCACTCATCCTTGAACGGCTTGACGAACGGCTCGATCGGCCGCAAGAACCGGGAGGACCGCGACCCGTCGTCGCCGTCCTTGCCCCACGACACGTACTCGGCCTTTGTCTTGGGCAGCTTGCGCAGGTCGCCCTCGATCTTGAAGCCGGCGTCGTCGCCGCCGATCACGTGGTCGATCAGCCCGTACCGCTTGGCCTCCAGCGCGCTCATGTACCGGTCCCGGTCCGTGTCCGCGTCGATCTGGTCGACGCTCTTGCCCGTGGCCGCCGCCATGATGCGGTTGAGGTTGGCCTTGTGGAACATGATCTCCTTGGCCTGGATCTCGATGTCGACGGCCTGGCCGGACGCGCCGCCCAGGGGCTGGTGGATCATGATGCGGGCGTTGGGCATGGCGTGGCGCTTGCCCGGCGCGCCCGCGCACAGCAGGAAGGCGCCCATGGAGGCGGCCAGGCCGAAGCAGTAGGTCGCGACGGGCGCGCGCGCCATCTGCATGCCGTCGTAGATGCCCAGGCCCGCGGTGACGGAGCCGCCGGGGGAGTTGATGAAGAGCTTGATGTCCTGTGTGTTGGGGGCGGGGTAGGGGCGGGGGGAGGGGGGAGGGGGGGCGCGGGCGTGGGTGAGGGATGGGATGGCAGGGGCAGAGGTGTGTGTGTGTGTGTGTGTTTGTTTTCGGCGGCGAGCCACGCGGCCGACAAGGGAAACATCGACGGCCCCTCCCGCCACTCCTCGCCACTCCTCGTGCCTTGGTCGGGTCTTTCGCGTCCAGCAACAGCATCTGGGAGATGATGGCGTCCGCGACAAAGTCGTTGACCTGGCGTGTGGGCGGGGGGTGGGGGGGGTGAGAGAGGGATCGGCGGTCCGCCCGCCCGCGTGTCAAGAGTCAGTGGGACGCGGCGGCGGAGAGAAAACCCTCCCCCTCGACGCCTCGCACCTCGCCACCCAAGAAGATGATGCGCTGGTCCAGCAGCAGGGAGAACGGGTCGCCCCCCATCTCGGGCGTGCTACGAGTGGTGGGGAGGGGTGGGGAGGGCGGGAAGGGCGGGTCAGGGCACGCGAACGGAGGGTCGGGAAAAAAAACGCGGGGCCAGCGCATCGTCACAGCAGGGAGGCACAGGGGCGAGCGGGGGGAGGGCCCGCCGCGGCCCGTCCGCCCGCGCGCTGGGCCCCGTGAACCCTCAAAATTTGACACAACTCACCGCGGCACGAGCATGGGCTGGCGGCCCGCAAAGACGCGGACGCCGCCGCACCGGGGCCGGGCGGCGGCGGCGCGCGAGCCGCTGGTGCTCGGCCGCGCGCTCACCGGCGCGCGGACGGCATGCATGGTTTCAGGCTGGGCTGCTCTGGACGCTCTGTCTCTGCGTCGTGCGGCGGGAGTGGTGCGCGCGCGTGAGTGTGCGGGGAAAAGGAAGCGAGTGTGATGAGGCAAAAGCCCCCCGTTCCTCCGTTGCACTCTCTCCCTCCCACCTGAGTCTCAGGCAGCACTCTGTGCCGCGCCACCGCCCACCCCTCCCCCACACAGGCCGCCGCCGTTCTCCACACACACACACACACACACACACAGCACACACACACAGCACACACACGCACACACACACTCACACACAGCACGCACACACGCTCGTCACCCACTCTCGCGCCTCACCACCGCCGCGTCACCGGCGGCGGCGGCGGCGCGTCGTCGCGGGCGGGCGGCACGCCGCCGCGGCGCGAGGGGGGCACCCACTTCCCGCCGCCGCCGCCCTCCTCCCGCCCGGCCGGCGGGGGCGGCGCTTCGCCCGGGCCCGTGCGGCGCGGCGCCCACCGGCCGGGTGCGGGGCCGGCGTCGTCGCCGCCGGACGCGGCGGCCGCAGCAACGGGCGGGCGCTCGCCCGGCGGGGGCGGGCCGCCGCCGCTGCCGCGCAGCGCGGGCGGCACAAACGCGCCGCCGCCCGCCCGGCGGGACGGCGGGACGTACCCACCGCCGCCGCCGCCGCCGCCGGACGGCCGGTCCTCACCACCAGACGGGCGGGACCGGTCCGCCGCCGCCGCCCGGTCGCGGGCCGCCTCCGCCTCGCGCGCCGACCGCTCGGCCGCCGCGGCCGCCTCGGCCTCGGCCTCGGCCCGCCGCTTGGCCTCCACCTCCAGCCGGCACCGCCGCACAAACTCGCGCTTGCGCGCGATGTCCCGGTCCCGGGCCGCGGCCTCGCGTTTGGCGGCGGCGGCGGCGGCCGCGGCCGCGGCGCGGGCCGCAAACTCGTCCTTGCGCCGGGCCTCGACCGACGCCGCAAACGACGCCGCGTCGGCGTCCGTCTTGGCCAGGCGCGCGCGCTCGGCCGTGTCGGCCTCCCACGCCGCCCGGTGCGCGGCCGCGTACTCGGACGCGCCGGCTTCAAAGGCGGCCTCGTCCTCCGCCGCCCGGGCGGCGGCGGCGGCGGCCAGCAGCGGCGCTTCCGCCTCGCGGCGGGCGCGCTCAAAGTGGTCGAGCGTCTTGGCGGTGCGGGCGAGCCGCTTCTCCGCGTCCGCGCGCGCGCGCGACGCCTCGGACGCGGCCTCCGCCAGCAGCGCGCGCTTGTCCAACAGGGCGGCGGGATCCTTGACCTTGATGGCCTTGCCCTGCTTGGCCGCGGCGGCCAGCATGGCGCGCGCTTCCTCCGCCTCCCGCTCCGCCAGTTCCGCCTGCAGGCGCTCCTCCTCGCGGCGCGCGGCCGCCGCGCGGCGCCGCTCCGCCTCCGCCGCCTCAGCCAGGCGGGCGGCCTCTGCGCGCTTGGCCTCCTCCTCCCGCTCCACGGCCGCGGCCGCCCGCTCCGCCTCCTCCTTGCGGCGCTCGATGATGACGCGGCGGGCCAGGGCGCGCTCGTTGTCCTGCCGCGCCGAGGCGCGCGCGGCGGCCACGGCAGCGGCCGCGCCCCGCGCCGCGGCGTCCGCGCCGGGCGGCGCCACGCCCGCCGCGGCCAGGCCCGCGGCCAGGCGGCGGCCGGCGGCGGCCAGGGCGCCCGCCACGCCGTCCACGTCGGCGGCGGGGCCGTCGAAGAGCACCACGCCGGCCCGGTGGTCGATGCGGACGGGGACGCCGCCCCGCCGGGCCGCGTCGGCCAGCGCGCCCTCCAACTCGGACGGACGCAGGAAGGGGACGAGCGCGGCCAGGGAGTCCAGGGGCAGCGACGCATACACCCGGCCCAGCTGCTGCAGCGTGCGCAGGACGGCCGCGCGCTGGAGCGGGGCGCGGTACCCGGACAGGTCGGCCGCCGACGGGACGGGGCAGGCCGGGGAGACGGGGGCGAGCGGGCCGGCGGGCGGCGCGGGCGCGTCGCCGCCGCCCGTCGCCGGGCCGCACACCTCGTCCAGCAGCGGCGCCAGGCGCGCGCACAGGTCGAGCGGCGCCCACTCCGTCTCCAGCAGGGCGTACACCGCCCGCACGGCCGGCGGGCACAGACCCAGCACGCCGCGGGCCGTCAGCTCGGCGACGAGGGCGGACCGGGACAGGGCCGGGCGGCGGGCGGCGCCCGGCCCGCCGGCGGGCGCGCCCGGACCGCCGCCCGCCCCGCCGCCCTTGGAGGCGGGCCGGTCGACCGCAAACCCCAGCAGCGCGGCGACGCGCGACGCGCGCTCGCGCTCCGCCTCCGCCTCCGCCTCCGACCGGGCGGCGGACGCCGGGTCGACGGGCGGCGCGCACAGGGCGGCCAGGGCGACGTTGGTGGCCAGGGCGGCCGCGTCTTCCGGGGCGAGGCCGGGAGGCGGCGACGCGGCCGGCGCGCCGCCGCCGCCGCCGCCCGCCGCCCCGCCGCCCGCCGCCCGGGCCAGCAGGAACAGGCGGTACCAGGCGTACCCCGTGTACAGGTGGGCGCCCGCCACGGCAAAGATGCGGGTCAGCTGGGCGTAGTACCCGGCCATGAGGCCGGGCTTGAGCAGGAGGGGCGCCGGCCGCGCGCCGCGGCCGCCCGCCGCGCCGGCCGACGCCGCGAGCGCCAGCACGCCCTGCACGTCCTCCACCGAGCGGAAGGCTTCCTGCCACAGGCCCATCTCGCCCGCGACGCGCAGCTGGTCGAAGCGCGTCGCCAGCATGGCCGCCACGGTCTCGGGGCAGGCCAGGTCGGGGCGGTCGCGCGCGTCCCGGTACTTGGCCAGGTTGGCCAAGTGCGCGCGCAGCACGTCGCACAGCCGCCGAAACTCGACGGGGCGGGCGTGCTTTGCGCAAAAGGCGAACGCCCGGCCCGCCACGGCCGCGTACAGGGCTTCGGTGCGCGCGTTGTTGCGCAGGACGTCCAGGCACGTGCGGTGGGCATCCCACAGGAAGCGCAGCCAGGGCGTGACCGCCTCGCGGTCGGCGCGGTCGGCGGCCTTGTCCCCCGACACGCACGCGAGCGTCAGGGCTTCGGGCGTCGTGTCGGCTTCCAGGTCGTCCACGGCCGCGGCCGCGGCCTCCGCTTCCGCGGCGTCCAAGGCAGCACGCGCCGAGTCGGCCCGGGCCGTCGCCGCGTCGAGGAAGTGGGTGACGACCGTGTCAAGCGACGCGACGTTGATCTGTGGGAGGAGGGGGAAAGGGGCGCGATGTGTGTGACGTGTTGGTGCGGCGGCTTCCCCAGGGGTCGGCACGGTCACCTGTCCACCTCGGACGGGGCGGCGGCGGGCGCGGCACCCCCCCCCCTGGGAAAACGCTTCCACCCCCATCCTCTCCTGTCCCTCACCTGCTGGCACAGGTTGCGGTAGTGGATCAGGCCGTCCTTGGCGTACCGCCCCTTTTTCAGGTCGACGCACAGGTCCACGTACTTGAGGGCGACGTCCTCCATGACCTAGAAGGAGGGGTGGGGAAGGAGGGGGTGGGTGAGCGTGGCGTGCGTGAGCGGGAAGGACGTGCGCGGCGGACGGCGATGCGCGGACGAACAAAGAAGGCGAGGTGCGCCTTTTTCTGACGTGCACGATTGCATCCATCCACTCTTCCACCCAACCCACCTTGGACCAGGTGCGGTGGCGCTTGGACGAGATGACATCGTGCAGGGCCTGAGAGAGAGGGAGGGAGGGGAGAGAGAGGACGGACGTGAGGACGACTGCCTTTTTCTCGCCGAGTCGGCCGCCGCCATCGGCCAGAGCAGGCTGCCGGGGCGACAGCCTGCACAAGCAGGGCCAGCCTGACCAGGCCGGCGGCCGCGGACGGGTCCACGCTGTCAGGTGCCCAGCCTCACAGGAGCGGAGGCCTGGTGTCCTGCCGCCCAGGGCGGCCGCGGCCCGAAAAAGCAGGCGGAGATCGGCGGCGCGCTCGCAAGGAGACTCGCCTGCAACGCCGCGCCCGACTGGCCGACCGCAATCAGCTCGTCCGCCCGCTTCAGGGCGTTCTCCGGCTTGGCGAACGCGGCCTGGCCGCCGCGGTAGAAGCGCGACATGGCCCGCGAGGTGAGGTTTTTTGCTTCGACGAGCAGAACACAGGAGTGGGCAGCTGAGCTCCCGTCTCTCCTCACACGCCATTTTTCCTCTCGAGCAGGGGCCGCACGCATGCCGTCCCCACGCCCACCCGCCGGCGCGACCCGACACCGGGTGCTTTGCACCGGGCGGCCCGGCGTCCCACCCGCCCAGCGCAGGCGACCGCGCAGCGTGGCGGCGCCAGGCCCGGCCGCGGCCCTTGCCCGCCCACCCGCTGCACCTGGCCGCCAGCGACCTCCCCAGCCGCCCGACGACCCGCAAGCCGACACCCCTCTCCTGGACGCCGTCCTGGCGCGCGGGCGCGCCGCCGAAGCCGCCTGGCACATCCCAGGCCACAAACGCGGCGGGCGGGCTGAGCGTGAGCCCGCCCCGCCGTCCCTGTCGCGGCTGCTCGCGCTCGCGGGGCCGACCGCGCTCCGCCACGACTTGACGGAGCTGGCCGGCCTGGACGTCCTGTCCTCGCCCACGGGCCCCATCGCCGCCGCGCAGGCGCTGGCGGCGGCCGCTGTGGGCGCGGGCGCGACCAGGTTTTGCGTGAATGGGTCCACGGGCGGGCTGGCCGCGGCGGTCGCCGCGGCCGTGGCCGCGTGGAAGCGGCGGCACAGCGGCGGACACGCCACCGCCCGCCGCCCGCCGCTCATCCTGGCCGCCCGCAACTGCCACACGAGCGTGTACGCCGCCGCCGCGGGCGCGGGCGCGGACGTCGGGTGGGTGCCCCCACCGCCCGCGTGCGCGGCGGCGGGCTGGCCGGGCGTGCACCATCCACTCACGCCGCGTGGCCTGCGGGCCGCGCTCTCGGCCGCGGCGGCCGCCGGCCAGCCCCCGCCCGCCGCGGTCGTCCTCGTCTCGCCCACCTACTTTGGCGCGGTCGCCGACATTGCCGGCCTGGCGGAAGCCGCGCGCCCAGCCCCGCTGATCGTGGACGAAGCGCACGGCCCGCACTGGGGCGCGCACCCCGCCTTCCCTCGCCCCGCCGTCGCTGTCGGCGCGGCCCTCTCCGTGTCCTCCGCCCACAAAGCCCTGGCGTCCCTGGGCCAGGCAGCGCTGGTCCACGTTGCACGCGACGCGCCGCCCGACCTGCTCCAAGCCCTGGACACCGCGCTGAAAGCCCAGCAGACGTCGTCGCCGTCTTACCTCCTGCTGGCGAGCCTGGACGCCGGGCGGGCGGCCGCGTTTGAGGGCGGCGGGAGGGCGTGGGAGCCGGCCTTGGCGGCGGTTGACTCGGTGCGGGCTGCTCTGCGGTGCGCGCCAGGCGTCCGGCTGCTGGCGGATGGAGGAGGAGGCGGGGCGGCGTGGGGCTGGGACCCCCTGCGCCTGACGTTTGCGGTCGACGGCCCGGGCGGCGGCGCGTCAGCCTGTTGTGGCCTGGCCGTCGCGGCCGCCCTGGAAGCCGGCGGCGGCGTCGTGGCCGAGGCCGCGCTGCCTGGCGGTGCGGTCGTCCTGGCGGGAGGCGCGGGGACGGGCCCGGGCGCGGCGGCGGCGGTGGTGGCGGCGCTGCCGGGCCTGCTGGCCGCGCGCGACGCCGGCCGCCTGGCTGTCGGCCCGCCCGGTCCACCCGCCACCTCCGCTCCACCGCCCTTCCTCCCGCCTGCCGCCGTCTCACCGCGCGACGCCCTGTACGGCGGCCTGGCCTGGGAGGCCGTGCCGGTGGCGGATGCGGCGGGGAGGGTGGCGGCAGAGGCCTTGACGCCCTACCCACCCGGCGTCCCGGCCGCGCTGCCGGGCGAAACGCTCGACCCAGCCACGCTCGCCCATTTAACCGCCGTCCTGGCGGCTGGCGGCAGGGTGACGGGCGCGGCGGATGCGAGTCTGCGCACTGTGCGCGTGTTTTTGTTGTAGATGAGAATCATTTTTGTTCACGCTCTTCACACGCTTTTTTGTTCAACAATGTTCGCCGCTCCCCTCCGCCCCCCCGTTTTTTTTTGTTCACGCGCCACGCCGACCCCCCCAGGTTGTTCGTTTTTTGATGTTCCCTCCCAGGCAACGCACGCTCGCACGCCAAATCACTCACGCACCCACCCACACCCACGCCCACACACACACATTCACGCACGCACACACGCCGCCGGCTCACTTGTCAGCCGTTGGCTCACCCAGCCCACCCACCCACATACACACACACACACAGCCCTTGTTTTTTTGTTCACGCAGGCCAAAACAACCCACACTCTCGCCCACCAGCCAAAAGAAGAGGAAAAAACACAACCAGGCCGGGACGTCCGGCCTGCGTGCTTTTGTCACCTCCCCGCCGCCACACAGGGGAAGGAGAGGAGGCACGGGTGGGGAGGCTGTGGAGCCTGCGACCCAGCGGCACCCCCTCAAGCCCGCTCCCTCCCGCTGTGTTGTATCGCCTGCGCAAGAAAGAAAAAGAAAAAAGCACTAACTCTAAGGGAAAAAAGGCACCCGCCCACACCTCTGGATGCTCGATCAGAACCAGTGCTTGCGCAGGGACAGGGCGATCCAGCCGTACGTGGTGACGCGGATGGCCAGCATGATGCCGATCAGCCAGGCAAAGTCGATGGGCAGCTTCAGCCCGTTGTTGACGTTGGCGGGGACGGCGTCCATGCCGTCGACGGGCAGGAGCGGGCCCTGCAGCTTCAGCCCCGTGAACTCGTTGCGGACGACGGCGGAGTAGGCGAACGCCACGAACGACGCCTTTTTCAGCCAGATGAAGTAGACGGGCGTCTCCGTCTGGATGAAGCCCGTGAACATCAGCAGCAGCAGGCACAGCATGCCGTTGATGATCTGGCCGACGACGACCTCGCGGTGGACGGCCGCGCACAGCTGGCCGACCGTGTCGGCCGTGAGCGCGACCAGGACCAGGCACGCGTAGAAGACGAAGAACTTGGACGCGACGGCCTGGAAGCCGATCATGAAGTAGACGAGGAGGGAGAAGGCCATGACGAAGGTCAGTTGCAGGGGCAGCTGGGTCAGCGACTTGGCGGTGAAGAAGGCAAAGTAGTTGTACAGCCGGTTGCCAAACTCGCGGCGCAGCAGGGCGCGCTCCCGCGAAAAGACGGCGACCGCGTTCTGGGCGGGCTGCAGCACCAGGCACGCGCAAATGAACCACAGGGACGCGATGCGGTCAAAGGTGCCGCCGTTCATGTCGTCCGGCACCTTCCAGTACGTCAGCCCGACGAGCGTGCCGAAGAACAGGTACTGCACCAGCTGGATGATGACGTTGAGCGGCGCGCGCCACATGTGGCGGACGAAGCGCACGGACAGGCACCGGATCTGGTACCAGGACGACGTCGCGGCGGCGGCGTGCTCGGCGTCGGGCGCGGCGGAGGAGCCCAGGGCCTGGGCGGTCACCGTGTGGCGCAGCGACCAGCGCGACAGCGTGCGCTCGTACCCCGGGCCGCCCGCCTCCGCGTCGCCCAGGGCGGCGTCCAGGGAGAACGTGTCCCGGTGCGCGGCCGACGACGCCGCCACGACTTCCGTGTCCTTGCACAGGACCATGAAGTGCTCGGCCAGGTTGCGGTGGGACGGGCGCGGGTGGCCCAGGCCGTCGAACCAGGCTTCCGCCGCGCGCCACGCGCCGCAGTAGACCATGCACCCGCCGGACAGCAGCATGAAGTCGTCGAAGCGTTCGCAAATGTCGGCGGACGGCTGGTGGATGGTGCACAGGACGGTGCGCCCCCGGGACGCCAGGCGCTTCAGCAGGCAGACGATGGAGAGGGCGGAGTCGGAGTCGAGGCCGGTCGTCGGCTCGTCCAGGAAGACGGCGCGCGGGTCGGTGACCAGGGCGATGCCGATGGACACGCGGCGGCGCTCGCCGCCCGAGATGGACGACACCGTGCCGTCAATGTCTTCACCGATCATCATGCCGGCCCGGTGGCGGAGGGAGAGCTCGGACACGATCTCGTCCACGCGCCGCCGCTTCTCCGCGAGCGGCATCGCCTGCGGCAGCTTGAGCAGCGCGCTCGTCATGATGGCCTCCCGCACCGTCGCCGTCTGCAGCAGGATGTCCCGCTGCCAGACGACGGCGGACTGGGTGCGGAATTCCTTGGCGATCATGGGCGCGCCGTTGACGTAGATGGAGCCGTGGACCTGTGGTGGTGGGAGGGGGTGGGAGGAGGGGTGGGGGTGGGATCCGAGGGGAGGGGGGAGCGGGTCGGTGGGGCGCGTGAGCCAAAGAAGGCGCGGCGCGCGGTGAGTGGCTGTGAGGGCCGCCGCGCGCGCGCGTGAAGGCTCCTCCTCTCCGCCCCGCCCGCCCGCCCTTCCCGCCCTTGCTTCCGCCTTCCACGCACCTCGCCGCCAGAGACGGAGCAGGCCAGGGTCTTGAGCAGCGTGGACTGTTGAGTGTGGCGTGGGTGTGTTGGGAGGCCGGGCGTGAGGGGAGAGAGTCGTTGAGGAGAGGCACCAGAGCGCGCGGCCGAGGCCGAGCGGCGCGCGAGAGCAACTGCAAACGACGACGAAAGCCCGACTCCGCGACCCAAGGCGGGCGACCGCGTCGACCCTCTTTCGCTTTTTTCGCGCCCATCGCGTTGAGGCGGCCTCGGACCGCTACATGCGGGCGAGAGTGGGAGGTGATGGGCCGGGCGGACGTGGGCGCCGGGAAGGGCGGGAGCGCAACGGCGCGCGGCCCCCTCTCCCGCCGGCGGCAGCAGAGAGGGGCAGAGAGATGCCGCCACCGCACTCGCCCCGCCCACCGCGACACGGTCCACCCTCTCCCAGCCGGGCTCATAGGCCTGGTTCAACACGGTCGACGTGCGGGCGGGGGCGGCGGCGGCCGTGGGGCGGGGAGTGGGGCGCGCGCTCTCTGGCCGCAACGGCCTTCGAGGCGTTTTGCAGCAGCACGAGCGGCATTCCGGATTGGCCCAGCGCCGGCCCCGGATGTCGGCGAACCCACACAAAACCGCACTGCCGGTGGGCGCATGGCTTCCTCCTCTCCGGTGGGACGGGTGGGAAGGGGTGGGAGGTGCCCGACCGCGGGCAAAACGCAGGCGGAACCGCCGCCGGCGTGGGCGACGCACAAAAGCGCGGCCGCATTCTTCCGCCAGCGCCGCCCACGGCGTCGCGCGGCCGCCAACCCTGCGCCGCCCGCCCCCCTGCCGATAGGCAGGAGGCTGGGCCACGCACACGCGGCGTGGCGGACACCCCTCACCACACGGACACGCCCCTAAAAACGCACCTTCCCGGCTCCGCTCGGGCCGAGCAGCGCCGTGACGCGGGACGCGAGCGCGTACCCGGAGACGTTCTTCAGGATGGTGGTCGCCCCCTTGCGGGAGTTGACCTTGTAGCGCAGGTTGTGGAAGCAGATGTCCAGGCCGCGGAGCGGCTCCAAGTTGAGTGTCGACTCGCACGCGCCCGGCAGCGGCGCGGGCGCGCCTTTCTCGCCACCCATGGCGCCCTTCTCGCCGCTCACGGACGTGGTCAGCGCGACAGCGGGAGCGCCCAGGACGGGGGACCCGCCGTTGGCAGCGGCGGGCATGGACCGGCCGTCGGCGTAAGAATCTGGGCCGTCGGCGGAGAAGGCCGGCATCTGGGAAGAGCGAGGTGTGAGAGGCGACCCTTGGTTTCGCGCGCTCCTCTCTCTGTTTTCCAACCACCCAAGCCCGGTCTGTCATTGATGCAAGGGGGGGGGGAAATCTTGTGCGGGGCATTACTCATTCACACACAAACACACACACACATGTGCCCTCCCCTCCCCAAATCCGTTGGAGTCCACGCGACACGCGAAAAAATGGGGGTGTCGCCGTCGCGCGGGAAGCAGCAGAGGGGAGGTTGGTGTTGTTTCGTCCGTTCCCTCTGCCCCCCCCCCCCCCCTTCTCACCTGCCACCCACACACCCGCCCGCACAGGGGACACGCACACACCCGTTGATTTGGTTTTCTCCCTCTCTCTCACCCCAGGAATAAAGAGGGAAGGAAAGAGAGGCGAGTGGCCCCTCCCGCGTATTTGGTCGTCGTCTCTCTCCCCTTCCCTCCCCCACCCACCCACCCCATCCCACCCACCCCATCCCACCCACCCTCTCTCCCCCCTCCATCCAAAAACAGCAAAACACGCCTCACGCCTCGTAGAACGCGTCCGCCGCCGCGTCAAACATGATGGGCACGACGGACCCGGGAGCACCAGGCGCGTCAGTGTGGCGGCGCTCCAGCTCGGCCAGGGCGGCCAGGACGGCGGGCCGGCTGTAGCGCAGGCCGCGCGCGCGCAGGCGGGCCAGCAGCGCCGCGACGGCGTGGCCCGCACCATCCCCGCCGCCACCGCCGCCGCCGCCGCGGGCGCCGCTGCCTTCCGTCATCATCTCGCGCACGGCTAGGGCCACAGACGTCAGCTGGGCTTCCGTCAGGCCGCCGGCGCCGCCGCCGGGCGTCGTGTCGGCGGTCGTCGCGCCGGTGACGGCAGAGGGCGAGAGCGCCGCGGCCGACCGCGCGCGCGTGCGCCGCCCGGTCGAGGGCGGGATGGCCGTCGGCGCGGGCGCGGCTGCCGCGCCACGGCCGGAGCCGCCCGCCGCAGCGTCGCCGCCGCCGTCGTCGTTGGACCCGCCGGCGGACTCGTCTTCCGAGTCGTCGGAGGAGGAGGAGGAGGAGGTGGCGCGCCCGCGCTTGCGCGACGCGGGGCCCGGGCCGCCGCCGCCGCCGCCAGCGCCGCCACCCCCGTCCGCGCCGCCCTTGCCGGCCTTCGCGGCCGCCTCCCCAGCCCCGCCGTCCAGCATGTGCGTCATCAGGTGGCGGGCGACGGCCACGTCGGCCGCCGTCACGCCGTCCCCGGACAGGCGGGCCTTGGCCGCGGCGGTGGCCAGGCGGATGGCCGTCTCCAGCGTGCGCACCGTGACGGGCAGCGCGCGGTCTTCGTCGGGCGCAGACCGCAGCTCCACGTAAAAGTCGGCGATGGCTTCCATGGCCTCGCCCGTCATGGCCAGGCCGGTCCCGCCCCCCGCCGCCGCGGCGCGCTGGCGGGCGACCGCGATGAACTTGCGCAGGAAGGCCGGCGTCAGGGGCAGGGGCGACCCGCGCACGCGCGGGCCGTACAGCCGCTCGTCGTACCGGACGTGGACGCCGTCGCCCGCGCCGCCGGCGCCGCCCCCGGCCGCGGCGGACGCGGCGGCGACGGCGTCGGCGGCGTCGGCCGCGTCGGCCTCCGCGTCGGCGCCGCCCCCGCCGCCGCTGCCGTCGTCGCCCGGCGGGCGGTAGCGGTGCTGGCCCAGGACGTGGCGGGCGATGGCCGCGTCGCTCGCCCGCGTCCCCGCGTCCAGCAGGACGAACAGCAGGTCGAACCGGGACAGCAGCGAGTCGGGCAGGTTGACGTTGCGGGCGACGGACAGGCCGTGGTCGTACGAGCCGTACACCGGGTTGGCGGCGGCCAGGACCGCGCACCGCGCGTTGAGCGAGGCGTGGATGCCCGCTTTCGCGATCGTCACCGTCTGCTGCTCCATGACCTCGTGGATGGCCACCCGGTCCGCGTCGCCCATCTTGTCAAACTCGTCGATGGCGACGAGGCCGCGGTCGGCCAGGACCATGGCGCCCGCCTCCAGCCGGCGCTCGCCCGTGTCGCGGTCGGACGTGACCGCCGCCGTCAGGCCGACGCCCGACGCGCCGCGGCCGGTCGTGGACACGGCCACGGGCGCGGCGCCCATGGCGGCGCGCAGCAGCTGGGACTTGGCCACGCCCGGGTCGCCGACCAGCAGGGCGTGCACGTCGCCGCGCAGGCGGGTGCCCGCGCCCGTCAGGTCGCGCTCGCGGCCGCCCAGCAGCTGCAGGATCAGGCCCCGCTTCACCAGGGCGTGGCCGTAGATGGAGGGGGCGAGGGAGGAGGCGAGCAGGTCCAGGACGTCCGGCCGGGCCGCGATCTGCTCGGCGGCCGCGAGGTCGGCGGGCGTGACGCGCGCGGCCGCCGCCGCGACGGGCGCGCCGCCGGGCCCGCCCGCCAGCTTGGTCACCCGGCACGCGATGAGCGTGGCGTGGAACACGCCCGAAATGACGCCCGCCGCGCGCGGGGGGACGGCCTTGTACACGCCCGCGACGAGGACGCGGTCGCCCGGCTGGGCCGCGTCGCACAGGTCAAACTCGCACACGACGTCCACGCCGCGCGGCAGCTGGCCGGGCGGCGCGGACTCGGGCAGCTCCTGCAGCGTCAGCGCCTGGGAGTCGATGTACGTGCACAGGCCATACTCCGTCGTCAGGACGTTGCCCGCCTCGTCGTGCGTGGGGTAGGCCGCGCCCGTGGGCGGGCCGCCGTGCGAGGCCGCGTCGCGGTAGTCGCGCGTCACCGTCTCGCCCGTCGCGTCGCAGTAGTGCACGGACCGGGCGAGCTTGGGGCGGACGACGGAGGCTTTGGTGACGACGCCCTCGACGGCGACGAGGCCGCCCAGGAGCGCCGCGTTCAGGTCGCGCGGGGAGACGCGGCGGGACCCGAAGTGCCCCACCAGGCCGACGTGGAGGCGGGCGCCCGCCAGCAGCGCTTTCGGGTGCGTCGCCCGCGCCAACTCGTCCAGGGCTTCTTCAAAGGGCGGCAGGCAGGCGCCCGGGTCGGCGACGACGCGGGCGTGCAGGTCGGGCGAGTGGGTGGCGAGGTCCTGGGTGGTGGATGGGGAGGGGGGAGGGGGGGGAGCGGTGAGCGGGGGAGTGGCGGGAGGGCGGGGCGGGGCGGCGGGGCGGGGTCGTTGCTGTTTGGGCTGCTCGGCGGTCGGGGGGGAGGGGGCGCCCTGCGGGCCGTGCATGGATTCGCCTGTCCACCCAACCGGGCCCGATGGGCGTGGCCAGGCCAACAGCCCAGGCCTGGGCGGGCTGGGCGTGGGATGCGAGCCTGGCCGAGGCGCACGCGGCGTCCGGCCGGCCCCGGGGCGGCCCAATTTCAAAGCAGCAGCATGCGCGCGCGGCCGGGGGCTCGAGTGCGGGGCCGCGCGGCGGGCGCTTGGCACGTCCAACGCCCGGCCCACGCACTCCCATCGGCGACCCAGGACACTCGCACGCCCATCGTGCGCGGACCCGAGGCGGGAAGAGGCGGTGACACCCTCTCGCACGGCTCGCGGATGCGAGGAGCGAGACACTCGCTCCTCGCATCAACTGGACGCCCGCTGTCGCTCCTCCGCCCGCCCGCGCCCCTTCCCCCATGCCACGCACCTGCAAGTCCACGTCCAGGCGGGCGCCGCGGGCCGGCACGCCCCCGGGCGCGCCCAGCAGGGCCGCCACCCGGGCTGCGTACTCGCCGTGGCCGCCGTCGGAGTCGAGGAACGCGGCAAAGTCGCGCTTGAGCGTCAGCCGCTCCTCCGTGCGCTCGTCCATCGTTGGTTTTGAGGTGGTTGCGCGCGCGGTCAGAAGGCGGGTGGCGTGCGGTGTTGAGGAGTCTCTGGTGCGGTGTTGGCTGGCGCGTCACGCTTTTGGGCGGCGCACGTCGCGAGACCACCAATAGAACAAAATCGGAGTGAGAGTGAGGGGAGAGGGAGCGCTGCCTGTCTCCCTCACTGGAGCGACCGCTCAGACGCGAGGGGCGTGAAAGCACAACCAAAAAATGTCGACGACCACCACCCCACGCCGCCGGCCGTCGGCCACGCCCCCTCGCCTGGAATCGGCCCGCACCTCGCCAGGGGTGAAGCGAGGGAATGGGCGGGAGGGCGATGCGGGAGCGTGGCCTGCACTGAAAACCGCGGCGCTGCTCCTGGCCGGCGCGCTCGCCGGCGGCGCGGTGGCCGCCGCGGCGCTCGGCGGCGGCCAGCCGCACGAGCTTTCCCGGCGTCTCCTGGCCCAGGCCAAGACCGCGGTCCCGGCGACCGGCGCGCCCACGGGCCAGACGTACCTGCTCATTGGTGCGTGGGGCGGGAGCCGGAAAAACGCACATGCGGCCTGCGGCCCTGCACACACCTTCCCCTCCATCCTTCGCACTCCAAAACCTGTCCACCCCCACCCCCACCCCCACCCCAGACACGTTCGAGTCCGGCCTGAACAACCAGCGCATCTCCGTCCTCAAAGCTGCCGAACTGGCGTCCCGCCACGGGTATGCGATGGTCCTGCCGGCTTTCAAGGACGTGCACGGCCCGCAGCACGGCGCCGCGCCGGCCTCCACCGTGCTGCTGCCCTTCTCCCACTTTTACGAGGTCGCGCCCTTTGCCGCGCACGCGGCGGCCCACAACTTCACGGTCGTGGCCGACCTTCCGCCCACCCACGTCCAAGCCTGCACCAAGCAGCTGTCTTTCGCCGCGTCCTTCTCGTACGCCCTGACGTCGGAGTTTTACGGCGGGTGGGCGGCCCAGCACGGCGTCGTCTGCCTCAACTCGCGGGCCGTCTGGTTTGCCATGGAGGGCGGGGACGTGCCCGACATTGGGTGGGGGCGGAATGGGCTCCACGCCAAGGCCCTGGTCCCGTCCAAGCTGTACGTGCGCGAAGTCGACGGCATGCTGGCCCGGGCGGCGCGCCTGTACGGGAGCGCCTCCTTCATCGCCGTCCACGTCCGCACGGAGGCCGACTGGGCGCGCGTGTGCTCGATCGGGGCCGACCGCCGGGAGGACTCGCACTGGCTGGCCGGGTCGGACAGGGCGTGCTACGTCACCCCGGCGGAGGTCGCGGCCTTCCTGCTGGGGCCGGGCGGCGTGAAGCGGGGCGCGCTCGCGTTTGTCATGAGCGCCGACCCGGTGGCGTCCATGCCGGAGCTGTGCGGCCCGGCCGGCGCCCTGACCTGCTTCACGCCCGACGACGTCTGGACGGACGTGCACCCCGACCTCGCGGCCCTGGTCCCGCGCACGCAGCTCGTCCGGGCGTACGTGTCATACCTGCTGGCGGAGCGGGCGGCCGCGCTGTACGGCAACGCGCACTCGACGTTTTCGCAGCAGTTGGCGGAGGGCTTCAGGGAGGCGGGCAAGCCCGCGGCGTTTTACAACCCAAAGTGCCCGCTGACGGAGCCGTGTCCGTGAGTAGAGAGTTTTTTTTTGTAGCATTCCTTTTTTTTTGTAGAGTTTCTTTTGAGAGGGGGGTGGGGGTGGACGGAGGGGGTTGATGGGGGAGGGTGGTGCTTCTGCAGCGCACACCTCTCTCTTCCTTCCTTTCTCTCTCAGCAGCGGCGCACCGCGGCGCCTGGACCTCGCACTCCACCAATGGCCGCCGCCCTGGCGGCGGCTGGGCTCCACCCAGCGGCAGGCTCGTCCGCCATGGACGGCCTGGACGAGGACATCGAGGCCGCGCTGGCGGCGGCGGGCGTCGGGGCCGGAGGTGGCGGCGATTGGGGCGCCGCCCTGCTCCAGCCGGCCACGCAGGCGTCGGCCGTGCCGCCGCCGCCGGCTGCCGCTGCTGCTGCACGGCCGCCTCCACCTGCGCACGCAACAGGCCGGGCGCCGCTCCCGCCCTTGGCCCCCTGCTCCGCGCCGTCAACGTCTGCGCCTGCCCAGCCAGTGCTCTTCAACGCGGAGCGCCTGGCATCCATGCGGGGGCGCCAGGGCCCGCTGCTGCGGGCCATGATCGCGGAGCAGGCCCGGCGAGGCGTGCGGTGGGTTGTGTTGGGGGGAGGGAAGGGGGCGGGGCGGGCGCCGGGCGGGGCGGGGTGCCTCCCCATTCAAAACGTCCAGGCCGCGACAGCCCCGCGCGCTCCAGTCCAGTGGCGTCCTCACCCCCACCCCACCCCACCCACCCCCCACACACACCCCTCCGCCCCATCCACCAGCGAGCTCTACACGCTCGAACACCTGCGCCGCCTGGCCACCTACCAGGCCGTCGGCCCCCTCCCCGACTCACACCCAAAGGTCTACTGCAAGGACGTGCACGCCCAGCCCTGCGCCGCGTGCGCCACCTGCCACTTCTGCCGCCAGAAGACGGTCGACCCGAAGTCGTGGTGCCCGTGCGGCGCGGGCGCCCGCCCGCCGCGCCCGGCGGGGCGGGGGCGGGGGCGGTGGTGCGGCCAGTGCCTGGCCAACCGCATGGGCCAAGCCCTGGAAGAAGTCCTGGCGGCGGCCGCGCCCGGCGGGGCGGGGTGGCGGTGCCCGTGCTGCCTGGGGCTGTGCAACTGCTCCTCGCCCGGGTGCCTGCGCAAGCTGCACGGCCTCCGCGACACGGGCCAGCTCGAATCGGAGGCGCGGGCGTACGGCTTCGCGTCCGTGGCGCACTACCTCGTCATCACCCAGCTGGCGGGTGAGGGGGAGGGCGGCGTCGGCGCCGACCCGCCGCCGCTGCCGGCGGTGGCCGCGCTCGACGGCCCGCCGCTGCCTGGCAGCGCCGTCGTGCTCGCCGACGGCGACGCCCGCGCGCTCGCCGCCGCTCGCGGGCGTGCTGCCGCCCGGGAGCGGGCCAAGCGGGCCGTCGCGGCCCAGCAGGCGGCGGTGCGGGCGGTGCTGGGGGATTTGCACGCGTTGGACGTCGGCGGCGGTGGAGGGAGTGGGGGTGGTGGCGGTGGCGCGACCACCGCTGCCGCCGCCGCCGCCTCGGCCGCGACGGCCGCCGCCTGTCCGCCTCTCATCGCACCCGCCGCTCCCGAAGACCTGGGCTGGCACGCCCTGGACGAGGACGACGATGACGAGGAGGGGGACGACGACGACGGAGGGGTGGCGGCCGCCGCCGGTCCCGGGTCGCCGTCCGCCGCCGCTGCACCGCCGCCTTTCCCACGACCGCGGCCGCCACGCGTGCCTGCCGCCGAGCCTGCTGCCGCTTCCGCACCCCGGCCCGACCCGCCATCTGGCCTGCCGGCCACCGCGTCCTTCGCCGCCCGCGCCCAGGCGGCGCTGGGCGGGTTCGTGGTGGGTGGCGGCGGGCGGGGCGGGGCGGGCGAGCCGCCGCCCGCCCCCGCCCCGCGTGCACCCGCCCCGCCTCCTCCGACCGCCCTGCGCATCGATGGAGCGCTCATGGATGAAGGCGAGGATGGCATGGACGACGACGGCGGCGCGCCTTGGAGCGCGGCGAGCGGGTGGGGCGGCGGCGGTGGGCGCGGGGACAGCGCGGCCGCCCCCGCCCCCGCCCGCCGCCGCGTCGGCGCGGCCGCCCCAGCCCTGCCCACCTTTGCGTCCGCGGGCGTGCGAGCCCGGCCGGCTGGGTTTGTGGTCGGGAGTGGGGGTGGTGGAGGCGGTGGCGGGCCGCGGCCGCGGTCGGCGGGCGGCGGTGGTGGTGGTGAGGCTGGCCCTCCGCAACAACCGGCTGCGCCCGCCCTGCCCGTGGCTCGGCCGTCGGGCGTGCAGGCACCCGCGCCGCCTCAGCCCGCCGCCCACCCGGCGCCGGCCGCGCCCGCCCCCCCTGCTCCCGCCGCCGCTGCCATGCCCGCCGCCGCCGCCTTTGCCCCTCCGCTCCCGCTCCCGCCCCCACCCGTGTCCGCGGGCGAGTATGGCGCCCTGCTCGCGCTGGCCCGCCAGGCCCTGGGCGCGTGGGGCTCGTCCGTCGCGGGCGACGCCTTGGGCGCGGCCGTCGCGGAGCTGCGGGCGTCCTTGCGTGCGCCCGTGGCCGTGCAGGATGATGGAGGGGGTGGGGGAGGCGCGCCCCGCCCCGCCTGCGCCCACGCCCTCACCGCCCAGGGCGCCCTGCGCGACGCGGCCGCCCTGCTAGCCGCGTACGCGGGCGCTGGACCGCCGTCCGACGCGGCGTACGAAGTCCCCGCCCGCCTCAGTGGGCGGGAGCCGTTTGCGGAGTGGGGCGGGAGCGGCGTGCTGGCCCGCACCGCCCTGCTGGGCGGCGCCCTGGCCGCGGCCGACGCCCTGGCCCGCCGGGCGTGCGACCCGGGCGCAGACGAACGGGACGCGGCCGCGCTGGCGGCCGGCGCGGCCGGCGTCGCCCGGTGCGTCCTGGGCTGGGTGGAGGCGCTGGTGGACGAGGCGGGCGCCGCCGCCGACGCGGCGGCGCGCCTGGGCCCGCTCGGCTGGGCTGGCGCCGCCCCCGCCCGCGTCGGCCCGCTCACCCTGGCGCCGGGCGACCCGGCGGATGCCGCCGCCGCCGCGCTGCGCGGCCTCCAAATCGGGGACGTCACGCTCGCGTGCCACGCGCTGGACTGGGCGGCCGCGCGGCTCGGAGGCCGGCGCGGTGCGGGGGGGCCGCACCCCTCCGCCGGCGGCTGCCCCCTCGCCGCCGCGCTGGCCTGCCCGTCCCTCGTGCGGCCGTTGCACCCGGCCCTGCCCGCCCACCGTGCCGTGCGGGAGCGGGCGCGGGCCGCGACGCACGCCCTGGTCGCCGCGGCGCGGGCGGACCTGGTGAGGAGCGGGGCTGGTCGCCCCGGCGCGACGCCTGCCACGCCCCTGCCGCCGTCCGTCCTCCGGGTCGCGGAGCTGGTCGCGGCCGTCGCCATTCCGGCCCTGGAAGCGGGCCTGGTGGCCGACTATCCCTTGCGCCGGTGTGGTGGCGGGTTCGGCGGCGGCGGCGGCGGCGGCGGAAACGCGGCAACGACCGCCCTGCCGGGCGCGGCCCTGGCGGCCGCCGCCTCGGCTCGCGCCGGCCCCAAAGCCTGGCCGCCGTTGCCCTCCACCCCCACCCCGCCCGCGCCCGACGGCCTGGCATCCACGCGCGCCACGCTGTTGGCGGAATCGCACGGCTTCCTCGTGCTGACGGGGGCCGAGGCGCCGGGCACGCTGCTGGCGCGCGCGGCCGCGCCGTACTCGCCCGACCGCCTGTGGCGGGAGGCCGGGGCCGCCGCGCCGTACCGCGCCCTCGCCACGCACTACGCCGCTGTGGCCGCTCGTGTTGCGGCCGGGCCCCTGTTTGGCGGGGCGGCCGGCCTGGCAGGGCTGCGGCCGTGGCTCCGCTTTTGGCTGGCCGCGCTGGCAGAGCCGGGCGCGCGCGCCGCGGTGGCGGGCCTGACGGCTGCCCTGGCCGAAGCGCCCGGCGCGGCCTGGGCCTTTGCAGGGGCGGGCGACGTCACGCCCGCGCACCTGCTGGACGAGAAAAGCGCGCACGCCGCTCGCGCGGCGGTGGCGGGCGCGGTGCTGGGCGCCGTGCGCGCGCGGGAGGGGCCCGCGGCCGTGTCCGCCCTGGCCTGGGACCTGGCGCCCGTCCTGGCGCTGCGCGCCCGCGAAGCCGCCGCCGCCCGCCGGGCGCGTCGGTGGCGGGGCGGGGCGGTCGGCCTGTTGGCCGCCGCCGCCCGTGGCGCGGCGGCGGCCGACCCGTACAGGCGGGCGGGCGGCGGCGGCGGCAAGTCGCCGCTCGAGGCCGCGGTCGGCCTGTTGGCGGCCTGGGCGGGCGACGCGGCCGCGGATGCGCTGGACCTGGCGGCCGCGCGGACGGCGCGCACGGCGGCCGGGGCGGGAGGCGGCGGGCCGGCCGCCCCCGCCGCCGCCGCCGCCGTGCCCTCGGCCTCCGAGCTGGAGGCGGCCGCTTACCCGTCCGCCGTGTCCGCCACCGCGGCCGTCCTGCTGGCCGCGGGCGGCACGGACGGCGCCCCGCCTGCCTCCCTGGACTGCCTGGCGGTCCTGGCCGACGGCATGGCCGGGCGGGGTGGCGGGCGCGGGCCCGGCGGCGCGGGCGGGCTGGCGCCGCGTGCTGCGGCTGCGCTTGCGTCTGCGGGCGCGGCCGCGCTCGCTTCAGCGTCCGCCGGCCCGGCTCACAGCCCCCTGGCCCTGGCCCACCACCTCATTTCCGGCCCCTTGCGCCGCGCACTGGAAGCCTGCCACGTGCGTGGCTGCGCCGCCGCGGACGCTGGCGTGGCGGCGGCCCGGGTGACTGCCGCGCTCGTGTGCGAGCGGGGGTGGGCGGGCGGGGCGGACGCGCACGCCGGCCTGCGCACCCTGCTCCCGCCCGCCCTGGCGCCCTTCCTGGACGCGCTGTGTCCGGCCGGCGCGGCGCCCGGCGGGCCCGCCCTGCCCGCCCCAGCCCCGGCGGCGGCCGTGTTTGCCGGGTTGCGGGCGCTGCTGCGGGCGCACGGGGTGGTGGCCGGACCGGCGCCGGCCGCGCCGACCGACCCGCCGCCGCCGGCTCCTGCCTCCACCCTCAGCTACGTGGGTGGGCCGCTGGCGCGGGGGCAGCCGCTGCCGCCGGACCGTTTCGCGGGCGCACTCACCGCGTTCTGGCGGGCGGCGGCTGGCGCGGCCGCCGGCGTGGTTGTGTTTGCCCTCGGCGCCGAGGGCGGACCGTCCGACGACGCTGCCATCCCACTCCTCACGCCGCACCGCGCCCGGGCGGCGCGTGGGGACCTGGCGGCTCTGTTAGGTGCGCCACGCCCGGCCCGCCCCACCGAAGCGAGCCTGCTGGCGGACGAGGGAGGCGGCGGCGGCGGCGGTGGTGGCGGCGGTGCGAGCACCGCCGCTCCATCCGGCGGCACCCGCCCGCCGCCCGACCCCACAGCGGCTGGCGAGCCGCCACCGCCGCCACCCGGCGACGCCGACTCTCCGGCCGCCCAAGCCGCCGCCTGGGCGGACGCGGCGGTCGAAGCGCTGGGCGTGGCGGCCGACCTGGCCACTGCCGGGCGCCGGCCGGCCTGGGGGGAGGCCCTGCTTCTGGCCGTGCGGGCCGCGGTTGCCGACGCCGGCGGGCCGGCCGCCTCCCAGCCCGGTCCCCACCTGGCCCGCATCCTGGCCGCGTACGATGACGCGGCCACGGACGTGGCGGCGGGGTTGGACCCGAGCGGGGAGGATGGGCGGGTGTGGGCGCGGCTCGGCCGCAGCGGTGGGGGCGGGCGCACGCCGGCGCCGCCGCCCGACTCGACCGCCACCACCATTTCCACGCCCGCCGCCCTGGCCGCCGTCCCCAAGGGCGCGTGCCTCCCCGGTGCCCTGGACGGCGTGTGGGCGGTCGGCCCCGTCAAGCGCGGCGCGACCGCGGCCGGCCGGACCGGCGACGTCCGCTACCTCAACCTGCACTGGGGCGGGCCGGGCGGGCGCAAGGCCGCGGTCGTGTACTGGCCCGCGCCGCCGGTGGGCGGCGGCGAGGGGGCGTGCGCGTCCCCGCTGGACGCGGACGTGGCGGCCCTGGGCGCGCTACCCGCCCCCGTGCGCGTGAGCGGGCTGGGCGTCGCGACGACAAAGGGGGCGGTGCCGATCCTCCAGGCGGGGCGCGGGGCGCGGATGGTCGGCCTGCCGCGGCCGGCGCTGCCTGCGGTCGGTCCGCCGGAGCCGGCGGCGCCCCGGCCGCGGCCGCGGGCGCCCCGGCTGCCGGTCGCGGGTGAGGGTGGTGGGGGAGAGGGTGGGGGAGAGGTCGCGCCGCGCGCGCCACCGCTGCCACCTCCACCGCCGCCCAGCCAGCCGTCGTCCCAACGCGTCGCCCGGGAGGAGGAGGAGGAGGAGGAGATGCCGCCGCCACCCCGCCCACCCCTCGCCGAGCTGGCGCCGGCGGACGTCGCGCACGCAGCTGCTCCGCGGGCGTCGACGCCGCCGCCCGCTCTCACCGAGCTGACGCCCGCCGCTTTCGCGCGCTTGACCGCTCCCCTCATCGCGGCCGGCCACGACCGGGGTGCCGCCGTGCGTGCCCTCATCGTCGTGCGTGGCCGGGCGGCGCGCGAGGATTTCCTGGCGGGCCGGCCGCTGCGGCCGCCGTGCGCGGATGGGGAAGGGGTGCTGGTCACGCGGGCGCTGGCGTACTTGGCGGGTGGTGGGGGTCGGGGTGGGGGCGGAGGTGGAGGGGGTGGGCAGCAGGTGGGTGGCCTGCCGCCGCCGCCGCCGCCGCCGCCGCACAATGCGTAGATGGGACGGAGAGGGAGAGGTAGAAAGAAAAGAGAGGATGGAAAAAAAAAATGGGATGGATGGAGAGCATAGAGTGCAAAAAACGACGACAGGAGCACACAGAAGAAAAAAGAATCTCGCACACACACACACAGCATTTTACAAGGCAGCGGAGAACAGGAGGGTGGCACGCCGCACGCTCCTTCCCCCCTTTTTTTTCCGCGCTTTGTTATTCTGCTTCATTTCACCCGGAAAAAAAGAACGCGTTTTTTCATCAAGCGCAACACCCCGCCCCACCTCACAGCGCCGAGAAGTAGTCCTTGGAGTCCTTGGGCGTCGGCTTCATGGTGGCGGCGCCAGGAGTCCAGCCCGCCGGGCACACCTCGTCCGGGTTGTTCTGGACGTGCTGCAGGGCCTGCAGGACGCGCAGCGTCTCGTCGACCGACCGGCCAAAGGCCAGGTTGTTGATGGTGCTGTGCTGGACGACGCCGTCCTTGTCGATGATGAACAGGCCGCGCAGGGCGACGCCGTCGGGCGACAGGACGCCGTACTCCTCCGCGATCGTGCGCTTCAGGTCGGACACCAGCGGGTAGGCCAGGTCGCCGACGCCGCCCTCCGTGCGTGGCGTCTGGATCCAGGCCAGGTGGGAGAACTGGGAGTCGACGGACACGCCCAGGACTTCCGTGTCCAGGGCCGCGAATTCTTTCATGCGGTCGGAGAAGGCCGTGATTTCGGTGGGGCAGACCTTTGGGGTGGGGGGGAGTGTTGGGGGCGGGAACTCGAATGAGTGATGGGATGGGGGATGGAAAAGCATCCCAGCCCTCTCCGCCCCCCTCGACGCCCCCTCCACCTCTCGAACAAAAAACTTACAAAAGTGAAGTCCAGCGGGTAGAAGAACAGGACGACGTACTTCTTGCCCTGTTGGTGGTTGTGCGGTTGTGCGTGCGTGTGCGTGAGTTTTGATGGACGGGAGAGGCTAGAAGGTTCAGCGACCGCCGGTTGCGCGCCGCGCGTCTCGGTTTCCTTCCTTCCGTCCTCTCCACTTACCTTGTACTGGGACAGCGAAACCGGCACGAACTCCTGGTCAAAGACGGCTTCGGCCGTGAAGTCCGGGGCAGGGGAGCCGACGAGGGGAGCCTGTGCGGGAGGTGGGAGGGACGGGCGTGTGTGTGTGAGAGCGAATGGGGCTGCGCCACGCCGTTTGTGACGGCGACTTTTTTCCCGTCGACTTGCACGCTCGTGCACGGCTCACAGCCAGCTCATCAACCACAATGTGCTAGCCCAGCAAATTTTTTGAGCCCTCAAGCATGGCCATGACGGGTGATCACGCCGAGTGGGGACGCGGGTGGCCCGGCGTGCGGGCGATCGGCGCGGCACGCGAGCGGGGCCGTGACCGCGCCGCAGACCATCGTCTCCAACTCTCAACTCACCGCCGCGCGGCAGACCAGGCCGCGGCGGGCCGAGCGGGCGGGCGCACGCGCACGGACGGCCGGGCGGGCGGTGGAGGACAGGGAGGCGCGGAGGGCCAGCATGGTTTTGTGGGAAGCGGGACGGGCGGAGAGAGAAGGGCCGTGGCTAGCTTTTTGCAGAGTGAAGCGCCGTGGTAGTAAAAAAAAAGAAAGCTGCACCCTCTCGGCGTCCCTCACACCACCATTCCCACCGCCCGCTGACAACTCCGTCCAACACCCCCGACACCCGCCCACACAACCATGGCCTTCGCCGTCTCCGCCTCCCTGCGCACCTCCCGCGCCCGCCCGGTCGCCCGCCGCACCGCCCGCGCCGCGCGCGGTGGCGCCGTCCGCGTCAACGCGTACACGGTCACCCTGAAGACTCCCTCCGGCGAGCAGAAGATCGAGTGCGCCGGTGCGTTTGTCGTGGCACCCAATGGGAGAGGCGGCGTCGATTTTGGTGGGGGGTCAGGCGGTCATCGGCGGGCCGTACCTGGGCGCTGCCGTCGGCGGCGTCGCGTCGCCCTTCCGCTCGCTGCTGCCTTCCGTCTCCGCCCTGCTCCCTGCGCGACCCCATTCCGCCTGCGTCCCTCTCCCGGAGACGGATCAAGACCTAGGCTGCTGGAATGCGGGAAGAAAACGGGGCGGCGGACTGGCCGAGGCGGCGGTTCAGAGGCGGTGGCCGCACGAGTGGCCAGCGGCTGCGATGCAACAACCAACTCGCGAGAGCCGCGCGCGCCGGGCCTTCCCGGCCGTCGTTGGCCACGCGCGACCCTCTGGCCCAGCCTTGATGGTCCGCCCTTTTGTATAAAAGAGGGAGAGACGGCATGGAACGCCGCGACAGCCGCCCGCGGAGGGCCCGGCAAATCGGCACTCGCACGGCCCGTCCACGACGCTCCTCCCTCCCTTACCCTCTCTCGCGGCCAACACCCCGCCTCGAGGAGGGGCCCGGTCCGCCCGCCTGCGGCCGGACTCGCCTTTTTTCGCCCGCCCACCCGCGCACACGCCCTCCTGCACCGTCTGTTGGCGTGACGAGCTCTTCACTTTGGCCCGGACCGCCTTCCAAGGCGGGCCTCCCGGCGCCTCCCCCCACCACTCAGCTCACCGCCGCGCGAGACCCCTCCTCACACGCACACACCCTCCCCCGCTCGCGCACACGCAAATGAAACAGACGACGTCTACATCCTGGACGCCGCTGAGGAGGCCGGCATCGACCTGCCGTACTCCTGCCGCGCCGGCGCGTGCTCTTCTTGCGCGGGCATTGTCAAGTCCGGCACGGTCGACCAGTCGTGCGTTTTTTTTTTGCTTTGTTCTGCTGCCCTGGGACGCGCGCTCCCCGCCTGCCCGCCCCCCGCCCCCCGCCCCTCACCCCTCCCCAACCACCCCCCAACCCCGCCCCTCTGCTATGCCACAACAGCGACCAGTCCTTCCTGGACGACGACCAGACCGGCAAGGGCTTCGTCCTGACGTGCGTCGCGTACCCGACGTCCGACTGCACGATCGAGACCCACAAGGAGGAGGAGCTGTACTGAGCGGGGTGAACACACCCTCGCGCGGTGCTGCGGCTGCCTTTTTTTTTGAATGCGCATTCCCTTGAATGAGGAAAGCGGGAGTGGGAGGGCGGTGCTGTAGGCGTGGGGGCGCGGATTCCTTGTCTGCGTCCCTCGCCCGCATGCTACGCGCGCGCGAGAGGCGGGTGACAGGCAAAGGGTGTGCGGGGCAAGGAGCGGGCGCGCGCGCCTTCCCTTGTCCGCCCCCTTGCACTCTCCTGACCGCGTGTGTGTGCGCGTGCGCGCGCGCCCTTCCTCTTCCCTCTTTCTTCTTCTTTACAAACGACTCGCCGTCCGTCAAAAGAAGGAATGGGGGGGTGAGCTGTGCCTGGTGCGTGGTGTGTGCGCTGCGCGCCTTTGTCCCGTCCCCGGACGAGCACAGGCTCGCACGCACGGTGCGCGTGCATAGGCAATCATCACACCCCGGCCCTTTTGGACCGGTCCGGGCCGAATCCCATCCAAAAGGCGAAGAGATTTTCAAATGGAAAAAAAATGAGGGGGTGGGTGGGATGCGAGAGCGCGCCCGAGCGGGGGGTGGGGGTTTCCTTGTGGCCTGGGGACGGGGCGACGACAGGCGGTGAGGAGGGCTGGGTGGGTCTTTCCTCCCGCTGCCCCCCTCTCCGCCCGGTCGACCTGTCCGGCTCCTTGTAACACGCATCCTTTTCCGCGGGCGTCTCCCCGCCCCCCTCCCCCTCGGAAGAGAGAAAAAAAACTCGCGTCTCCAGAGCAGGCAACCCACCCCGGTCGCGCTGTTTCTCTCCTCGCGCCTGGGACTTGCTCTCCAGCAGCAGGCGACCGCCCGCCGGCCCCGAGAGACTCTCGCCCCCACCCTCCCTCCCTCTCAAAGCAACGCACGCGCACATACCGCCCCCCGTCACTTGCCACCCACCGCCCCGACACTCGCCGACGCGACGGCCGACGTCACCGTCAGCGCCGCCGTCAGCCCTCCCACAATGCCGGCGGGAGACAGCGTCGCCGCGCCCAGGTCCGCCGGCCAGGCAGGCGGCGGCCCGCCGGGCAGCCCCGGCAGCGGCAGGCCCACCGCCACGCTCTCGGCCGACGGGGCGGCGCGGCCACCGCCGGGCGAGGACACAAGGTACGGGCCGCAGTGCGCGTCCACCAGGACGGCCGGCGCGTCCGCCTCCAGGTCGCACCGGGCCGGCAGGAGGCGGGCCTTGGCCGACGGCGACGCGCAGCGCACCGGGTGTGGGGGCAGGGCGTCGGCCTCGCACCGGGCGCCGACGACGTCGACGACCAGGGCCGGGCCGCGGCACTGCGTGGGCATGCGCGCGCGAAAGGGGCGGGAGGGCGACGGGCCGCCATTGACGGACGACGGCAGTTTGAGGACGCGGGACGCGGAGCACTGGAAGGGGCCCGCCGGCGCGGCGGCGGCGGCGGCGGCGGAGCCGGAGCCCGTAGTGGCGGCGGCGGCGGCGGCGGGGGTGAGGCCGCCCGCGGCCGCCGACGCGGTCGCGGCCAGGCCGGCCGTGACGGACGCGGACGCGCCGCCGCCGCCGCCAGGGGTGGGAGGGGGGCCTTCACCCTTGAGGAATTGGCCCAACCAGGTCTCCAGGTTGGTGGTCAAGGCTGCGGGTGAGGGGCAGGGGGCGCGGGGGTGAGAGGCGTGGCGCGCAGCGCGCGTGGACGGGGAGGGGGAGGGAGGGGGGCGGGTGTGTGGGTGGGTGGGCGTGGCGGTCGGCCAACCCTTCCGGCGCGCGCGGCCCCGAAAGGGGAGACGCACACCCTCCCCCCCTGTGCCCCCCGCACAAACACGCGCTGTCCCTCACCACACGTCGCGGTGACCACCTGCCCCAGCTCCGACACGGCCGAACTGGACGTGGCGGCCGTGCCACCCCGCCCGCCCAGGCGCTCCAGGAGCGCGCGCAGGGACGGCGAACAGCCGACGGCCGCGACGGCCGACCCGGCGGCCGCGGCCGCGTTCGCGCTGGCGCCGCGGGCCAGGGGCAGCCACCAGGGGGCGGACGGAGCCGCGGACGCGGATGCCGCGACTGCAGCCAGCAGGGCCAAGGCCAGGACGGGAGACGGGCGCATGGGTGAAAATGAAGGAAGAGGACGGCGGGTGTGGCTGGCTGGCTGGCTGGCCAGGGGGGTCCAGTCTCTGTGGGGGGCCAGAGTCCCCTACAGAGCCCCGTTTGCGCGGCTGCCGACGTGCCTTTTTATTTTCTCCCCCCGCCTCGCCGCCCCGTGCGTGAGATCGATCTCCGCTGTCGGCCAGCCCACGCTCGCGCACAGGAGCCTTGTTCCGAGCCCTCACGCATCGCGCGTGACCGGAGCGCGGGGACGAGACGAGCGTGAGGGGCCGCATTCGCAGCGCCGCGAACGAAAGCGCACGCAAGCGCGACGGCCGGGCCCCTCCCCCGCGCACCCACTCCGCCCTGTGCCCTTTCCAACCGCCTCGCACGCACGCACGCACGCCCCACATGGACCTGACCCGCCCCCGCTTCTACGCGGCCACCTTGGTCCGCGAACTCACCGACGCGGGCGCAGGCATCGCGTCCGCCGCGTCGGCCGCCCTAAAAAACGGCGACCCGCTGTCGTTGCTGGACAGCCGGCACGGCGTCTACGCCGCCGCGCTCGCCGCCACCGTCGCCTGGCCGGCCGTGCGGGCCGCGTTCACGGCGTGCATTTCAGACGTGCGTGTGCTTGACTGAAGAGTGTGGAGGAGCCGCGTGCGTGCTTTTCGGCTCCCAGCCCTCACACACCGCCCCTGCCCCCCAACCACACGACAGCCGCTCGGCCGGCGGGCCATCATCCGGCCCACGGCCGCGCCCGCCGCGACGTCGCGGAGAGGGAAAGCCAACGGCACCTCCTCCTCCAGACAGGTCGTCACGCCCACCCAGAAGCAGCTGGACCGCCTGTTCAAGTGGAATGGTGCGTGGTTGGGTGCGCGGGACGGGGGGGGGGGGAGAGGGCGGGTGGTGAGAGCAAAGGACACACAGCCTCACACAGTGACCACCCTCTCCCCCCCACCCCCACCCCCCCACCCACATACAACCAAAACAGAGTCCGCCTGGAAGCTGGCGGTCTACGCGGCCTTTGTGACCGTCGCCATCGCCGCCACGTACAAGGACAAGTGAGTGAAGGCGGGGCAGGAGGAGGGCGGCGCGCGGGAAGCCGCGCGCGACGTGCGGCCCCCTCCGGCCTCTCTCACCCCCAACCCGGCCCGTCCACCCCGCCCCGGCACAGATTCTTCCTGCACACGCCCGACTTTTGGCGCGGCTGCTTCGCCTTCCCGCCCTGCAACTACAACCCGGGCCGGGGCATTGCCCTGCTGTACGTGTTTGAGCTCAGCTTTTACTTGCAGGTGAGCGTGGTGGCGGCGGCAGAGCACAAGCAAAGCAAGAGCAAAAGGCGTGTGGCTCCGTCCTAGCCCATCCCCCACCTTCACCCCGCGCCCCACGCCCCTCCCCTCCCTCCCACTCGCTGTGCGTCAGGCCATCCCCGCCCTCGCCTTTTACGACGTCCGCCGCAAGGATTTCGCCGAGCTCATGGCCCACCACATCGCGACGGTGGGGCTCGTGCTCTATTCCTGGCACGTCAACTTCTCGCGCGTCGGCGCGATGACGTTCCTGGCGCACGACACCAACGACATTTTCTTGGAGGGCGCCAAGCTGGCGCGGTACGCCCGCAATGAAGCCGCGGCGACGGGGCTGTTTGCCAGCTTTGCCGCCTCCTGGTTTGTGACCCGCCTCTTCTACTTCCCGGGCTGGATCATTTGGACGGCGTGGCACGACCCGGCGACGCGGATCGCGCTGCCGTACGGGATCGACCCCGACCCGCACTTCATGGCCTTCCAGTCCATGCTCTTTTTCCTGTTGGCCCTGCACGCGTACTGGTCGTACCTGATCCTCAAAGTGCTGGCCAAGGCGCTGAAGGGCAAGGTGGAGGACGTGAGGGAGGACGACGACTCGGACAGTGATTGAGGGTGTGGGGGGTGGGGGCGGGCGGGTGAGGGGGTTGTAGGCGAGGAGGGTGCGCGCCGACCTGCTGCCTCTGCTCTCGTCCCTCCCCCTCACTCACGCGGCCCGCGGGCCTCTGGGGCACGGGACCGCCCGCCCAGGAAAGCACAGCGCCCCCTTCTCTTCAAACCCAATTACAGACACACCGCTCAAAAAGAAAACGCCGCGCGCCGTCCCCACCCACCCCGCCTCCACCACATTCAGTTCCCGCCCCGCCCGCAGTGCAGCAGGCTCCCCGCCCCCAAAAACAGCCCAAACACGGCCGCGCTCGACAGAGTCGTCTGGCCGATGTACCGGACTTTGTAAATGCCAGGCACCTTGTACCGAAAAGCTTCGTACGTCCCGTACAGGGCGCCTGTCAGGTGTGGGGGGGGGAAAACAAAGGCAGGTGGGTGCCACTGAGAGGTGGGTGTGATGGGGAGTGGGTTGCCTGGAGGACACAGACAGCAGGCCCGGCAGCACAACCGGCCCGCCCGCGGCCCTCCACCGCCCGCCCTCCCACTCCCCACACTTCTTACCAATAGATGCCCCGAGCGCCCCACCCACGCTGGCGCCGGTCATGACCCTGTTGGCGCACCGGGAGTCGACCATTTTGTTTGGCTGTGTGTGGCGAGCGAGCGAGGGCTGGCCAACAGAAAAAAGCCGTCTGGCGACGACGTACGCGGTCTGGCAATGAAAGTACAAAGCCTGACGCAGTGTGAGCAGTGTCCCGCGCCCGGCCCGGTGGGTGTGCGCACGGGTGTGCCGGCGGGCTTTCGTGTGTGGTGGCGCGGACCGAAAGAAGGTGTGAGTGTGCCGGCACACCAATGCCGTCGCTCTCACTGCCTCTTTCATCGGCCGTGCGAGAACAAGCTCTCATCGCTGCGGTCTTTTCCCCTCGACACGGCACCGCGTTTCAACTATCGGTCGGCCATGCCGTCCACCAAGAAGCACAAGGCCAAGGTAGGCGTGTGTCGCTGAGCTTTTGGGAGAAAGGGCGCTGCACCGTGTGCGGTCGACCTGCCTCACGCATGCACTCACGCGCTCTACCCTGTACCCTGCACATCCACCCAACAGCCCCTCCTGGACGGCCTGGCCTCGGAAGCGGACGAGCTGCAAAAGCTGGCGGCGGACATGCGGGCCCGGCTGCGCAGCCTGGAGGTACGGATTTTGATGGAGTTTTTTTTTCTCCTTCGCCAACCTCTCTGTCCCTCTCTCTAACACGCTTTTTTTCTCACGCCCACGACACAACAACAACAACAGTTTGAGGAGACCATCTTCCAGCAGGTCCTGGACCGCTTACTAGAGCGGGAGCGGCTGCAGGAGCGACAGGGGGGTGGTGGAGGGACTGCCGCGCCGGGTGCGGGCTGAACGTGCACGCTTGCCTGGACAGATGGAACACTAGAGGACTGTAGCGGTTTTATAAGGGGAGGGTAGAAAAAAGGACAAGGACGGCACTGTTACAAATCGACGGCATCAGATGAAAGAGAACACTGAAACACAGAGAGAAAGAAGAGCGGCAGCTGCTCGGCGGCGGCGGCGAAAAAGAAAACAAGAGTGTGTGTGGGGGTGGGGTGGGGTGGGGTGGGGTGGGGTGGGGTGGGGTGGGGTGGGGTGGGGTGGGGTGGGGTGGGGTTGGGCGCCTGGGCCACGCAGCGGCCGGCCGTGCGCACGGCCGAGCCCTTCGACCAGCCACCCCGCCATACCACAGGCCCCCAGGAAGGCAACGCGCCAGCAAGCGGGGCGCGGGCCGTGGCACCGCGCGCGCGCAGCAGACTCCTCCGGCCTCATCCACCCTTGCGCACGCCAGCGACCGCCGCCCTCCCCCGCGCCGTCGCGACCAGCGCCGACGGCGCCAGGCCCGGCACTGCGGCCGCTAAAGCCAGCAACGCGGTCCACGACGCTTCATCCCACCCGGCGTCACCGGACTTGGCCAGGGCCAGGCGGCCCGGGCCGAGGCCGCGCGCGGCTTGGACTGCGCCGCGGCCGGCGATCGCAGCGCACGCCGAGACGTCGTCGGGCGCGCTGCCGTCAGACCCGCCGCCACGCCTCAGCACCAGGCCCGGGTTGGCGCGGGCGTCCAGCGAGGTCAGGGACGGCGCGGCGGCCAGCCAGGAGGGCAGGTGGACCAGGCCGCAGTGGGAGACGTCGAGGGCGCGGAGCGAGCCCGCGTGCCGGCCCAGGCTTTCGGGCAGGGCCGGCCCGACGCCCGGCCCACAGCCCGCCAGCGACAGGCGGGCCAGCCGGGGGGAGGCGGACAGGCCTGACGCGAGGGCGGCCAAGCCCGCCGCGCCCAGCGGCCGGCCCGACAGGTCGAGGTCGGTGAGGGCGGGGAGGCCGCCGGGCGGCAGCGGCGGGACAAACTCGCCCGCCCTCGGCGCGCCGCCGCCGCCGCCGCCCACGCCCGCCGCCAGGTCTTCCTCCATGGGCGCGTCCTCTTCAACCAGGCCCGGGCCTGAGAAGGCAGAGTCCGGGTCGGCGCCCAGGTCCAGGACGGACAGGGCGGGCAGGGCGGCCAGGGCGGCCGGCGGCGGGCCGCCCGGCGCGGCGCCGGCCAACAGCAGCGCGGTCAGGCCCGTCAGCGCGCCCACCCCCGCGCCCGCGTCCCCGCCGCAGTCCATGCCCGCGTTGCCGGACAGGTCCAGGTGGGCCAGGGTCGTCAGGCGCGGGATGACGGGCGGGAGGGAGGTGAAGCCCAGGCGCGTGGCGGAGAGGTGGCGGAGGCTGTGGAACGGCGTGAGGGCGGGGCGGGGGGCAGGGAGGGTTAGGGTGTGTGTGTGCGCGTGGGAACAGAAAAAAGGGGGGGGGGCGCCCGCCCTCTTCCGCGCCTCCTTCCTCTCCCTCCCCCTCCTCTCTCTCTCTCTCTCTCTCGCACACCTGGCCAGGGCCGTCAGGTTGGCCGGCAGCGGCGGCGCGCCCACCCGGTCCCGGGCGCCCCCGGCACCGCCGTCCAGCCGCAGGGCGGTGAGGGCCGTCAGGCGGCCGAGGTCGGCCTCGCCCTCCGGCCACGCCGTCAGCCGGGCGCCGCGCAGGTCGAGCTCCAGGTCTGACAGGCGAGGCGAGACGGCGGCCGCGGCGGCGACGGGCGACAAGTCGTCCGCCGTGGCGGGCGGCGCGGCTTTGGGCGTCGGGTCCGTGTCCAGGCGCAGGGCCAGGCGGCGGAGCTGGGGCGGGTGGGTGGATGGAGGGGTGTGTGTGTGTGGCTGGGGTTGAGAGCGCGCCGCACGGACAGAGGGAGAGAGACAGAGACAGCAACCCGCTCCCACCACGCCTCTCCTCCACACCCGTACCTGGCCGCCGCGGGCTTCCAGCCACTTGCGGACGTCGGGCCCGCGCAGGCGGGCGCCCCGCCCGCCGCCAGCACTCCCAGCCGCTTCGGCGCGTGCCGACACGTCCACGTCCGTCCATAAAGCGGACGGTCCGGCCGCCGCGTCGCGCCATGCCTTACAGACGAGGGGGAGGACGGTGTGGCTGTTTTTTTGTTGGGGCGTGTGGTTTTGACGGGCGGGAGAGGTGTGAGGGAGGAGGGGGTTGGAGGAGAGGCAGGCGGGAGAGTGAGGGCGCGCGACGCGCATGGCCCTCACCGCGTCACAAACGGCAGGGACGCCCCAATGGCTTGCACCATCTCCGGCGGCAGGTCCACCCAGGGCGGAAAGTCTGGTCCGCCCTGGGAGGGCGGCAGGACGGCGGGCCGGCCCGGGGGTGGGGGCGGGGAGGGCGAGCGCTTGGGTGCGGCGTCGACCATTGAGGAGCGGCCACAAGGACAACGGCCGGCTGGCGGGGAGGCGGACGCGGTGGCGCCGCAGTTTCGGCCCGCGCGCGGGTTCAGGGCGTCTGCAAGCAGCCCTGGCGGGCGCGGCAGGCGCGAAGGCAAGGCGCGCGGGCCCGGTGTGTGCCCCCCCCCCCGGAAACAAGAGAGGGCGAGGACTCGCAAGTGGCGGCGGGTGACCCCCGCCCCGCCCGCCAAGAGATGGAGCGCGCCTCCGTCCATGAGGGGTGTGGGAGCGCGGACTCCGCCGTCCCACGGCTCAAACGAGCCTGTAAAGTGTCCTGACTTGTCTGGGGAGGAATGGTGGCGAGAAAGCTGGGGGGCGGGGGCCGGCGACGGCCGCCGCTCCCATGGCTGGAACAGGAGAGCAGGCAAGGCAGGAGGCGCGAGGTCGACCAACCGCCAAGCGCGCTCACACCGAATTTCCGTGCGAGAGAGGTGCGTGCCTCCGCCCCTCCTTTCCCCCTTGCCTCCCTCACTCGCGCGTGTCCAGCATGTCCACAATCTATTTATGTGGGCGCGCGGGGCGTGCGAGCCCTTGGAGAGGCGGCCGGCGAGCATGGCGACTCAGGGCGCGGCCAGCGAGCGCGCTGCGCGTGGCACGCGTGCGCGCACCACGATGACGCCGCCCAGCCGTGCATTAGCCGCGCGCGGGTCAGCCTGCTTAAGTTGCTGACCCGGCCCGGTGCCCGCGAAACGGGCTTGGGCCGTGACCCTGCCGTGGGCGGTGGCCATTTCTTTTTTCGGCGAGTGGGCATGCGTGTGCCGCGCGGCGCTCAGCCACCCCAAGAAACGCGCCGGCGGCGACGCTGCGTCCGCTTCTGAGCCCGCCTCCCCAGCGTGCTGCAGAGGACAGGACGCTGGTGGAGTCGAGGGACGAGCGTCTGGTGTTGTACCGGGCCTGGCGCGCCCTCCACCCGCCTCTTCTTGGACACACCACTCTCACGCACCCCCCCCGCCAAAAAAAACACACACAGGCCCCACGACCCCTCTTTCCCTTTCTCCCGCCACAGCCAACACACCATCAAAACACCCACCATGCGCCGCTCCGTCCTGGTGGCCGCCATCGTCGCCGCCCTCGCGGCGTCGGCCGGCGCCCAGGCCGTGGGCGAGCAGCAGCAGGCGGCGGCGATGGTTGCCGCGCCTGCCGACGCGCCCGCCGCCGTCGCCGCGCCCGCGGAAGCCGCCGTCAACGCGGCCGACGCGGCCGTCGCCGAAGCGGCCGAGGGCAACGAAGCCGAAGCCGCGTCCGACGACGCGGCCGCGGCGGTGGACGACGCGGCCGCCGCCCAGGCCGCCGCGACGGAGGCCGCGACTGCCAACCTGCCGCTCCCCGCGCGCGCCGCCAACGCCCTGCCGGGCCTGACCGTCCAGTCGCTCGCCGCCCTGCAGTCGGCCGCCGCGACCGTGCCCAAGCCCGCGACGGCCGAGGTGGCGGCCCTGGGCCAGTCCTTCGCCGACAAGGTCACGGGCGCGTTCAACACGTTCAACTACTCGGCCGTCCCCTGGAACGCGATCGCGCACAAGGTCAACACCCAGGCCGACAAGGCGGCCAAGCAGGTGTACGCCAAGATCGAGAACAAGCTGCCGGCGGTGAACGAGACGGCCCTGGCCGCCAAGATTCAGGCGCCCGTGGAAAAGCTCAACCACACGGTCACGGCCGTCAAGCAAAAGGTGGCGGGCGCGATCGAGTGGGAGGCGCCCAAAAAGCTGAACGCGACGGTCAACGACCCCAAATTCAAGGACGCCATCAACAAGACGGTGAGTCGGGGTTGGTGGGGAGGGGTGCGTGTGTGTGTGTGTGTGTGTGTGTGTGTGTGTGTATGTGTGTGGGCGGGACGGCTGGATGAGAGAGAGGCGGCAGTCGCGCCTAGAAAAACACTCACCCCCTCCCCTCCCCTTCCCCCCCCCCCAAACAGCTCTTCCACCCCTTCTGGACGAAACCCGAGTTCAAGGCCCTCGTCCAGGACTCGCCCGTCAAAGTGACGTGGGCCACGCCCGCCGAAATCGAGAAGCGCGCCGCCGCCGCCGCGCAATCGGGCGCGGGCGAACAAAACATGTTCAACCAGGCGGCGTGGCAGGCGAACGATGTCCAGGCGCTGCCCGCGGGCGCAGCCGCTAAGGCGGGGTCGTCCGCCGTGCCGCAGACCATCGTCCTGTCCAAGACCCTGGACGACGTCCGCGCCCTGGTCGCCCGCATCTCCGCGGGGCAGGGCCCCACCCAAGCCGAGGTGACCAAGGCGGTCGAGGTGGCCACGCCCGCCGTCTCGGAGCTGGCCGCGTCGGCCCAGCCCGCGATCGAGGCCGCGGCCGGCAAGGTGACGGCCTACCTCCAGAAAAAGGCGCCGGAAGTGGCGTCGCTGGTGTCCGCCCCCGCTGGCAAGGCCGGCGCCGCCCCGGCCCCCATCGACGTCTCGGCCGTCGGCGCGGAATTCAAGTCTTTCGCCCAAAAGGTCGCGCCCGGCGCGGTCGCGGCCGTCGGCGCGGCCAACCCGCAGGCCGGCGCCCAGCTGGCCGCCCTGGCCAAGTCGGCCGGCGTGGACGTCTCCAAAAACGCCGACCCGCTGAAGGTGGACGACATTGCCAAAGCCGTCGACGCCGTGGGCTCCAAGATCAACGCCACGGTCCAGGACCCGCACTTTGTGGACAAGGTAAGAAAGGAGGGGGGGTGGGGGCGTGGGGCGGGGTGGACAAAAAAAACCTGGGGGCGGCGCGTACCCCCCCCCCTCGCTCGTTTTTTTTTCCTCTCACGACGCACCGCCCGCCCTCTCCCCCCACACCCACCCTCCTGACGCGATAGGTCCAGGGCGTGCTGGGCAAGGTCAACGCCACGCTGGAAGCCAAGTGGAACAAGGTCATGGCCAACGGCGTGCCCAAACCCGCGGGCGCGAAGAAAGCGGCCGCGCCGCCCAAGGCCAAGCTGCCCGACCCGACCCCCGCCCTGGACGCCGTCCTGCCGCCGTCTTTCAAGGCCATCGTCACCCCGCCCTCCCGCCGCACCGACGCGGACAAGGTGGTGTACGACGACACGCTGGGCGCGGTCGTGAAGGTGTCGGAACAGGCGGAGCTGCGCAAAGAGTTTGAGGCCAACAAAGCGGCGACTGCGGCCGCGGAGAAGGAAGCCGAGAAGGCGCGCGCCGAAGCCGACGCCGAGATCGCGCGCACCAACGAGGAGCTGGCGGCCCAAGCCAAAGAAGCGGCCGATGCGAAGGCGGAGCCGGTGCCGGAGGGCAAGGGCACGGCCGCGGTCGCCGCACCGAAAGCGGCCGCCGCGGCCGCCGCGCCCGCGCCGCCCAAGGCGAAGCCTGCTGCGCCCGCTGCTGCCAAACCCGCGGCCAAGACCGCCGCGCCCGCCCCCGCGTCCGCGCCCGCCAAAGGTGCGGATGTGGTGTCGTTCAAGCAGGCGCCCGCCCGCAACGCCACGATGCCCCCCAAGCTGGAGGTCCGTGGTGGTTGAGCCGGCGTGGTGTGTCGCGCACGCCGCTCCCGGCCTCCCGCGCCTCCCCTCTCACGCAGCCGCCCCCCCACCCCCCACCCCACTCCACACCAGGCGCTGGCCACTGAAGCGGGTGAGTGGGAGCGCGAGCTCCGGGCCAAGGTGAATGGCACGAAAGCCGCGGACCTGGCCGAGGAAGCCCTGGCCAAAGCCAACGCCAAGCTGGACGGCGTGATGAAGGCCGGGCGCAAACTCAGCCCGGACCTGTCCAAAGTGCGGGACAAGCTCAGCGAGGCGGACGCGAAAGCGGAGACGCTGACGGACGGGTTTAAAGTGAAGGGCGCGGAGTGAGGGATGGATGGATGGATGGATGGATGAGGGGGGGCAGTGGGTTTCGGACACGCCCACCCATGGACGACGGAAAAAAACGGCGGTTCAATGCTGGCCGTCGGAGAATGAGAGAGAGAGAGAGAGGGAGTGGGCGTGGGCATGTGTGCGTGAGTGCCTTTTGCGTGAGTGAGAGTGAGAGTGCTTTTTTTTCTTGGAGGGTGGGAAACAAAACCGACGCGGGCCGCGAGTTCATGCGAGAGAGGGTGGGTGGGTTGGGTGGGGGAAAAACTGTGCGTGCGACGTGCGTCCCCATTCCCACCTCGCACGCCTTGTGCCGTGCGTGGCTAGGGGGACGGGGAGCCCCCGTCGCCCCGCTTAAAAAGAGAGAGAGAGAGAAAGGCGTGCTTGTGTGTGTGAAAGCCCGTGGTCAAAAAACAAAACCAAAAATGCCTCATGGCTGTGCATGGGGGGGTCACACACGGCTCCCCACCCCGCCCCACCCACCCCTGGGCCCTCACGCCCCCCTCACGTGCTGAGGAACAGGCGCGCCAGCCCCTTCAGGAACATGGCGACCTCCGCGCCGCCCAGCTTGGACGCCCCGTACAGCCGGTCCACGAAGACGATGGGCACTTCCGCGCAGTGCGCGCCCGCCCGCGCCGCGCGCACGGCGACCTCCATCTGAAAAGCGTACCCCGTCGCGCGCGTCTCGCCCACCAGGCGCCGCAGCAGGCCCGCCCGGAACAGGCGGAAGGAGCCCGTCAGGTCGGACAGCGGCGGGCGGAGGAGCAGGGCCGCCAGCAGGTTGGCGCCGCGGGAGGTCGCCTTGCGGCGGGGTCCCCACCCGCACACGCCGCCGCCCGGCGCGTACCGCGTCCCGCTCACCAGGTCCGCGCCGGTGTCGGCCTGGGCGGCCACCATGGCCGGAATGTACTTGGGGTGGTGCGACAGGTCGGCGTCCATGATGATGACAAAGTCGCCGGTCGCGGCCGCCAGGCCGTGGGCGTAGGCCGTGCCCAGGCCGAGCTTGCCCGGGCGCGGGCGGAGGAGCTGTGTGGGTGGGTGTGTAGGGGGTGGAGGTGGGGGGGGGTGAGCTGTTTCTTCGCTCCCGCTCCTTTTGCTCGTGTTGTGTTCGCCCCATCCTGGTCCGAAGCCGGCTGTCCGCCTGGGCCGCGCGGGTTGAGGCCGCGGGGACTGAGCGCGCGCGCGCGCTCCCGCCCCCCCCCCTCCCCAGGCCGCAGCGCACACAGGCCACCCCCTTCCCCCCCCCCCAAAAAAAAACAAAACAAAAACAAAAACGCACGATCCTGTCCTCGCCGAATTCCGCGGCCAGGCGGCGCACGACGTCCTGTGTGCCGTCGGGCGACGCGTCGTCGACGACGATGATCTCGTAGTCCAGGGAACTGCGCGTGGCGGGTGATGGTGGTGGTGGTGGTGGTGGGGTGAGCCCAACCCTGCGGGCGAAGAAAGGACGCCCCCCTCCCCTCGCCTGGGTCGCGCGCACGAAGCACGCACTGTTCCTCAAACGTGCGGACCAACAGCCAGACGATGAGCCCAATGTTCTCGCGCTCGTTGTATGTAGGCAGCAGGACGGAGTACTTGTGCGGGCGGGCAGAGGGGGGAGTGGCGGTGCGAGCGCCGCCGCGAGCGCGCGCCGACCGCCGCGTCGGCGTGGGCGCGGCTGCGCCACCCACCGTCCGCCCACCCGCCCGGCCGCCGCGCGGCGGGGACGTCGCCATCAGGTCCACGGTCTTGCGGGTCGAGGTGGCGTCCTTGCCGGCCATGTGTGTGAGCGTGTGCGTCGCGAAAAGACGAGCGCGCCCGCGCACACGAAACAAAAACGCGCCTTTGAATGCCTGTGCGCAAGCCGACCGTGCACTCCTTTGTTTTTCCCTCACGGCCGCCCATCAAAACATTTGCCTGCCAAGATGGCGAGCTTGAAGGAAGCGCACCTGTCGGCGGCCATCGCCTGGTCGCCGCTGGGACCTTACCTGGCCGCGGGCACGGCTGCCGCGGGCGTGGACGCGTCCTTTTCGTCGGCGTCGGCACTCGAGGTGCGTGTCCGCATTGATGGCAAGCGTGGCACGGCAGGGTGGCGCGGCGGCTGATGCCGGCGCACGGCGGGCTGAGAGGCGGGGACGTATGGGCAGGCACCGGTCTTGCTGGACTCTGCAAGCGGCGCCTCTTCCCACCGCTGCGCCGCCTCAATGCACGCCGCTCGTTGGCTCTGCGCGCCATCGACGCGGCGCGCTGCCTTTTTTTCCCTGCTCTCTCCCCGTCTCACGCCCACGCGTCCACGCCCTCTCAAAACCACCAGGTCCTGGTCGTCGACCTGGCCAGCCCGACGCCGGACCTCCCTCGGGCGGGCCCGCCCGCCCCCGCCCCCGACCGGTTCACCCGGGTGGCGTGGGGCACGATCGGCGCCGACGGGCCGCACCCGGTGAGTTGTGTGTTTTTTCACGCGGTCGGCACGCCGTGCCGACAGCCAGAGGCATCCGCGTGCAGGGATGAGGAAGGAAGTGCCGTGCTGCCTGAGGACGTGGGGGCGCAGGGCGAGCAATGGACGCCAGGGCGCGCGCCCCCCCTGCCCGCACGCGCCGAGTTTCCAATGCCTCCCCCCCCCCCCGCCTGCGCGCTGTGCGGACGGCACCTCTCACCTCCCGTCCCGCTCTCACGCCTTCCGCCCTTCACCTCACCAGGAGGGCGTCATCGCCGGCGGCCTGGCTGACGGTACCATCGCCCTGTGGGACGGCGCTGGGCTCCTGGGAGGCGGCGGCGGCCACCACGCCCACGCGAATGGTGGGTCGGCCCGCCCGCCTGCGTCCCCGCTCGCCCGCCTGGCCCCACACGCTGGCGGTCCTGTCTCGGCCTTGTCCTTCAACGCCGGCTCGCCCAACCTCCTGGCCTCCGGCGGCCTGGACGGCGAGCTGCGCATCTGGGACGTGGCCGCGCCGGCGTCGCCGTCGCAGTACCCGCCGCTCCAGGCGGGGAGCGGGGGGGGCGGGGGGGGCGCCGCCGGCGCCGCCGCCGCGCGCGGCGGCGCGCACCCGGCCACCGCGCTGACCGCCCTGGCCTGGAACCCCAAAGTCCCGCACATCCTCGCGTCCGCGTCCGGCTCCGGGTCCGCGACGGTGTGGGACCTGAAGAAGCAGCGGCCCGTCATCGCGCTGACCGACGGGGCGGGGCGCATGCGCCGCCCGGGCGCGCTGGCCTGGGACCCGGCGTGCGCGACGCGCGTCGCCGTGGCCTGCGGCGACGACATGTGCCCGGCGGTGCAGGTGTGGGACTTGCGCCGCCCCGCCGCGCCGCTGGCTGAGCTGCTGGGCCACGCGAAAGGCGTCCTCGCGCTCGCCTGGTGCGAGGCGGACCCGGCCCTCCTCCTGTCCGGCGGCAAGGACGGCCGGGTCGGGCTGTGGGATGTCACCGGGCCCGGCGTGCTGTTGGGCGAAGTCTGGCCGGGCGGCGGGTCCGGCGGCGGCGGCGCCGTCGCGGACGTGGCGTGGAGCCCGCACGCGCCGGGCGTGTGGGCGGCCGCCGTGCTGGGCGGCGGGCCGGCGCCGGCGCCGCCCGCCCCCCACGCGTACGGCGCGCCCGCGGCCGCGCCGTCCGCCACCGGCTCCGTGGCCGTGTGCGGGACCGCCGCCTTCAGCCCGCCGCCCGAAGCGGGCGGCCCCGGGCGCCCCCTGGCCCGCGCGCCCGCCTGGCTCGCCCGCCCCGCGTCGGTCTGCACGGGCTTTGGCGGCCGCCTCGCCTCCGTCGCGTCCGCGCACCGGACGCTGGCCGACGGCACGGACGTGCCCGCCGGGTCCGTTGCCGTCCAGGCCGGGCTGGGGGCCGGCGCCGGCGCCGGCGCCGCCGCCGGCGTCCTGGCCTCCACGGCGGAAGCATTCCTGGACGGGGAGCTCGGCGCAGGCGACGCGGCCGCCCTGGCCGCGCTGTGCGCCGCGCGCGCGGCCGCCCCCGCGCCCGACGAAGGCGCGGCGGCCGCCCCGCCCTCGCCCTCCGACGCGGAAGCGGCGGAGGAGTGGGGCCTGCTGCGCTCCCTGTTCGAGTCGGACCCGCGGGCGGCCCTGTTGGCGCAGCTCGGCTTTGCCGACGCGCTGCCCGACGGCGGCGGCGGCGGCGGCGCCGGTGCCGGCGCACCTGGGACGCCCGACCAGCCCGCGCAGCACCCGGCGGACGACGCGCCTCCACCCCAGCCCGGCACGGCGGGCGGTGACCCGGCCCGGCGCCGGTCGTCGGCCGACGGCGCGGGCTTGGGAGGCGCGGACGACGCGTCCTTTTTCGAGGACGGCGGTGCGTCGTTTTTCGAGGCGCTGCCTGCGCTCCCGCCGGGCGGCGGCGCCGCGCCCGACGCCGGCACGCCCGGCGGCGCTCCCGCGTCCGGCCCCGCGGCCGCCGCCGCCACCCCACCGCCCGCCGCCTCCTTCTTGTCGCCACGCCCCTCGTCCGCGGGCGTGGCGGCGGGCGGGGACGACGGCCTGAGTGCTGAGGACGCGGCCATCCAGCGCGCGCTGCTGGTCGGAAACTATGCCGCGGCCGTGGCCGCCGCCCTGGCCGCCGGCCGGGGCGCGGACGCCCTGCTCGCCGCCTCGCTCGGCGGCGGCGACCTGTGGGCCCGCACCGCGCTCGACGTCGGCCGCCGCGCCCCGCGCCCGTACACCCGCCTGTTGAAGGCCCTGGCGGACGGCGACTTGGCCGGGCTGGTCGCCGCGCGCCCGCTCGACGGCTGGCGCGGCACCCTGGCCGCGCTCGCCTCTTACGCCGCGCCCGACGCGTTCCCGGGCCTGTGCGATGCGCTGGCCCGCCGCGCCGCTGCGGCGGGCTTGGGTCACGCCGCCGCGTGCGCGTGGGTGTGCGCCGGCAACGTGGACGCGGCCGTCCGGCACTGGGCGGCCGGGCTGGGCGTCGTCGGGCTGGACAAGGGCGGCGGCGGCGGCGGCGGCGGAGGACCGCCGCCGCCGCCGCCCGGCCCGGCCGCGGACGCCGCCCTCCAAGCCGCCGTGGAACGGTCTCTCGTCCTGGGACTGGGCGCCGGGGCCGGGTCGCCGGCGCTGGACGCGCTTGTCGGCGCGTACGCGGACCGGCTGGCGGCCGACGGCGCGCCGGCCGCCGCGGCCCGCGTCCTCGCCCTCCTCCCGCCCTCGGCGGGGCCGGGGGGCGGCGGTGCGGGCGACGACCCGGCCGCCATCCTGCGTGACCGCCTGTACCGGTGCGGCGAGCCGGGCGTGCCCCGGGGCGGGGTCGCGCCGCCCTTCCCCTTTGACGGCCACGCCGCGGCCGCGGCCGCGCCGCCGCCGCCGCCGGCGGCGGCGGGGGGCGGCGGCGGTGGTGGGCCCGGCGCGCACGCGCCCGCGCCCGGCGCGGCTGCGCCCGCCGCCACCGCCGCCTTTGCGCCCGCCGCCACCGCCGCCTTTGCGCCCGCCGCCACGCCGTCTTCGCCCGCCACCGATGCGTTCTACCAGTCGCTGGCGTACACGACGTCGGGGGCGTACGGCTCGGTGCCGCCGCCGGCGCCGGCGGCTGCGCCTGCGCCCCGGCCAGCCCACCGCCCGCCGGCCGCGCCGGCCGCCGCGCCCGCGCCCGCCGCCGCGTTTGCTCCGGCGTCCGCCGCCGCCGCGTACGCGCCCGGCACGGTGCAGCAACAGCCGCCGGCGCCGACGCCGGCGCCGGCGCCGCCTCCCCCACCGCCGCCGCCTGCCGCGGCCTACGAAGCCGCCCGTCCGGCCTCCCAGCCGGCCTTCCAACCCGCGGCTGTGGCGGCGGCGGCGCCGCCGCCTCACGCGCCGCCGCCGCCGCAGCCTGCCGCACCTCCACCCGCCGTCTTCACGCCCGCGCCCGCCGCGCCCGGCATGGTACCCGCGCCCGGCGCGGCGGTGCCGGGAGCGGCGGGCGGGCTGTACGTGCCGGGCCGGCCGGCCGCCGCGCCGGGTGTGGCGGCAGCCGGTCCGCCGCCGACCGCGTTTGCGCCGCCACTGACCGCGTTTGCGCCGCCCCCGGCTCCTCAGCAGCCGCAGGCGCCGCAGCCCGTCGCTGCGGCTCCTCCACCGCCCCCACCCCCGCCGCCTGGCCCAGCCGGCCCGCCGCCCAACATCACCGTCGCCACGGCCGACGTGTCGGCGGTGCCGCCAAACTTGGCAGGCGCGGTGCGCGCGCTGCGCGCGCTGCACGAGCGGTCGGCCGCGGCAGCAGCGGGCGCGCCGGGCAAGAAGCGGGAAGCCGACGACAACGCCCGCCGCCTGGGGGCCCTGTTCTGGCGGCTGAACGCGGGCGAGGTCAGCCCTCGTGTCGCCGGGGCGCTGGCGTCGTTGGGGTCTGCACTGGACGCGGGCGATTTCGGCGGTGCGGCCGGCATTGCGGCGCAGCTCGCTGAGAGCGACTGGGACGAGTGCGCTGGGTGGCTGACGGCGTTGAAGCGGTTGGTGAAGGCCGGCGGGCGGTGAAGACTGGAAAGGGAGAGAGAGAAAACGGGGGCGGAGGGAGTGGAGGTGAGGGGGAGGTGAGGGGGGGAGGGATGGTGCGCGCGTGGGGGTGGGTGGGTGAAAGAGAGGGTGGGGCGGGGTGGGGGGAGGGCCCGGCGTGCTCGTGTGAGGAACGAAAACATGAAAACAGTGTTGCGACACGGCCACCTCACCACGCCACGGCGCTGCCGCCGCCTCGGGCCGCGACACGGCCACCTCACCACGCCACGGCGCTGCCGACGCCCCGGGCCGCGCCCACGCCACCGCCCCGCCGGCCCATGGCGAACGCTCCAGGCGCGATGTCGCGGCCGACCCCGACCGCGACGGGCGGCGGGGCTGTGCACACCGCCGGGCGTTCCCCCCGGTACGCCGCGCACACCAGCGCCGCCAGGCTGGGGGCGGACGCGTCCCCTCCGATGGGCAGGCCGTCGACGACCAGCCAGGGCACGTACCGGTGCGGCGGGACCAGGCCCTCCGTCTGCGCTGCCGCGGCGCCAATCAGGGCCGCGCCTTTCGGCCCCGCCGCACACGCCGCCACGGCCGCCACCGTGTCCGCGTCCACCTTTTCGGCCAGGCACGTCTGGAACGCTTCCTTAACGGACGGGAAGGAGTCCTCGGCGCAGGTGATGACGTCCAGCCAAGGCGGGAGCGGGCGGGCCGGGGGCGGCGGGGGAGGAGGCGGTTGAGGCGGGCGCGGGCGCGGCCGGTGCGAGTGGTGGTGGTGGGCCGCCTCGACGCCGGGCCCACCGCTCAGTTCGGCCATCGTGCAGGCGTAGAGAGCATTCAGCGCGCACTCGTCCGGGCCGTGCTGGCAGGTGATATCACTCCCGTCCCGGCGCGCGTTGCCGTAGGGGATGAGGCGGAAGTCCAGGATGTCGGCGAGTTCGGAGGAGACGAGCGGGCGGGCGACCTGGTTGAGGGATGGTAGAGAGAGGGCGGTGGGAGTCGCTGGTGTGGCGGAGGTCGAAAAACCTAGCCGCCAAGGTGTTGGTCCCGTCGCGCGCGCGCGCGCGTTCCGGAACCCGCACTCCACTCACCTCGGTCAGCATCTTCGCACAGTACGGGCAGAGCGCTTCCGCGTACAGGTCCACTGCGACGCGCGGTGCGGCAGTGGCCGGCACGGCAATTGCGCTTGGCAGCAGCGCGATGGCCGGGCCATCGTACACGTCGCCCGCGGGTGGGGGGCGGGCCAGCGCCACGCACGAGAGGATAAATAGGGTCCCTAAAAGGGACCCATGCGCGGGCGCCATCACGGCGGCGTCGCGGGAAGGCGGAGAGTGTGCGCTGCGGACCGGTGGAATGATGGACGGAAGAATGAATTGCGACGCGAGCGTTCGGCCATCACACACACACGAGTTCCGCGCAAAAACGGAAGAGAAGCGGCGCCCCGGCGGTGCAGAAGGGATGGCGCCCCGCCTCACCCTGCTCGACGGCTCCATCGGCCACCTGCTCAAACAGCAGAACATCCTGTCCCAAAGTGACGATTTCCTGCACGTCGCCCTCACCCCGGCCGGCCTTGACGCGGCGGCAGCGGCCGCTCGCGCCTACGCGTCCGCCGGCTGCACGGTGTTGACAGCCCCCAACTTTGGTGTGATACCAGCCAAACTGCAAAAGGCTGGTCGGAAGGATGAGGAGCTGGAAGGCCTGACGGCGGCGTGCGTGGCTGCCGTCAAGGCCGCGGCGTCGGCCTCGCCCACCGTCCAGGTCGCGGCGTCGACCTCGCCCACCGTCTGGGTCGCCGGTTGCCTCCCGCCCTTGGGCCCGGACTGCTACGCGCCCGCCCCGGCCGCCATCGCACAAAGAGCCCGCGATACTCAAGCCCGCATCGCTGGCGTGCTACTAGAAAGCGGAATCGACTTGTTCATCGCCGAAACGTGCTCGTGCACGGACGACGCGGCCGCCCTCCTTGCGGGCGCGGCCGACGCCGTGTCGAACAGCGGTCGCGCAACAACAGAGCCCATTCCACTGTGGATCGCATGGACGCTGGCCGACGGAGTCTGGCCGCCTCGCTTGCGCGGTGGCGAGCTGCTGGCCGACGCGGCGGTCGCGGCGGGGCTGGCGAGCAAACGCTTCCCGGCCATTTCGGTGACGGCCCAGCTCGTGAATTGCAGCGAGCCGGCGACCACGACGGCTGGGGTGCGGGTCCTGCGCACTGCGTTGCCGCCTGAAGTGGAGGTGGGCGCTTACGCAAACGGCTTTGGGACGACGACGAGCGAGTGGTTGCAAGGGAAGGCCAGCGGCGGCCGTGGGTGCGCGCAACAACCCTCCTCTTCGTCTTACGACGCCGACGGCATGATCACGCCCGCCGCGTACGCGGCCCTGGCTGTAGAGTGGATTGACCTGGGCGCGACCATCGTGGGCGGGTGTTGCGGGGTTGGGCCGGCCCACTTAGCGGCGGTGGCGGAAGCGGTGAAGAGCCTGTAGCAAAAAAAAGGTGTTTGTTTTACTTCACGCACGCACGCGCACCGGTGCTCTCCCTATTACATACAGAAAAATGTGTTGTTCACGGACATTGTTTTCTCAGTGCAGGCCGCCGCGCGCGCTCACGACGGACACCACCTCCACCGGCCGGCCGCTGCCTTCCTCTTCCGCCTGGACGGTCGTTTCGACCTCACACGCCGCGCCGTTGATGGACACGGCCGTGGGGGCCAGGCTGCTGGACGATGATGAGGAGCCTGAGACGGCCAAAGCGACTGAGACAGTGTTGCTGGCGTGCGGCCAGAGCGCCGCGGCGTCGGCCGTCACCAAGCCTGTCAGAGCCGTGGTCGCCGCCTCTCCACTCTCCTCGCTCACGGCCTCTCCACCCTCCATGCCGGCCGCCGCCAGCAAAGACGTGTAGGGCGGGCCCACCACACTCAACCGGTACGGCGGCAGAATGGCCGGGCTGCCTTTGTTGGACAGGCGGATGACGACCAGGCCGGCTGTCGAACCCTGGCCGTCGCCCGAGGCGGCCGGGCCGGATGCGGCGACCGACACGGCCGCCAGGCAGGCCGGCGGGGGTGGCGCGTCTTCGACTGCGGCGCTCTCCTGGCTGGGCGCGCCACCCGGGCCCGCGGCGGCGGCGGCGGCATCCTGGGAGCTGGGCGTCCCTTCCATGCCCGCCGGCAGCGGGCCCGCCCACCCACCGCTCACGCTGGTGCGGTGGGCCGTGGGCGGCAGGAACCAGGGGGCCAAGCCCAGGCCGGACGTCAGGGCGGATATGAGGGGCCAGTGGATGGGCGGGAGGAGGGCTGACGGACCGGGCGCGGGTGGCGCGGCGGCCGCTTCGGCGAGGGGTTGCGCCGGCGGCGGCGGGGCGGGGGCGGCGCTGGAGAGGACGGGCGTGGCTGCTCCGCCGTCGCCGCCGACCCACGCGCCCCACACCCACCCAGCCAGCGGGGCGGTGGCGGGAGCCGCCCTCGCCTCATTGCAGGCGGGCAAGCCGCAGCCGGGCGACAGGGTCGCGATGCAGCGGGCGAGGGCGCGCGCCGCCGCCGCGTCGCGCAGGTCGGCGCAGACGGCGCCGAGGATGAGGGGGAAGCGGCGGCAGCCGCCCCCGCCGCCGCCGCCGCCCAGGCCGCACACGCCGGGCGAGTCAAGGTGGCCGAAAGCGGTGGGGATGAGGGACGCCGGGTCGGCGCCAGAGTCGCCCCGCACTTCCAGCCGCGGCGAGAGCGCGAAGCGCCGGCCCCAGCCGCGCGCGCCCGCCTCGGTCAGGAAGGCCGCGACGCCCGGGTCGTCGGCCGGGAAGCCTGCGCCGGGCAGCTCCTTCAGCCCCGCGCCCGCGGCCAGCAGCCACGCGCCCGGAGCAGCGGCCGCCACCGCGTCCATGGCGGACAGGTAGAGGCCGGGCAGGCCGGCCGACCAGGTCAGGGCGAGCGCGTCCGGGTTGGCCAGCGGGCGGACCGCGAGGAAGCCGCCCGCCCCGCCGCCGCCGGCCACCGCTGCGTGCACGGCCGCGGCCACGGTCGCCCAGGCGCTGACCCAGGCCGCCGGGTCGGACGCCGCGGGAGAGGCTGGGTCCGCGTCTTCCAAGACGACGGCCAGGCCGGACGCGGAGAGCGCGGCCGCGGCCGCGGCCAGGCGGTCCAGCGCCGGGGCAGACGACGCGCGGCCGTCGCCGCACAGGACGGCTGTCGCGGCGGACAGCGCTGCGTCCGCGGCCTCGCTCTTGTCGGACGGGAAGGACGTCCACCCGTCGGCCGCGGCGGTCGCGGCCGGGCCAGGCGGGCGGGTGGCGGCGGCGAGGGCGTCGGTGTTGTTGGCGGGTGGAGCGCACGGCGCGAGCCGGCCGCGCCCGCCGCCGCCGCCCGCCAGGACGGCCGCCAGGCTGAGCGGAAGGGTCACCGCCGTGAAGCCCAGCGCTTTCAGGCGGGCGACGCCGTCGCCCAAACTCTCATCTTCCAAGCCGGCGAGCGTGGCGGCCGGGCTGTCGAAGCCGGGCCAGGCGACGCCGCGCAGGGTGAGAGGCGGCGGCGCCTGGAGCGTGGGCGGGACGGCCGTGGATGAGCCGTCGTCGTCAAAGGGAGAGCCGGACGCGGTGGAGGAGGCGTTGGCACAGGCGCCCGCCACGACGGCTGCCGCGGCGGCACCCGCCCAATCGTCGTCGACGTCGCCCTCATCGACGCCCGTCCGCCGGATGGAGACCGGGCGCAGCGGCGAGCGCTGGCCGCCCGGCCCGCCGCCGCCGCCGCGCGCGTACCAGGGCACGGCGCCGCCCGCGGCCGCAAAGGAAACCTTGTTGAAATCTAAATTGAGCCATGAGCCGTCGACCAGGCCGTGGCCGCTGCCGCTGTTCCCGTTCCACGCCCAGAGGAACAGGCCGGAGACGCGGTTGTGGCGGCCGTCGGCGCCGTCCCCGCGCAGGGTCGCCCACTTGATCAAGTCCAGCTGCGTTTGGAGGTCGCGCGCGTCCGTGAACGCCGAGCCCGTCTCGCCGATGATCACGGGAAACCTGTGGCACGTCCCGCCCGAACAGAAGCCGTAGCGGTTGAGGTACCCGGCGCTGGAACTCAGGCGCCAGTAGAGCCCGCCTCCGACGCCCTCGTCCATGGACCCGCTCACGCTGTAAGGGTACACGTGAGGTGCGGCGGCCACCTGGTTGACGTACGGCCGGCGGATCAGCGCGGACAGGAAAGGGCGCGGGTCGGACAGGCGGCGGCTGGACAGCAGCCCGTCCTCCGTCGCCAGGCCGTCGCCCCAGTTGCGTGCCAGCCCGTACTGGCCGCAGCCCTCAAACAGCATCACAAAACCCGGCCACACGGCGTGAATGGCGTCCATGGCTTGGAGGTACAGGTCGCCCGCGCCGGGCCCGCCGGCGCGGGCTTGCCAGGACAGGCCGGCCGCGTCGGGCTCGTTCATCACGTCCAACAGCATCCTGCCCGCGGTGCGTGGGTAGCGGGAGACCAGGAGCCGGGCGAGGTCGGCCCACTGCCGCACCCAGCGGCCCGTGTCCTCCAGCGCCGACTGGTCCACGTTGAGCTGGTAGTCGAGCACGACGTAAAACCCGTTGCGCACGAGGTAGTCGGCCGTCCAGGCGAGGCGGTCCGCGACAGACACGCCGTGCGTGGGGACGTAGGAAGAACACACGCCCGGCGGGTTGGTGGCAAAGGCGGGGCCCGGGCGGGGAGCGCGGGCCAGCACGGAGGCGGGCGTGCCCGGCGGGGCGGTCGCCGCGGCCACGGTGCGTGGGGAGACGGCCGGACAGTTGCGCCGGGCGACCGGGCGGGGTGCGGCGCCGTACAGCTCTTTAAAAGAGAAAGGCAGGCGGACGGCGTTGAAGCCCAACAGCTGCAGGCGGTAGACGACGGTGGCGAAATCGCCGGTGAGGCCGTTGTTCCCCGCCCACAGGCCGTCGATGAATGTGGTGCTGGTGGAGGGGGGGGGGGGGTCGATGGGGGTGGGGTGGGGTGGGTGGGGTGTGGGAGAGACAGGGCCGCGCAACGCAGAGGCGGTGTGGGCCGGCAGGGCGCTCCCCCCCAACACAGGCCACTCACCCGCCGGGCGTGTCAAAGCCAAACACGTTCACGCCCGCCAAGTAGACGGCCGCCCCCGTGCGGGCGTCGATGAGCTGGCCCGCGCGCGTCGTGAGCGCTTTGACGGGCGCGGGCGCGTGGCCGCGGCCGCCCGCTGCTTCGGGCTCGGCGCGCTGGGAGTCCGGTTCGGCTTGCTGCCCAGGCGCCGCCAGGCCGTCGTCGTCGAACACGCCTTCTACGGCGTCGGGCTCGGCGCTCGCATTGGCCGGCAGGTCGGGCAGGAGAGGTTGCAGGGCCGAGGCGGCGCTGCTCGGCCGAGTGTCGGCGTCGCGCTGCTCCACGGCGCACGCCACGCCGGCCACGCTCACAGTCCATTCGCGCGGCTGGACCTGTCCTGTCACCTCCACAATGGAGGACAGGGAAGTCGTGGCGCCGGCTGGCAGGGCCTGCCAGTAGTGGGACGCTGAGAGGGACAACAGGGTGGCGGCGGAGGTTGGAGGCGCCGCCTCGTCGGCGGCGCCGAGCGCGTCAAAGAGCGCCAGAATGCGCGCGCCCTCACCCAGCCCGCCCACGTCGGCAGACCATGGCACGGGCAACGTGACGCCGCCGGCGTTTGTTACGTCTAAAGCCAGCGCGACGGCCGTGGCGTTGCCCGTCTTCCACAGCGGCGTCGCCGCGACGGACGCGGCGCATGCGAAAGGCGCGGCCGCGGGGCGGGGCGACGCGTGGGCGGCCGCCGCCGCACCCGCCAGGACTAGGGCGGCCAGCATGTTGGCCGCCTTGGAAAGAACGGAAAACGGTATTAGCGGTGGATGGGCGGGCTGCGAGCCCCGCCTCGTGTTCCCCTGTGCTGCGCGCTATACGTCTCCGTCTGACAGCCGGTCCAAGAAACGGGCTCGCCACTCACTCGTCTTGTGTTCCTCCGTCCATCTGTTTTTTCGGCAGCAAAAATTCGACGCATGCGCGCGCCCACACCCCACGCCGTCCACCTGTGATCTGCCCATTCCTCCCCGCGCGGATCAATACACCATGGTCCTGCACTGCACAGTGCGTTTGCTTTTTGGCGGGCGTGAAGGGGATGGGTTGCTGGTGGAGGCGCCCCCCCCCCTTGCTCAACCACCAAAAACAGTAACGAACAACATTCGCCTCCGCGCGCTCCCCGTCCACAGGCCCGCCTGGAATTCTTCGCCGCCTCATCCGCAGGCGGCCTAGGCGCGCCAGAGTCCTCGCGCACATTGAAATCCGTGGAAGTTTACGTCAGCGAAGGCGCAAGCCCGCCGCACCTGGTCCTTTCCACCCCGTCGTCCGTCGCGGCCGTGCTCCGCCTCCCGCTCGCGCCGCCGCTGTCCCTGGCCTGCGGCGGCATCCCGGCCGGGCGGCTGGGGCTCACCTGGCCGCGCGTCAAATTGCACCCGGCATCCATTCGTGACCAGGGCATCGTGCTGATGCTGCGGGATGGAGACCCTGCCGCGACGGCGGCGCTGAAGCGAGCGGTGGTCGACGCGGTGGATGGCGCGGTGGCCAAAAAAAGGCGCCCGGGCCTGGCCCCAAGGCAGCAGCCGCTGTCCAAGCGCCCACGGTCCGCGTCTGGCGCTGACTTCACTCGTGCGACCCTGGCCACACCAAATCCGGCCCCACGCATCTTCAATCGCGCGTTCTTTGAGAGCGGCGGCCGGGTGGGAGGCGGTGGGCAGGGTGAGGCCGAGCCGCCGCCGCCGCCCGCCTCCGCTACCGAAATCCTGCCTCCCCTCTCGCCCGAACAGGCCGCCGTCCTGGCCGCCATCCTGCAAGGCACGTCAGTCTACTTCGGCGGCCCCGCGGGAACGGGCAAATCGCTCGTCCTCAAGTATCTTCTGGCGGCTTTACCCAAGCACTCGACGGCCGTCACAGCGCCGACGGCCCTGGCCGCGTCCGCCCTGGGCGGCACGACCATCCACGCCTGGGCCGGCATCGGGCGAGCCGACAGCGTCCAGGCCGCCATTGCGGCGGCCTGCAGGCCCGCCGCCGCCGCCCGGTGGCGGGCGGCGTCCGTGCTGGTCATCGACGAGGTCTCCATGCTGCCCGGCAGCCTGTTGGACCTGCTGGACGCGGCGGGGCGGGCCGCGCGCCGCTCCCCGTCCGCGCCCTTTGGCGGCCTCCAGCTGGTGGCGTGCGGCGATTTTGGCCAGCTCCCGCCCGTCGCGGGCGTGGGGGGCGCGCCGCGGACGTGGGCGTTCCAGGCGCGGGCCTGGGCGGACGCCATCCCGCTCTGCGCGACCCTAAAGACCGTCCACCGCCAGGCGGGCGACCCGGCCTTCATCGCCCTGCTCGGCCGCCTGCGGTGCGGCCGGGCCAGCGTCGCGGAGCTGGAGGACCTGCGCGCGCGCACGGCCCGCCCGCTGCCGTCCGACGACGGCATCTTGCCCACAAACCTGCACACCCACCGCAAAGACGTGGAAGCGGTGAATGAAGCTGAGTTGAAAGCCCTAGAAGGCGAGGGCGTCACCCTGACGGCGCTGGACGAGGGCGACGCGGGCGCGTGGGCCGGCGGGAACGGCCCCCCCCGCGCCCTGACGCTCAAGGTCGGCGCGCAGGTCGTCCTCACCCGCAACGTGGACCCAGCCAGCGGGCTGGTCAACGGCGCGCGCGGCGTCGTCACGGCCTTCCGCGGCCGCGTTGTGCCTGTGCCTGTCGTCCGCTGGGGGTCGGGCACCGAGAGCGAGGTGCACCGCGCCCGCCACGCCCTCACCCTGGGCGGGCGCACGCTTGCCGTCCGCCTCCAAGTCCCGCTGGCCCTGGGCTGGGCGCTGTCCGTGCACAAGGCGCAGGGCATGACGCTCGACCGCGTGTGCGTGCGCCTGGACGGCGCGTTTGAGGCGGGGATGGCGTACGTGGCCCTGTCCCGCGTGCGGGGCGTGGCCGGGTTGAGGATGGTGGGCGGCGCCATTCCGCCCGCCGCTTTGGCGGCGGACCCGGAGGTGACAGCGTTTTATGACAGGCTGGGGTAGGGGTGCAGTCGTAGGCGTAGAAGCGTGTAGGGGGTGGGGCAGGTGTGTAGTTTTGACGGCGGTTTTGAGATCAACGCAAGGTTTGATGGTTGGGCAGCGCACAGAGAAAAAAGCGAGCGGGGTTAAATTTTCGATCCGCTCCCGCCGAGGAAACACAGGCGCGGCACCGCCCGTGGGCAGGCACTTCTGCACTTTACCCCCAAAGCGCACAACTGGCGTGCAGTTGCGTCAGCGGCGCAGGACGCGCGTCGAAATAATGAACGCTGCAGCGCATGGGCTGCTGCGCGCAGCCGCGCTCTCACCACCGTCCAGGCCGCGCCTACCCCTGCCGGCGGCCGCCCGCCGATGCGGGCGGCAGCCCAGGCAGGCGATGTGTCCACTGCATTCAGTGACCAAGGGACGACAAGAGTTCCGGCGACCCGCACTGCCCGCGGAGAAAGAGGCTGCGCCACCTCGTCCGCCAACCCCGACCAGCGGCGACGAGGACGGAGCCGCAGCCGGTCCGGCCGGCCCGCCCGACGCGCCGCGCCCGCCCTGGTACTCGTCCCCGTACGACGCCGAGATCGCGGCCCTCGCCGGCCCCACGTTGGTCGCCCTGGCGGCCGACCCCATGCTGTCCATCGTGGACAGCATCTTTGCCGGCGCGCTCGGGCCAGGCCCGCTTGCGGCACTCGGCATCAACGCCGCCCTGTTCACCTTTGCGTTTGTGGTGTTCAACTTCCTGGCGTCGGCGACGACGCCGCTGGTCGCGGCGGCGGACGCGGCGGGGGACAGGGACGCGCTGGGCCGCGTCACGCTTGACGCCGCCGCCCTCGCCCTGGGCCTGGGCAGCGCCGTCGCGGCCGCCCTGTGGCTGGGCGCCGACCCGGCGCTCGCCCTGATGGGCGCGCCGCCGCCCGGCAGCCCGGACCCAGACGGCGTGACGGCAGCCGCCAAATCCTACCTCATGTGGCGGGCCGGCGCCGCGCCCGCCGCGCTGGCCATGACGGCGGGCCAGGGCGTGTGCCGGGGGCTGAGGGACGGCAAGACGCCGCTCGCGATCGCGGCGGCCGCCAACGGCGCGCACGCGGTGCTGGCGCCGTCCCTCATGTTTGGCCCACTCCACATGGGCGTGGCCGGTGCCGCCGCTGCCACATTTGTCGCAGAGTGGGGCGCGGCGGCGGCGTACGGGCTGCTGCTGTGGCGGAGCCGGGACCGGCTGGGGCTGGACCCGTTTCCAGCGGGGTGGAGGTTGGGGCGTGGGGGCGGCGGCGGGCGGGACGGCGGCGCCGCCTCCTCGACTGCCGGTCCCTTTGCCGCGGCAGGCGGCGCTGTGCTGGCCCGGTCCGCGCTGCTGCTGGGCACAAAGACGCTGGCCGCCGCGTCCGCCGCCCGGCTGGGCACGGTCCCCATGGCCGCGCACCAGGTGCTCATGCAGCTGTGGCTGCTCGCCTCCTTCGCCGTCGACTCCCTGGCCGTCTCGGGCCAGGCGTTGGTGGCGGGCGCGCTGGCGCGTGGAGACAAAGCCGGCGCCCGCGGCGTCGCGGACCGCCTGTTGCAGCTGGGCATTGCGGCGGGCGGTGGCTTGGCGGTCGCCCTCCTCGCCGGCGGCGGCCCCGCCCGCCGGCTCTTCACCACCGACCCCTCGGTCGACGCGGCCCTGGCGGCCCTCATGCCCCTGGCTGCTGGTGTGCTGCCGCTCAACGCCGCCGTGTACGTTTTAGACGGAGTGCTGCTGGGCGCGGGCGATTTCGCGTTCCTGGCGTTCGCCATGGCGGGCGCGGCGGGCGTGAGCGCGGCCGCGCTGCTCGCGGGGCCCGGCGCGGGCATCATCGCCGGCGGGTCCGACGCGTCGGCCGCCGACGCGCCGGGCCTGCTGTCCGGCCTGACGGGCGTGTGGGTCGCCCTGGTGGGGCTCATGGCCGCCCGGGCGGCCACGCTGGCGTGGCGGTTTCAAAGCGCGGCCGGCCCCGTCCCGCCGCTCGACAAACAGGATGGGAGACCAGGATAGAGCATTTTTAATGTAGCGCCCCGCGAGCTTTCGTTGCGTTTCGATGGCCGCGCACGCCTTTGTGTGCTCACACACACACACACACCCTCCTCTCCGTTTTCTTTCCTCCGGTTTCCTCCCCCGCCCACCGTCCCATCGGTGGGCACATCCCACCCCCCCTCACACCTCACTCGTCCTCGTCCTCCTCTTCCTCGCCCGCCGTCCCGTCCGCCCCGCTCCCCGGCGGACAACGAGCGGTGAAGTGGACGCGGACGATGGGGACCAGCTCGCCCAGCACCAGCACGCCGGCCGGCCCCCACGCCAGGTCTTCCCAGGCGAGCGCGCGGTGGAGGACCTCGACCTCGCCGTCCGGCAGCGGCAGGCCCAGCATCCGCATCCGGCGCAGCGGCAGGGGGCGGCGGACGCGCGCCCACCGGTAGTGCGGCTGGCCGGGTCCCGCGGACGATCCGTCGCCATCCTCGGCGGCGCCGCTCGTCCCCGGACCGGGCGCGTCGACTTGGGACAGCTCGTAGCGCGTGTCGCGCGTTTCGAGCAGCAGGACGTGGGAGGCCAGGCGGGACGACGTCCACGCCCCGCGCTTCAGCCCGCGGTCCGCGACGGCGCCGACGGAGTATTTCAGCCAGGGTTCGTTGGCCAGGCAGTATTGGAGGGCGACCTCCTGCAGCGCGCGAGCCCGGCGCTCGGACGCGGACGCGGACGCGCGCGTGGACATGGACCGCACGGCCGCGACGGGTTTGAAGGTGGGCGCCGGCGCGGGCGCGCCGCCCGCGCACCGGCTCAGCTCCGCGGTCGCGCCCGACCGCAGCACCAGGTACGCCCGTTCCACCCGGTACGCGCACCCCGTGTCCGGGCGGACGCCCCAGCCGCGCGAGCGGACGGCGTTGCGGGAGGAGCCGACGTAGCGGGCCGCGGGCGGGAGCAGGGCCAGGACGGCCCGCACTTCCGCGACGCCGGGCGGGGGCGCCGCGAGCGCGTGCGAGTAGAAGCCCTGGTGCATCAACGCGGCGACGACGTCGGAGTCGGAGGTGTACACGTCCGTGCCCCACAGCTGGCGGGCGCGGACCTGGCGGTTTTGGTTGGACGCCGCGTCGGCCGGGATGCGGACCTCGACCAGGGGCGGCGGCGTGGACGCGGGCGGGCCGCCGCCGCCGCCGCCCGGCTCGTCCGCCGGCATGTACTGGGCCAGCTCGGCCAGGGGCTCGCCTTCGCGGTAGCGCAGGACAGGCAGTTTCTCCTCTGTGCGGGCGTGTGGGTGGGCGTGCGTGTGTGTAACGGCAGGGCGTGAGGGAGGGTGCACGCGCGCGCGCGGGTGGGGTGGTGGGCGGGGGGGGAGGAGACGCTGGCGGGCTCGAGCCGGCATCGCCCTTTTTTCTCTGCGCCCACTTTGTGCTGTCGTTTCTCCCCACCCACCAATCCTGTCATTCTCACCTTTCTGACGCAGGGCGGCTGCCTTAGCCCGGCGCTCCTGTGGGAGTGGGTTGGGCGAGGAGGAGAGGGCGGGAGGCGTGAGGGCGGCGCAAAGGGAAGGGGAGCAGCGCGCAGAGTCGGCGCGAAGTGTTCACGAAAAAAAAAAAACCGCTGGGGGAGGGGTTTCGAGGGGCTTGGCGGGCGAGGAACGCGCCGTTGGGCCGCGCGGTTCCCGTTCCAGACAGTTTCATACTGCCAGGCATCGAATGGGGCTAGAGTCGCGAGCGCACAACCCTCGCAGCCCGGCCGCCGACACGCGCACAACAGCTACAAGCACAGGGCAGGCCTTGTGCGGTCGTGGGCGCCGAGGAGCGCCGTGCCGAAGAAAACAAAAACCACGCCGGCGACAGCGTGGTAATCCGCGGCCGTCCACGCGCGTTTGGAGCCGCACTCGCCAGGCCTCGTAGCAAAGGCGGAGGCGTGGTGAGGCAGCGGGGCGTCGACGATGCGACGGCAGGGGAGCCCGCTGCTCGATCATTCATGCCGCGAAAAAAAAAAGCAGGGACGGAGCGGGCAGCAGCGAAGCAGAAAAACTCTCACGCCCCAACGCACCTCCTCCGTCTCCTCGGCCGGCCGCTTGCCGTTGGCGTTCAGCATGGTGTCGGCCATGGCAGCGTGCAGTGTTGGTCAGTCACAGAGGGTTGCGTGCACGCAAAGAGGAGGCGCCCTCTCGCTCGCACGAGAAATTTGAGAGGTAACGCGCAGCGACTGCCTGTGTTCGGATGGCTAGACAGCACGGCAGAGGCCGCGCACGCCTCTCGCTCCCTAGCCGGTCGGGTCCACGAGCGTCTCAGGCACACGAGCGTGCGTGTGATGGGTGGAACTGGACGTCCTGGGTCGCTAGCTGGCCGGCGAAACAAGTCTGCTCCGCCGTGTGTGTTGCTGCTCTGCCAGGCCGGGCCCCGCGCACGCGCACTGCGCTCTTCTCCTGCGCCGCCGCGTCGGCGATGGCCGCCGACACGCCTGGCGGGCTGCCCGTCCCACCCCACGACGATGCCTCCACCTCTGCTCCTGCTCCAGGCCAAGGTGCGGCCTGGACAGTTATCGCCACGCCGTACACGGGCGAGGCGCACGCGCGCGGTGAGTGACCGTGTTTTTTCTTGCGTGCGCTGCGCCCCCCTTCCAACCTAGCCATGCAAGAAGGGTGTTCGTGTCTGTTTCATCATGGGGCACGGCCCACTCCCCTCCCGATGAAAACCCCCGCCCAAACCCAGGCCTGGCCGCCCGCGTCTCCCTGCGCCGAGGCACCTGCATCGAAGTGGCGCCCTGCCTGGTCATCACAGCCGACGAGTACGAGTCCCACGGCAACGGCGTGCGCGCGCTGCGGGAGTACGCGTTTTCAGACCCGGGCCGGAGTGGCGGTCACTTGCTGGCGCTGGGGTGTGGGTCCCTGTTCAACCACGCCCGCCGGCCCAAGTGAGTGTGTATGTGTGGGGAAGGGGGCGGCAGGGACGGGAGAGGGGGAACGCCCCTCCTTTTTCTCACACACGCGCGCGCGCACCTCCCCCCCCTCCCCCCCCCCTCCACAGCGTCGACTACCGCGTCGACTTTGCCGGCGCGCTCATCCGCTTTTACGCGGCCCGCGACATACGGGAGGGCGAAGAGCTGACCATCAGTTATGGGCACGTGTGGTGGGAGGAGGAGGGAGGCGGCGGGCGGGCCGAGCCCGGCCTGCCGCCCGCGCCGTCCCACGACCACATCGACCACGCCGACGCGTTCCTGGGCGCGATCGGATTGTGAGGGGGCAGGCCGGAGAGGGGGTTACTGATTTGTGTTTGTATCTTTTTTTTTCTTCGCTAACAAAGGAGCAGCGCGCGCACATTCCGCACAGGGGGGGGACGATTCAAAATGAAGACACACACGCGCCGCGCTCGCCGCCGACCCGTCCATCCACATCTCCACCCACGCCACACCCACTCCCCCCCCCCCCCCCCATCCCCACCCCCGCGCGCCGGGGGTGGGGATCCCCACCCTCCACCCCACCTCCTCCTCGCCAGCAGTTCAAAGTTCACACGAGTACGAGTCGCCCGCCGCCGTCGGCCGGGTCGGCACCGGCTCCGTCACGCCGCCCGTGTCACCAGAAGACACGCTGCCACCGGCTTTGCCCGCGGCCCGCTCCGCCGCCTTGCGCCGCTCGCGCTCCAGCATTTCGCGCATCAGCTCCTTGGCGCCCGCCAGCTTGGACAGGACGGCCTTGTACGAGTTCAGGTCGCGACTGACGGCCGACTGCGGCACGCCCGCCGCGGCCACCAGGCCCTCCAGGGACTTGGGGTCCTTGGCGCCCGCCAGCTCCAGCAGGCGGAACAGGCCGACCGCGGTGAACTTGGAGTAGTACGCCCTGCCGCCCGCCGCCCGGTCGGCCAGGGCGGCCAGCGCGGCGCCGCCGGCGCCAGAGGACGCGTCCGGCGCGAGCAGGGCGGCCGTGTTGCCGGCCAGGCCCCGGGCCCAGGCCTCGAGGGCGCCGGCGTCGGCCCGGTACTTGCCCACGTCCTCGCCCAGCGCGCCCAGGTAGGCCGCTTCCACGCCCTCCCGCTCGCCTGACGGCAGGCCCTCCAAGATCTGGTCCAGGACGGCCATGACGCCCAGGGCGTAGACCTGTTGGAGGAGGGGCGGGGTGTTTTGGGGGTGAGCCTTTTGCGCGAGGCACGGGCGGCGGTGGGTGCGGCCCGTTGCCTTGTGGCGCGCGACCCAGCACCCACGCCCGCCTGCTCTCCCTCCCCCCTCCCCCTCTCTCCGCCCCCCCCCCCCCCCCCCGCCTCACCTGGTCGTACGCGTACGCGACGTTGTACTTGATCAGGTGGTGCTGGACCAGCAGCTCCTGGACGACGGGCGTGTACAGGGCCGGCAAAGGTTTGCGGTAGGCCTTGTAAAAAGCGGCTTTCGTGTCGGAGACGGTGGGCGGGGCGAAGGGGGCCGGGGCCGCAGCTGAGGGAGTGGTGGACGTCGGGCAGACAGGGTGTGAGGGGAGGGCGCGACGGTGAGCCGGGACCTTCCCCCGTCCAGGGCACGCTCCCACGGCGGTGAGGCCGTGGTACGGTCCACATCGCGCCTCGACGTGGCCGCGCACGCGCGAAAGGACAGAGGGCGGCGGCCGGGCGCGCGTGGAGGGGGCGGCCTGCGGCCCTCCCCGCTCAAGCGCGCGGGTCCCCCTCCCACCACCCACTCTCCACCAACCACAAAAAACACGCACCAGCCACGCGCACGGTCGCACGGCGAGGGCAGGTCCGCGCCCGGACGGGGGCGGGGACGGTGCTGTAGACGAGGGCATGGGTGGGGCGAGGGACGAAAGGTGAGCCGGGCTTGCTTCGATGCCTCCGTAGCGGGCGCAGGCGGAGACACACGCGCGGCGCAGACAGGAGCGCCGGCGGTGGAGAGAGTGAAAGGCGGACGGGGGAGAGACTCATCCGTGCTCTCCCAGCCCCACCCTCCCCTCCGACCCGCCCACATTGGGCCTGGCCGCCCCGCACCCGGGCGCGGAAGGGCGTGGAAGAGGGGTGCGGGCTGCGGGTTTGGGCTTGCCAAGCCGATTTAGGCAGCAACACGAGAGAAAAGCTCACCTCACGCCGCGGGCCAGCGGGGCGACGCCAGTCCGGGGGGACAGCATGTAGGCGTGCATTCTCTCTGACGAGGAGGGGCGCGCGGCGTGTGAAGAAGGGAGGCGCGAGGGCAGTGCGCGCGGGACAGAGGGAAAAAGAAGAGTGAGCGAGGGAGAGGGGGAGTGTGGGGTTGGGAGGGGAGAGGGGCACCGACCACCAACCATCCCATGCATCAGCTGTCGCCTCCGTGGCCGGCTGCCCAACCAAAGGGCTGGGCAGCCTGCACCAGCCTGGTGGCCGCGCGCGCAACCCCAACACGCACAGCCGGCCGGCTTCACATGCCTGAGAACACGCGCACAGGTCAATCCTTCACTGATACAGGCTCGCCCGCTCCCCCCGGCTGGCCACGGCGGCACGGACCAGCCCCTCCAGTTCGCCCCGCCCCACGCCCGCGGCGGCGGCGGCGGCGGAACCCGCGGCCGCCGCCCGCGCGCCGGCCGCCGCGCCCAAGGCCAGCGCCGGTGGAATGATGGCGACCAGGCCGTCCACGTCCGCCGGGTCGGAAATGGGCTCGCCGTCCTTGAGGCCGAGCGTGAGGATGGACAGGGCGTCGACCGCCAGGGCGGCTTGGACCGCCAGGCTCGCTGCCGGGCGGGGGCCAAACTTGAGGCCCGCCAGCGCGGCGTCCCGGGCCTGGCTGAAGCGTTCGACCTCAATCTCCAGGTCTTGCGTGACGGCCAGGCGGCGGGCGGAGCGCATGATGTCGCGCGCCGGGACGAGGCCCCCTCCACCCGTCGTCGCCATCCACAGGCACAGGTTGACGTTGCGGGGCTGGCCCGGCTTGCCGTGGCGGGTCGCCCAGTCGGTGAGCGCGGACGCCAGCGGGCCCATGGAGGAGGTGGACGGGCGGGACGCGCCCGGCGGCGGGCTGCTGTCCGCGTCCTGCAACGCCCGGCAAAACTCGGGGTAGGCCAGCTCATCCCACCCCACGCCGCCGCCCGGGGCGGCCAGGCGGGACAGGAGGCCGACGACGGGCAGGCCGCCCTGGATGGTGCGGCCCAGGCGGCGGGCGGCGTCGAAGAGGCTGGCGCGGGGGCGGGGGTGGAGAGGCGGGGTGGGGGGCGGGTGAGGCGAGGGGGTGGGTGGGGGGTGGGGCGGGCGGGCGGCGGCGAGACAGTGCGGTGAACAAAGAACGCACCCGCCGCCACCGGACGCGTTGGCGTGCACTTGACGTGGCGTGGAAGGGCAGCGCCGACGGCTGGCCGTCCGACTAGGCGCAAGCCGCGGGCCGGCGGGCTGGGACTGGAGAGTGGGCGGCATGTTGCTTGTTCGGTGCGCACCGTCCGTTTTGGAGAGTGCAGGCCCCCCCCGGCCAGGCTCGGCGGCGGTGGGGGGACCCTCCCATTCGGCTGTTCCGCGCTCGCGCTGCGAGCGTGTGTGTGTGTCTTGTGCGCGCCCTGCCGGCCCGCCTTCCCCTTTCCACGCACCCCACACCCACCCCGCCGAGTCCGCACTCCACCCAGTTTATCGCACGCGCAAGCGCCCGATCGAGCACTCACCAAACAAACATGGCGCCCGTCCTGTCCATCGACGGCGAAGCAGCCATCGCGACGCTCAAGCGCGACTGGCGCTCGCCCAAAAAAATTGGGGCTGCGCTGGACGCGTGGGCCAAGACGCAGCACCCGGCGCTGGAGGTGGCGCTGGCGACGATTGCCGGGTCGGGCCAGGTGCGGGCTGGGAGTTGGTGTGTGGGAGGTGGCGGGCTTGGCTGCTGCTCGACGGCGACGGCCGGCGGACAGCGACCACCCCGCCCGGCACCCCGCTGGCGTCGAGCGCACAAAAAAAAAAAAAAAAACTCACACGCAGCCGGCCCCCCTCCCCCTCTCCCGCGCTCCCACGACCTCCAACAGGGCGCCTTCCTGGGCGGGGCCATGGGCTTCCTCACCAAGACCGACCCGGCGGCGCCCCCGCCCCCCGCCCTGGGCGGCGCGGACATGGCCAAACAGATGGCGGCGCTCCAGGCGGGGGGGCCGTGGGTGCAAGCCCGCAACTTCGCGGTGATGACGGGCGTGAATGCGGGCCTGGCGGCGGCGTACCGCCTGGCGACGGGCAAGGAAGACGTGGTGGGGACGATGGTCGCGGCCTTTGGGTCGGGCGCCGCCTTTTCGCTGGTCTCGGGCATGGGCGGCGCGGGCGGCCCCGTCCAGGGCGCGGTGACGACCGGCATGGCCTTTGCCCTGTTCCAGGGCCTGTTCCACCAGATCGGGGCGGCCTGGTCGGGCGGGTCCGGGGACAAGGCCGCGGACGCGGCCGCGTACGCCCGGGGCGCGTACATGCTGCGCACGCTGGGCATGGCCAAGTACGAAAAGGCCATCAAGAAAGCGCAGCTGACGGACTCGACGCTGCTGCTGTGGACGGAGGCGGCGCTGGCGGATGCCCGCATTCCGCCCGGGCCGCGCCTGCTGATCCTGGCGCACCTGGACCAGTACCGGCACGGCGGGCGGCGCGGGGCGGAGGCCGGGCCGCCGCCGCCGCCGCCCGAACCCATCGAACCGCCGCCCAAGGTTTTGCGCCGGTGAAAAAGCGGGGGTGGGGGGGTGGGGGTGGGAGAATAAGGCGGGCCGACTGTGGGACAGGGGGGGCTGCGTTTCGTGTGAGGAGGGCGAGCAAGTGAAAGCACTTACCATTCCGTGCGCCGTTTTTTTGGGGGGGGGGGGGGGGAGCGAAGGTTGAGAGCAGGTCAGGCGGGTGGGCGCACCAGACCTTCATCCGGGCGTGAGGCACGAGAGCCGCGGCCGCGTCGCGCGCCACCCACACCCACCCGCCCACGCCTCCGCTCCCCTGTGCGTGCGCGCACAGCAGCTCGCCTCCACCCCACCCCGCCCGTCACTCGAGCCAGCGCGCACGCCCTCGCCGTCCCTCCACACACTCTCCATGGGCGCATCGGCGTCGCGCCCGCGCCCGCGGCCCGCGGACGACGCGCCTCCGCCGCCCGGCTTCAACCCGGCGACGGGTCGGTACGAGGTGGAGGTGCAGCCGCAACAGCCGCAGTACCAGGTGAGTTGGGTCGGCGCGGGGCGTGCGAGGCGTTTGCAAGCCGTTGCGCGGGCCCGCGCTCTCGCTACCTGGCGCGCGTGCCCTGTGTTCGCTCCCCCCCTGTCCCCCTCCCCCACCCCCTCTCCCCCGCCCCCGCCCATCCTCCGCAGTTCGCCGGCGGCTATGCGCACCACCCGCCCGGACCGGGCTATTACGCGGCCGCGGGCGGCGGGTACGCGTTCACGCCCGTGCACGGTGGTGGCGGTGCGCGGCCGCCGCCGGCGCCGCACCACCCGCCGCCGCCGCCGCCGCCGCCGCCGCCGCCGCCGCCCGCCCCTGCCTCGTCCGTCACGCAAACAGCCACCATCCGCAATGCTGTCAACCTGAAAAAGTCAACCCTGCGCCTGGTCCAGCAACCGGGCGGGCGGCTGGGCGTCGCCTTCACCTTTGACGCGACCGCGCCCGCGGCCGTCTCGGTCTTTTTCGGGGCGGCGGAAGACCCGGGGCGGCGGTGCGCGCTCGTGTGTGCTGCGCCGCCTGCGCGGGCGGCGTTGTACCCCAAGGGCCTGGGGCACGCGTTTCCTCCGCCGGCGTCAAAGGACGGAGACGAGGACGGCTCGCCAGCCACTGGGCTGGCGTCGGGCGCGGCCGCCGCGCCCGACGCCAGCCCAGCCGCGGCCGCGAGCCTGTCGGAAGACAGCGCCCGCGCCCTGGCGGCCTTGCCGGCCGCGGGCGCGGGCGCACCGCCGCCCCGGACAGCGCCCGCCGCCCCTGGCCCGGGCCCGGCCCACGCCCTGGTCATCCGGCTGGAAGCCCTGACGCCCGCGGGCGCGGACGCGGGCCTCGACCTGTCCACCCTCACGCCCGGTGGGCCGCACGCCGACGGCGTGCAGTCGCAGACGACCTTTGCGGCCCTGGTCCCGGACCCGGCGTCGCCCGGTGGCGTGCGGCCGCGTGTCCTCACCCAGAAAATCTGGGTGGGTGGCGTGAGTTACGAGCTCCAAGAAATTTATGGGATGGAAGGCGGGGGTGGTGGTGGTGGGGGTGGTGGGGGTGGCGAGCCGGGGCGCTCGCCAGCGGCTGCGGCGGCGACGCCCGCCCCGCCCACCGCCTCCGCGTCCACGGCCGGCCCGGCGTCCGCGGCCTCCGAAGACGACCGCCTGTGCGTCATTTGTTTGACGGACCCACGCGACACGACAGCACTGCCCTGCCGCCACATGTGCATGTGCCACGCCTGCGCGCGCGCTCTGAGAGCACAGTCGTCGCGGTGCCCCATTTGCCGGCATTACGTGGAGAGCCTGTTGCACATCCGGCTCGCGCCGGCTGCTGCGGGTGGTGGAGGAGGTGGGGAGGGCGGGGGTGGAGGGGAGAGTGGTGGTGGTGGTGGGCAGGCGGCGCTGGTTTAGAGGGTTGTTGCCACGGAAGAATTTGCGCGAAACGCGCGCTGTGTGGGGTCCCCGCGTACGCGTGGTGTGTGCTCCCCATCCCAAAGGCATGTGTGCGCGCGTTGCTGTTTGTGTTGCAAGCGTTCCCTACCGTTTTCTCTCTCCCTCTTTCCATCCGACCCCTGTCTCACTCCCCCCAAGGCTTTCTCGCCCAAAAAAGAATGGGTTGTCTCTCTCTCTCTCTCTCTCTCTCCCTCTCTCTCTCTCTCTCCTCGTTCCGTCCCGTCCTCTCTCTTTCTCTCCCCACCTCTCTCTTTCACACACACACACACACAAACACACAAACACACACACACACACACACACACACACAAACACACACGTTTTCATTCAGGAGGGTCTGCGGGCTCGGCCGGCGGCGCGGGCGGCGGGGCAGGCTCGACAGGCGGGTCGACCGCCGCCACGACGGTCTGCGCGGCCACAGGCTCAGCGGCAGCCGGCGGGGGCGGCGGCGCGACCTCCGCCGGCTCCGGCGCGGCAGGAAGCGGCGGTGGCGGCGGCGCGACCTCCGCCGGCTCCGGCGCGGCAGGAGGCGGCGGCGGCGGCGGCGGCGGCGGCGGCGGTGGCGGCGCCGCCTCCACGGCCTGCTCCTCCTTTGGCGGCGGCGGACCGGCGGCGGCGGGCGGCTCAGCCCCCGCCACCCGCGCGCGCTTGGCCTCGTCGTCGTCGCCTTCTGGTTCAGAGAGCGCCCGCTTCACAGCCACAGCCGGCGCGCCACCGGGCTCGGCCGACGGCGCGCCGCCCGGCCCGGCGCTGACGCCGCGGCTGGGCCCGGCGCTGACGCCACGGCTGGGCCCGCCCGCGGGCGTCGCGCCACCGCTCGCGCCACCGCCGCCGCCGCCGCCACCACCGCCCGCCCGCTTGTCCGCGGCCACCATTTTCCGGAACAGGCCCAAAATCCGCGTTTCCAAGTGCGTGCCGCGCGGCAGGTGTTCCAGGCCGGGCGCGTTGGCCGGTTCTTTGGCATGTTTTTCTTGGGCCGCTTGCGCGAGCTTCTCGCCCAGGCCCAGCCGGTCGTCGGCCGCCATGGCCGCCCACCGCCCGATGCCATGGAAGTGCGCGCCCAGCAGCAGCTTGGCGTCGTCCGCCTCCGTCCAGCCGGCGGGCGGGCCCCACTTGGGCGGGGCGAGCGACGAGTCGGACCCGGAGAGCGTGAACTGGCGCACCGGGTCGTCCAGCGCCGCCAGGCGGGCCGCAAGCGCGCGGCCGCCGTCGTGGCGCAGGATGATGTCCAGGGGCTTGGCCGCCGCCCCGTACCAGTCGAGCGTCGGGTCCGCCGACGGCTTGTGAGCGGCCAGGACGGCCCGGCACTCGGCGATGAGGCCGGCCAGCAGGGCCCGCCGCTGGGGGGCGGTGTACTTCTCAAACCCGCCCCCGACCTCGGCCGTCATGGTGTCCAGGCGGTCGGGCGTGCAGTACCGCCGCACCGCCCGGACAAACAGGCCCGCGTCCCGGCGGGAGGCCGTGCGCGGCCACTTGGGCTTGCGAGGGGCCGGGCGACCCACCGCGGCCGCGGCGCGGGCGGCGTCGACGGCGGCCGCGGCGGCGGCCATGACTTCGGCCTCGTCTTCGGGCAGGGGGGGCGGGAAGTCGACGACCCGCTTGGCCGCGTCCACGACGGGCGGGCCCGGCGCGCCGCCGGGCCCGCCGTGCGCCGCCAGGGCCGCGTTGTTGCCCATCATGCGGGATTCCCGGCGGCGCTCGCGTTCGCGTTCGCGCCGGCGGTCGCGGGCGGCGCCGGCACCCCCGCCGGCCGCGCGCCGGTAAAACTCGTCGTCCGACGACGACGACCCCTCATCCGACGACAGGCCGGAAATGCCGGCGGACCCGCCGCGCCGGGCCGCCGCTTCCATGGCTTCCACGGTCTTCAGGCGGGCCGCCCGAATGCCCAGCTCCCCACCGCCGGCTTCTTCATCGGGCGGGCGTTCGTCCTTGGGCACGATGCGCGCCCAGAACGCGGCGTCGTCCTCGGCCATCGCCTGGTCAAACGTCGCGACGGAGAAGGAGGCCAGCAGCTCGTTGCCGGGCGGGACGCCGGAGGGTCCGGCGGCCGACGCGCCGCCGCCGCCGTCACCGCCGCCGGCCGCTTCCGGGTTGGAGTCCATGACTTCGGCCCGGGCCAGGATGGCGTCCAGGTCTTCGGACAGCAGCGCGCGCTCGGCCGCGGCCTTGGCCGCGTCGTCTTCCTTGAAGATGGCTTCCGCCCCAAACCGCAGGATGGCCGCCATCTCGTCCTTGGAGAATTCTTTGGCGGCGGCGGCGTCGGAGAAGACGGGGGCGGCCGACGACGACGGTTCGGCGTTGGCGCCGCCGCCGCCGCCGCCGCCGCCCGCGCCGCGCCCGGACGTGTCCATGCGCTGGATGACCAGGTGGTCGAGCACCATCTTTTTCTTGGCCCGCTCCAGGATGTCTTCCTCCACGGACCCGGACGTCAGGAACCGGTAGATGTTGACGGACTCCGTCTGGCCGATGCGGTGGGCCCGGGACATGGCCTGGAAATCGTTCTGCGGGTTCCAGTCCGAGTCGAAGATGATGACGGTGTCGGCCGTCGCGAGGTTGATGCCTAAGCCGCCAGCGCGCGTGGACAGCAGGAAACAAAAGTCGCGGGAGCCGGGCTCGTTGAAGTGTTCCATGGCCGCGTGGCGCAGGGGGGCGGGCGTCGACCCGTCCAGGCGCTGGTGCAGGAAGCCGCGCAGGCGGCAGTAGTCGGCGATGATGTCGAGCATGCGCACCATCTGGGAGAAGATGAGGACGCGGTGCCCCGTGTCCTTGAGGCGGACGAGCAGCTTGTCCAGGAGCACCATCTTGCCGGACGTCAGCACCAGGCGGTCGAGCTCTTCCTGGTGGGCGGCCGCGACGGCAGCGGCGGTCGGACCGGACGGGTCGTCCGCGGACACGGCGCCCGCCGTGGGCGGCGCCGCGCCGGCCGCCGTCGTCGTGACCCGGTACTCCGCCTCGGCCGACTCGAACAGGAACGGGTGGTTGCACGTCTTTTTCAGTTCGGTGATGATGTTGAGCAGGGAGACCTGGCCCGCGCCCTTGGTGCCCTGCGGTGGTGGTGGTGGTGGTGTGAAGGCGGGGGTGGGTGTGGGAGGGTGGTGCGGGGAGAAGGAGGGGAGGGCGTCGTGAGGGGGGCAGGGAGATGGGGGCGGTGGGTCTCCTCCCCCCATCCCCTCACAATCCCAGTGTCACACGCACCCGGTTGAGGTCTTTGAAGTTGCGCGTCAGGATCCAGCGGTAGTACCGCTTCTGCAGGGGCGTCATGCCCACGCGCAGGATGCGCTCGGACTTGGGCGGCAGGCTCTTCTCCACGTCCTTGATGACGCGGCGCAGCAGGTGCGGGCGCAGGACGCCGTGGAGCTGGGTGACCTGGGCCGCGGTCAGCGGCGCGGGCGGGGCGCCCTTGGAGGTGGCCACCCCGCCGCCGCCGCCCGACTTGTCGCCGTACTCCCGGTCAAAGGCGTCGGCGTCATCGAATTTGGCGGGTTCCAGGAAGTGGAGCAGGGCCCACAGCTCGCGCAGCGAGTTTTGGAGGGGCGTGCCCGTGACGAGCAGCTTGTTGCGGAAGTGCATGGACCCCAGGCCCCGGTACAGGGCGGCGTCCGCGTTTTTCAGGCGGTGCGCCTCGTCCACGACCAGGTACGCCCACCGGATGCGGGCCAGGTGGGCGGCGTCCTTGAGGACGAGCTCGTACGTCGTGACGAGGACGTCGAAGCGCGTCGTGCGCGGCGGGCGCAGGGCGACGTCCCGCCCCGCGCCCGCCACGGCCGCCGCGGCCGCGCCCTGGACGCCCGCCATGCCCGTGAACTCGTAGTGCCGGATCACTTCCCGGGACCGGGTGTCGCCCACGTACACGACGGAGTTGGCGGACGGCAGCCACTTGCGCAGCTCGCGGATCCAGTTGGGGACGGTGGACAGGGGGACGACGACGAGGAAGGGGCCGCCGATGGACGCTTCCTCGCGGAGGAAGCCGAGGATGGAGACGCACTGGACGGTCTGTGGGCGGGGTGGGGAGGGAGGGTGGGTGTGGTGGGTGTGGAGCGAGGGTAATGGAACAGGGAGAGGGAGGGGCGCGGCCCCCCTGCCCATCCCCACCCCCATTCGCCAGTGGGCACGCTCTCCCCAGGCGCCCGTCTCTCTCCCCCTCCCCCCTCCCTCCCCCCTCCCCGCTGCCTGACCTTGCCCAGGCCCATCTCGTCCGCCAGGATGACGTTGGTGTCCTTGGACCAAGAGTACATCAGCCAGTTGAGGCCCTGCAGCTGGTAGTCGCGCAGCTTGCCGCACGTCAAATAGTCGGGCTGGGCGGCCAGGGCGCGCGCGCCGCCGCGCGCGTCAAAGCGCGCACGCGCCTGTTCGACCGACAGCGTCGGCTCGCGCAGGCGGGCTTCCCGGGCGGCGTAGTCTTCCAGGGCCTCCGGCCCGCCCGTGGCGGCCGCGACATTGGCTTCCGCCTCCCACGTGCACTCGGCGTAGGGCAGGGACCGCCACTTGACCAGCACCTGGCGCGCGCCGGCCGGCTTGCCGCCCGGGTCGGGGTCGGCGACCGCGCGCACGACGCGCTCGACGCACGACCGCTCCACCGCCGCCTCCTCCTCCATGGCCGCCTGGACGTCGGCCCACTCGGCTTGCTCGCGCGTCATGTGCGGGCGGGCCGCCGCCAGCTCGTCGGCCTTGCGCATGTAGTTGAGGACGCGCTTGTAGCCGGGGAGTTGGGAGAGCGTCGCCCGCGTGTCCCACGAGCAGTGCAGGTACGAGTACCGCCGCCACTTGACCTTGAACTCGACGCCGCCCCAGTAGTCGTCCGGGTCGACCGGGTCGGGCGGCGGGGAGGCGGGCGGCGGGTCGTTGATCCCGCCGACGGGCGGGCCCGACCCGATGGGGCGGTGCGCAAGGACGACTTCGACCTCGTCGTCCAGGTCCGGGCGGGGCTGGCCGGGCTCGATGAAGGCGGGCACGGCCTCCAGCCGGCGGGCGGCGGCGCGGGCGGCGGCGCCGGCCGATCCGTCCGAGTCGTCGTCGTCGTCGTCGTCCGAGCCGCGGCGGGAGGAGCCGGCACGGCTGGCCGAGCGGCCGCCGGCCGAGCCGGCGCGCGCGCCGCCGCGGCCGCGGCCGCGGCCGCGGCCACGCCCACGGCCACGGCCACCGCCAATGGGGTTGCGGGACCGGGGCGGCGCAAAGTCGACGTCATCGTCGTCCTTGGCGGCCGTCGCCGCCCAGGCGCGGGCGGGCGCGGCCAGCGGGCGGCCCCGGCCGCGCGGCGCGCGCGGCGCGCCCGGCTTGCGCGTGCCCGACCGCCGCTTCTTTGGTGGGGGCGGACCGGGGGCGGTGGGGTGGTGGCCGTCGCCGTGCGCCTGGCCGCCGCCGCCGCCGCCGCCGCCTTCTTCCTCAAACTCGTCCATGCCCGGCTCCACGTACGCGCCGGGCTTGGCGGCGGCCGCCCGGCGCGGGCGGGCGGACGCGCGCGGGCCGGCGCCGGCCAGGGCGGCCGCGAGGGCCGCGTCGCGGGACGTGTCCGGCGGCGGGGGTGGCGGGGGCGGGGGCGCACCGCCCCCGCCGTAGGCGGGCGGCGCGACGGCCGCCGCAGCGGCGGCCAGGCCACCGGGCGGCGGCCAGGCCGGCGGCGGCGCGCCCGCCACAGTTGGCGGCGGGGCGAGCGGGCCGGCCGCCAACAGGGCCGCGCGCGCGCGCTCGGCCGCCGCCGCCGCGTCTTCCGGCGGGATGGACGGCGGGTAGGCGGTCGGTGGCGGGGCCGGGGCGGGGACGCCGCCAGGGCTGTAGGTGCGTGGCATGCGGGGCGGTGGCACGGGCGTGAGGATGGGGACGGTGGAACACAAAAGAACGGGGAGGGAGGGCGGAGGGCGGGAGCCCAGTGCGCGCGCGGCAAGATCGGTGAGCGCCGCCCTCCACGCGCGAGGGTCGCCGCGCCGGCCCGCGCGCGCATCCCGCGCTCCTGCCCGTGTCTGGCCCGACCAGATGAGGGGCGGGACGAGTGGACTCGCCGGGCGCAGCGCGGTTGGGACCGCCGCGTCCCCTCCCTGCCGCACCGCGCTCCCCAATTCCCCCTTGCGCAATAGAAAAAACGCCAACCGCACTCACCCATCCGTGTGCTGCCCGTCAGCCATGGCGTGTCAGAGCGCGCTGGTGTGCGGGGACAGGAGCGTGAGAGGCTTTGTGCGCCCACGCCGGGGCTGTGCTGGGGCGAGGCGTGAGCCTTCTGCGCCCCTCCCGCGCCGCACGAAAAAAAGATGCGCGGTGTGAGACAGAAAACCGCGCGTGCGGCCGCTGCCCTGCTCCCGGGCGGGTGCTGGGCGGGTGCGGGCGGTCGGCCGAGGAGAGGGTGTTGTGCGAGCTGCGTGTGCGCGCAGCGTGCCGGCCGCGATTTTTTGAGGCGGCGGGGGGCCCTGGCTCCCTTTCGTTGGTCTGGGCTCGCTCCCTCGCCGCCTCTCACTGGAGGGCGGCCGCCTCAAACGCACAGCCGAGTTTGTTTGTCCCCAACTCGATTGGCGCGGCGCCTCCCTGCCGCGCATCCATCGCTCCCCTTCCCCCGTCTTTTCCACCCAGGTGCGCACTGCGAGCATGGAACTGTCCGCCCGCGCATTGGTCGCGGCTTTGCAAGGCTCAGGTCGGGCCCGGCGCGGCCCCTGAACTTGGCACGGCACCGTGGCGCGGGAGCTTCTGCGCCGCCGCCGGTGCCCTGTGCGGTCACCGCGCGCGTGAGGACGCCCTCAAATCCCGACCTGCGCCCTGTCGGACGCTGGCTGAGACCGTGCTGCGCCGCTGGCCGTGGCGGCGGCGCGGCCAGGCGCGCCCGCGCGGGCCGTGCGGTGGCCTGTGCCTGGTCCCCTCCGTCGCCGCGTGCGCGCAAGGCCGGGGAGGCGACGGCCTCGCCGCATTCGCGCGCGCACCCGCGCGCCGGTGCGGCCTGCCCGTCCGCCGCCCCGTTGGAGAGGGGCTCAAGACCGACGGCCTGCCGCCCGGAGTGGCGCGTGCGATTTTGGGCGGCCCCGCCCGCCGATTTTGGGAGCCCTGGCTGCAGCCCGGCGCCCGCGCCCGGCGCGAGGGCGCCCCCGCTGCTGCGCGCCTCCCCCTCCCTGACCAAAGGTCCCCCCCTCCTTGACCCACACGCAGGCACCCCCGCGCCCCCGCCCCCTCCCGGGCACGCACCCGACCCACAGACAGACACCATGGGCGTCGACGACGAGCACGGCCCGGTCGTCGACGACTCGTTCGTCTACTCGACGGGCCTGACGTCGGCTGGTGCGTGGGGGAGGAGCGGGGGGGAGTGAGTGTTGGGGTGGGGGCGCGGCCCTAAAACTTGAGGGTGCTCGTGCGCCGCCCTTGCCCTCGCGTGGCCTCACCCGCGCCCACCCCTCCCCACCTGCCTCCCTTCTCACCCACAGAGGCCGAAAAGCTGCTGGAAGTCCACGGCCGCAATGAGCTGGAAGAGAAAAAGACGCCCAAGTGAGTGTTTTTTTTGCGTCGTCGCGGCGCGCGAGCCGCCGGGCGTCGTGCGGCCCACGTGCGCGGGGTGCCCCCCCCCCCCCCACCCCACCCCACCCTCACCACACACACACACTCACCGCCCCAACCACTCCCTTGCCCTTTTTTCCCTTTCCCCGCCTCCTCCTGCGCAGATGGCTGATCTACCTCAAGCTGGTGCGTTTTATGTGTGGCCCACAGGCAGAGAGAGGCACACAGTTGGTGGTCCCCCGCGCCCCACACACACACGACCCCACCCCCTTCTCACCCGCTTTTTTTTTCCGGCGCACCCTCCCTCTCCCCCCACCCACACCCACTCGCACAGCTCATCATGCCCATGCCCATCATGATCTGGCTGGCCGTCATCGTGGAGATCGCCATCTTCAACTGGATCGACATGGCCATCCTGCTGGCCATCCAGTTCATCAATGCGACGATCGGCTGGTACGAGACGGTCAAGGCCGGCGACGCGGTCGCCGCCCTGAAAGCCTCGCTCAAGCCGCAGGCGACGGTGAAGCGGGACGGCGCCTGGTCCAACATCGACGCGGCCCTGGTCGTCCCCGGCGACCTGGTCCTGCTGGCGTCCGGGTCGGCCGTCCCCGCCGACTGCGTCGTCAACGAGGGCCAGATCGATTGCGACCAGTCGGCGCTGACGGGCGAGTCGCTGCCCGTCACGCTGAAGAAGGGGTTCCCCGCCCAGATGGGGTCGACCGTCGTGCGGGGCGAAGTCAACGCGACCGTCCGCCACACGGGCAAGGACACGTTCTTCGGCCGCACGGCCATGCTGCTGCAACAGACGGAGTCGCTGGGCAACCTGCAAAAGGTGCTGATGCGCATCGTCATCTCGCTGTCCGTCCTGTCCCTGACGCTGTGCGCCATCGTCCTGATCTACCTGCTGGTCCGCAAGGAGCACTTCAAGACCGCGCTGTCGTTTGTCGTCGTCCTCCTGGTCGCGTCCATCCCCATCGCCATCGAGATCGTGTCGACGACGACGCTGGCCCTGGGCTCGCGCCAGCTGTCCGGGCACGGCGCCATCGTCGCCAAGCTGACGGCCATCGAGGAGATGGCGGGCATGAACATGCTGTGCTCGGACAAGACGGGCACGTTGACGCTCAACAAGATGGTCATCCAGGACGACTGCCCGACGTGGATGCCCGGCTTTGGCATGAAGGAGACGCTGCAGCACGCGGCCATGGCCGCCAAGTGGTGGGAGCCGCCGCGCGACGCGCTGGACACGATGACGCTTGGGGCGGCGGACCTGGAGGCGCTGAAGCCGTACAAGGTGAGCAGAGAGAGGGGCTGGGGGTGGCTGGAGGGGGTGTTCAGGGCGCGGACAGAGGCGAAGCGCGCGCGCCGCCATCCCTCACTCACCTCTCACTCACCCCATCCATCCATACCCTCCCCTCCCCACACCCCACCCACACACACACGCCCGCACACAGCACCTCGACTTCATGCCCTTTGACCCGACCGTCAAGCGCACGGAAGCCACCATCGAAGGCCCCGAAGGCCAGTTCAAGGTCACCAAGGGCGCGACGCACATCATCCTGGACCTGTGCTCCAACAAGGACGCGATCCACGACGAGGTCGACGCCAAGGTGACGGAGTACGGCCTGCGCGGCATCCGGTGCATGGCCGTCGCCAAGACGGAGCCGGCCAAGACCCTGCCGTCCAAGGATGTCTGGAAGTTCATCGGCGTCCTGACCTTCCTGGACCCGCCGCGCGAGGACACCAAGCAAACGATCGAGGAGGCGATGGAGAACGGCGTCGACGTCAAGATGGTGACGGGCGACAACGTGCTCATCGCCCGCGAGACGGCGCGCGTGCTGGGCATGGGCACCAACATCGCCACGACGGAGGGCCTGCCCGTCATGGGCCCCAACGGCGAGGTGCCCAAAGACCTGGACAAGTTTGCGGGCAAGATCATCGAGTCGGACGGCTTTGCCCAGGTCTTCCCCGAGCACAAGTACCTGATCGTGGAAGCCCTGCGCCAGGCGGGCTTCGCCACCGGCATGACGGGCGACGGTGTCAACGACGCGCCCGCCCTGAAGCGGGCGGACGTGGGCATCGCCGTGTCGGGCGCGACCGACGCGGCGCGCGCGGCCGCCGACATTGTGCTGACCGAGCCGGGCCTCAACACGGTCGTCCACGCCCTCATCATCGCCCGCCAGATCTTCCGGCGCATCAACAACTTCATCAACTACCGGGTGGCGGCCACGCTCCAGCTGCTGTGCTTCTTCTTCGTCGCCGTCTTTGCGTTCCCGCCCAACAAGTACCAGCCCGCGGGCGCGGCCGCCACGGGCCTGCCCCTGGTGCCGGGCGCGGGCGGCAAGATTTCCATCGAGGAACGCCACACCGTCCAGGTCGAAAACATCAAGACCCAGGGCGTGTGGCCCCACTTCTTCCAGATCCCGGTGCTCATGCTCATGCTGATCACGGTGCTGAACGACGGCACGCTGATCGCCATCGGCTACGACAACGTCATCCCCTCGCCGCGCCCGGACAAGTGGAACCTGCGCGCCGTCTTCTTCATTGCGTCCGTGCTGGGCGGCGTCGCCATGCTGTCCTCGCTCCTGCTCCTGTGGGGCGCCCTGGACCAGCGCCTCGTCGACGGCGCCGTCAAGCCGGGCCCGCTGTTCCGGGCGTTTGGCCTGCCCGCCATGCCGTACGAGAAAATCATCACCGCCATCTACCTGAAAGTCTCCATCTCCGACTTTTTGACCCTGTTCTCCTCCCGCACGACCTCCTGGTTCTGGACGTCCATGCCGGCCTTGCCGCTGCTGGCCGCCGCCTGCGTCGCGCTGTTCACGTCCACCATGCTCGGCACCTTCTGGCCGGGCGTCAACCTGGAAGGCCTGCCCGTCACCGGCCTGGCCAACAAAAACCTGACGACCGAGCCGGCGTACGCGGCGTACCGCCTGTGGCCGCTGTGGGTGTGGATCTACTGCGTGGTCTGGTGGTTTGTCCAGGACGCGGCCAAGGTCGCGGCCTGGCGGTTCCTGTACCGGTTCGACGTCTTCCAGGTCGCGACGGGCGCGATGGTCAACATGCGCGGCGCGTCGCGGTTCAAGGACAAGCGCCACCCGCTGGCCCGCGTGTCCGCGGGGCTGGTGGAAGAGAAGCTGCTGGACAAGAAGCTGGCCAACGCGGAAGCGGCCATGGCGTCCGACCCGGCCGCCCGGGCGGGCATGGCGCTCGCCCGCACGTCGCTCGGCCGCGGGGCGGACGGCCGCGGCCGCTCGGCCGAGGAAGTGCGCCGCGCCTTTGAACGCGTGTCCGCCGGCATGCTGCCCGAGACCCAGGCCCAGGCCGCCGCGCACATGGACCAGGTCCGCCGGGCGACGGAGTCCTTGCAGCGCGTGTCGGCCGCGTACGCGCGCCAGTCGATGGAAGGGCCGATCCAGCGCGGCGTGGAGGAGGCCGGCAAAAACGCGCTGGACAAGCTGTGAGGTGGTGTGTGTGCCCGCCCCCTGTGTGAGGGGGCGGGTGGAGAGAGAGGGGGGGAATAAAGGCCACCACCCAGCGGGCGCGCTCACGCCGCGGCGGCGGTGGGCGGGGCGGGGCGGCGCCTGTGCGTGCTCCGCCCGCTGCCCGCCGCCGCGGCGGGCGGCTTTTTTTTTGGAGAGAGGGGGGAGAGGGGGGGGGGAGGGCGGGGAGCGTGCGCGCTGCTGCGGCATTTTTTTTCCTCGTGGGCATGGGAACAAGGTGGTGTGGGGGTGACAACGTCGTTTGGGTCTTTTTTACGGGGGAGGGAGAGAGAGAGAATGGGTGGGTGTATCACAAGACAAAAAACAAGGCGGCCGCCCTTGGTGGCGTCGTTTTTTTCATGTGTGTGTGTCGGGAGGGCGGAGGGGGGGGGGGGGGGGTCTGCCAGGCGCGAGCACTGTGCTGTTTTCGGAGAGGCCTGCCTGTGCCCCTCCCCCTTCAAAACCCCCTCCGCGCGACGCACACGCACCCGACCATGCAGGCCGCCCTGCACTCCCGGCCATTGGTGAGTGATGGACAGCCCTTGGGGAGGCGGGTTGACGGCCAGAGACGGCGAGCGGTGGCCGCGGCGGGCGTGCGGCGGGAGACGTGGCTAGGTCCTCTGGCGACGCAGACGCGGCGGCGGCGGCGCACGTTTTTCTCGCCCGGACGCTCACGCCCCTCCCTCCCACCCCACCATCCCAGGCCTCCGTCTCGCACATTGCGGGCACGCCCCTGTTGGCGGCTGCACGGCCGGCGGCCGCGCTCCGCCGGCCTGCCCGCTGCGCGGTGTCCGTCTCCGCGTCGGCGGCGCAGCCCGCCGCCGCGCCGGCCGCCGCTGAAGGCGACCGCATGCGCCTGCACAACATCGCGCCCCAGCCGGGGTCCCGCCGGGCGGCCAAGCGCAAGGGTCGTGGCCATGCTGCGGGCCAGGTAGGTTTGGCGGCCTGAGACTGGGGAGGTGGGCGACAGAGGCGCGCGACAGGCTGAGCCGTCGGGCTGCAGCCCGACGGCCCGACGGCCACACAAACCGAGCGGGCGTCCTTGGAGGCGGGCGGCGCGTGAGCTGGGCAGCTTGTTTGCGCCCTGCCCCGCCTTGTCAGGTAGTGCAGGTGCATGTGCACCTGCCAGCCTGAAAATGGCCGGCGTCCGCCCCTTCCTTCACCCACCGACGGCCGTCTCACGCGGTACCCAATCGAACACAAAACACTCCCACACTCCGACAGGGCGCGTCTTGCGGTTTCGGCATGCGCGGCCAGAAGTCGCGGGCCGGCTCGGGCGTCCGCCCGGGCTTTGAGGGCGGCCAGACGCCGCTGTACCGGCGCATGCCTAAACTGCGCGGCATTGCGGGCGGTACGTTTGGGACGGAAGGGGGGGGGGATAGACACACTCGCGAGGGCGAGCGGAGCCCGCCGACCCGCCTGCCTCCAGCACCCGACCAGCACCAGGGACGCACTCCCCCCCACGCCTCCTCCTCACACCACCACGCCTCCACCCAATCCCAACCCCACAGGCATGTCCGCGGGCGTGCCGCGCTACTTCACCGTCAACGTGTCGCAGCTGGAGGCGGAATGCGCGGCGGGCGCGGACGTCGACGCGGCGTCGCTGGGCCGCCTGACGGAAGCGACGGGCGCGGCCGGCAAGCTGCCGCTGAAAGTGCTGGGCGACGGTGAGATCTCGAAAGCGATCACTGTTCGCGCGGCCGCTTTTTCGGCGTCTGCGGCGGCCAAGATTGAGGCGGCGGGCGGCAAGGCGGTGGTTGTGCCCGTGAAAGAGAAGTGGGTGCGGCCGGACCGCAAGGCCAAGGCCGCGGCCAAGGCCGGTGGTGGAGAGGCTGCGGCCGAGCCTGCGACTGCTGAAGAGTGAGCTGAGGGTGGGGAGGGAGTCGGGCCGGCGACGGCCCGGTCGTGCGTCCTCCTTTTCGTGTGTGGGGGGTGAGTGAGGAGAGGTGGTGGGTGGGCGGGCGGGGGCGGGGCGGGGGTGTGAACACCGAACAAAAAACTGCCACATGATTTTCAAAACAGCACCACCGGCGCCGGCACACTGAGGACTGGGTGACAGTGCAGCCGGCGGCGGGCGGGCGGGCGGGCGGTGACGGGTGTGGGCGTGGGGACGGTGGTACGCGTTTCCTGTTTGGCTGGTCGCACCTGCGCTTTTTCTGCCTCTCACTAAACCCGCGTCACGCACAGCACGCACGCGCTCTCCCCATCGCCTACCCACGCGGTCCGCTCCAAGCGCACGCCTCTGCCTGCGCCCGCCGCCAAGACGGACGCGTCGGCTGAGCAGCACGCCGCGGCCAGGAAGGGCAGCCCCCCACCACCGCCCGCGCCGACGGCCTCCAGCGCGGACGCGTACACGCACGGCCCGGGCAGCGTGAGCGTGGTGGACGCGTCCCCGGCGTCCAGGCGGGCAGCAGGCGCCGCTCCACCCCAGTCGGCGCGCAGTGCGGGCAGGCGACGGGCCGCCGTCCGGTAGGGGTCGAGCGACAGCGCGGCCGCGGCGGCGAGCAGCGCGCGCGCGCCGGGCGCCGCGGCCGAGCCCAGGTGTTCGGCGAGGATGGACGCGGTCGCGCCGTCGTCGCGCAGGAGGGGGCGCAGCACGGCCACGGTCGCGCCGGCCAGGGCCGCGGCCTGGGCGTGCGCCCGGGCGCGCGAGTCCAGGCGGGACGGGGTGGACACCCCCGCCGCGGCCGCCAGCCCGCCCAGCAGGTCGGCCTCCAGCCCCGCGGCCTTGGCGGCCACCGCGCCCGTCACCAGGTCGTCCCGGCCCACCAGGGACGGGTGGGCGCCCTGGCACCGGCCGGCCAGGCCGGCCATCCACGAGTCCCGGGCCTTGGACGCCAGCCAGGCCGATGCCGCGGGCCACCGGTCCAGCCAGTGGGGTGGTGGGCGGCGGAGGGGGGGTGGGGTGGGGGCGGAGTGCCTGTCGCGGGCCGGGGCGGAGACGTGCAGCGAGCGTGACGACGCCCCGCCCGGACGGTGAGCAGCAGCGGACCCGCCGCGGGAAGGCGCCCAGGCTGTTCCGTCCGCGCCGCTGCCGTCGGGCGGCGGCGCGCGGCCGCGAGTGGTCGGAGTGGGGCACGCGCGCAGCGCGGCGTGCACCCCAAAGGCGCGTCGGACACCGCCCACACCACCGCTGGCTTGCGCGCGCAACAGGATGGCCAGACCCCGGACCCGTCGCCTGGCTGTGCCGGCAGCGCAGGCCAGCATCACTTTTGGGAGCGCGGCGCGGAATAAAAAAGAGAATGGGGTGTGGGCGCTGCGCGCCGCCCCTTGGCCTCCCCACGCCCTTGCACACACACACACACACAGACCACAGCCCCCTTTCCTCTGCCTCTCACGCGCGCGCGCGCGCTCGCCAAAAAAGCCCTTCCCGCCCACAGCCATGCCGGCGCCTTCGACCGACGGCACCCAGCCCGCCCACACACCCCTGGTCTGCAAGGCCGACGTCGGGGCCGCTGTCGCCGCTGCCGCCGCCGCCGCCGGCCTGACCCCTCCCACGCCCGGCGTCCCCACCACGCCCTACGACCCGGCCCGCGCCCAGGCCGTCGCGGATGAGCTGACCAGGGGCACGTTGAGCCGGCTGGCCGGGCTGGGCCGGCCGTTGAAGTGGGTGGTCAGCGTGTCCGTCGCGGAAGGCGGCTCGGGCGGCGGGACGCACGTCGGCGCCGCGGTGAGCGCGGAGGAGGACGACGGCGGCGGGAGCTGGGGCGTGGGCGGGGATGGGCTGGAAGGCGTGGTGAGCGTGTGGTGGGTGCGGGTGTAGGAAACGGCGCGTGGACGGGGATGCGGTGTGAGGAGACGGTACGGTGCGGCGGTGGCAAAAAAAGGGCAGGGAGCGGACGTGCGGGGGCGAGCCAGGTTGGGCAGGCACAAGAGAGCGGGCCGGCTCAGCTGGCTGGCCGTGGGGCACGGGGATTGGCCGTCGCTGTTTGTCATGGTCCACGAGGCAAGGCGCGGGTCCACAGCTGCTTGGGATGGGGCGTCCGGAGGACGGTCACGTCGCCTGGTGGCCCCGTCAGCCGTCTTCCCGCATCGCCCGGGCTCGGGGCCGGAGGAGGTCGACCGCGCAGAGGGTTGGGGCCTGGCGCCGCCGCTGCTTCACTCTCGAGAAAAAGCACGCACACGTGCGCGCCTCCCCCCTCTCCGACACGCATGGCTGCCACACCCACGCCCGACTGAGCCCGCCCGGCTAGTCGAACGCATCCCCTGAAGCCGCGCCGCGCACGGGCGCGCGTGCTCCTCGCATCTAGAACGCATGGCGTCGTCATCTTCATCCTCGTCCGCCTCCTCCTCGGACAGCGAGGACGACCGCCCGCCGCCGCCGCTGCCTCCAGACCTAGAGCATGTGGCGCGCATGTTGGCGGGCGAGGTGGCGGTGCCGGCAGGCGGGCGTGGCCGCGGCCGCGGGCGCGGGCAGCCGGGCGCACGGCGCCATCGACCCCCGCCGCCGCCACGACCTGCCCCACCACCTCCCGACCCGCACGCGGATCCAGGGCCGCTGTCGACGCCGGCCGCCGCCCACTGCTCCGCCTGCGATTGCTGGGTGCCGCGAGGCGGTGGCTCCTGGGCTGGCCACGTCGCCGGCATCCGCCACCGCCGCACCGTGCTCAGCCTGCGCCTGACCGGCCGGCGCGACGCGGTCGTCGTGTCGGCCTTTGAGCCCGACCCGGGCTGGCGGGCGCGGCAGCGGCGACGGCGGGCTGCCTCACCCGACGGCGACACGGCCGCCCTGCACACGGCCTGCATGAAAGAGCTGCTGCGGCACGCTGGGCTGACGGACGGGGGCGGGCGCGTGGCAGAGCGGTTGAGCGGCGACCGGCTGGCGGACGCGGGGGACATGGTGACGGCCGCGTTTGAGGCGGGGAGGAGCGGGCACGTCGTCCTGCCCGGCGCGACGCCGGCGGTCATTGCGGCGGCGGCTGGCGCGGTGCGGGGTGGGCGGCGGCCCCGGTGTGCGGGGGCGGCCTGGGATCTGACGGTGTTGCCGGCGGAGCCGCACCCGCTGGACTTGGCAGCCACGACGGCCGGGCTGTGCCTGTTGGCAGACGCGCTCCGCGCCGAACCGGCGGGCTTGACTGGGCTGTGCGTCGACGCGTCGCCGTGGGCGTCGGCCGACGAGCCGCGCCCCGACCAGGCGGCGCGCCTGTGGGGCCTGGTCCTGCGCCGCTTTGCCGAGTCGCTGTGGGCCAACGGCACGCTGGCCAGGCTGGAGGTCCGCGTGCCCGTGTCCCGGGAGGGAGACGCGGACGCCCTACGCCGGGCCGGGCGGGAGGCAGGGCCGGCGCGGCGGCTGGCGGTGGCGAGCGCGGGGCACAGAAAGGCGGCGCGCGTGTGCGGGCTGTACGTCTTGCCGCTGGAGGTGCTGGGCGCGGTCATGGACGTGGCGATACGGCGGGGTGGGTGCGAGGTGGTGGGCGTGTAGACGGGTGGGGGATGGACGGCGTCCGAGTTGGTTTTCGATTTTTGGCGGCGGAGACCAGCCCAGGGTTTTAGTTTTTGGGTTAGGGTTAGGGTTAGGGTTAGGGTTAGGGTTAGGGTTAGGGTTAGGGTTAGGGTTAGGTTAGGGTTAGGGTTAGGGTTAGGGTTAGGGTTAGGGTTAGGGTTAGGGTTAGGGTTAGGGTTAGGGTTAGGGTTAGGGTTAGGGTTAGGGTTAGGGTTAGGGTTAGGGTTAGGGTTAGGGTT